>JAGSMT010000102.1:1200000-1688957 GCA_029286875.1 Lamproptera curius | reverse complement strand
GATGGTAATAATTCGGTTATTCATTCAATCGAAGAAGATTTGAATAGAAAAGCAAAATTTCCATGACTTGTTTAAAATTTACAAAAACTAAAAATTATTTTATTGAGTTAATTTCAAATGGTATAATTTGTGCGGTAAACTTCCATTTCTTTTAGCTAAGCGAGTAGAGCAAGTAAGTACATCCATGAACCAGGATAGACGGACGAAAGAAATAAGAAAAATTTTGGAGTTTTAATTTACAATGTATAACTTGTACTTAAATAACGTACATTACTATTTTTTCTGAAATGATATTTTTGACATATTGTAAACAATACACATGATTCGATCAAAAGGGTAACAAAATTATCTGGCGTGTATGAATGGTTTAAGTCTATGGAAAATTCTTGGAGGTAATATTAAGTTAATTCATTTTGTCATAGAAAGAATAATACAATTTAATGTTTATTAATACAATTATTATTACCATCGTATGTAGAAAATTGCTATTACAATTTACATGCTGATATTGACTATGAACTTTTAAATACAATAGCGAATATACATTGTCAATATGCTGAAAAGCTCAGTAAGTCTTGCTTATTAACGGTTTAAAATTTAAGATATATGTAAATAAATATATATATAATAATTGAAAAATACCCTTGAACAATTTGTGACAATTATATGAAACGCCATTTAGGAAAATGCCATGGCAGCGTGTAGTAATATAACCAAGATATGGATATAATATAGATAGATGGGACGACCCCCATGATGTTTCGCATAACTTGATAAAAGATAATGGCTTGAAATCATAATCAAAAGGAAATAAAACCAAAAGTCGATACGTATTTCAAAGATATTATTTAAGTATATGACGCGAGAAATTATACAACTATCGATAATTCCGTATAGATCTGATATTATCTCTTGCCGCGTATCGTGACGTATAAACGCGGCGAATACACATTAAAGATCGTACGTTAAGCACTGACGAATGTTACGGTGTACAATCCCATATAGGTAGGAGGCAATGTTATTGTTTATTTATAAAGACAGCAAACGGGCGACGCTTTTTCCGTACGGCCAGTGACAAATTTATATTTGTCGATGGGACGGGACGCGATAGAATCGATACGTCTCGATTTATAGCACGCACCGCTGATTGATTTCGATGATTCCGAGTTATTGCTCGATTGACGGACCGGAGTCGATTCGTTGAATGTATACCGAGATGTGCTGTTTGTCTATAACGCTGGCATTAGAATGATATCGATCTGGAAATAATACTTGCCTCTACGCCTCATAAATGAATTATTTATAACGTCATTTATATGTTAAGGCGAGACTTGGAGGCTCGGTGTTGAATTTTATTTCATTTGTAAGAGCATATTGCGCGTATACGCGTGGGCCTTTTATTCGATTGTCTATTGAAATTCTATGCCTTCAAAAGGAGATACAAGGTTTTGAATATTAAAAAAGAGCAAAGCATAACAATAATTCATCAAGAGTTACTAATAAGTAAGTAAGCAGAATACATAAGTATTGACACTTATGTATTCTGGAAAACAAAGTATATTATTAGTTCGAAATCAACAGTTAAAATTACTGTTGCTTTAAAATTAAACACTGAGAATTAATATCCAGGTGTTTTTTTATTTATTATTATTCAGTGTATACTAAAATTACGAATTTGTCTCATCAGAGTAATTACTTTTCTTTTTTTTAAATACTGCCCATCAACACCTTAGCAGCAACAATAATGTATAACAATTTCGTCTTATTATAATAATTACAGAAATTTTATTTAATAAACCAAAACGGTTAGTTAACCTAGTCTTTATGGAACATTTATCTACAATATAATTTGATATCAAACCTTCATAAACTTAAAAAAACTAGGACGAAGAATGAAACAAAAATACCCGTTCCATAAATTGATTAATTAATACGAGCATTTTTAATAGATATTTAGCATTATTACAATTTCAAAAATTGAAAACGCACACCGTTATATGATTACCATGTAAACTGTTAAATTCTGTTAATATCAGTACTACATCTTCTTGAATATATTAATTATCATAATGATGCGCACTCGTGTAACCTTCTTTAAATGTTGACGACCTACAAATAAGGGGCGAGTAGAGTGAAACTTGGACTTTAGTGGGACTTTAAAGAGGGCATTTGCAGCTCATTTCGAAACGTTTATTCCCGATCGCCCCTAAGCGGCTATTCGTTTGATAATTGAACACTAAATATGAACTTTTTAATGTACTAGCGCATCTGGAGCATGCGCTCGCCTTGAACTTTTATTTAGAGTTTGAAGACCTTTAGTCTTACATAGTTGTGTAAATACATATATGTATATGAATATATATTAACAAAATAATACTTTATTTACTTGATGATAGCCCGTAGATATAGCTTTACTAGCAATAATACTAAGGTTATGTAACGAATAAAGAACATATACAACACATAAAAATGCTATGTTCATCGCACATTATTTTTCACGTGATGGGAATCGAACCCTTACTCTCTGCCGTAACACTTAGGGTCACTAACCACTGTGCCAAGAGGTTTGTCAAACGAAAAAATGAACAATCTTTACTACTGTACTCATTTATATGACTAAAGAGTTTGCTTGATGCACGCAATAGGCACTGGTTTCGTTAATTATTTGTTTAATATACTCTATAAGTAAATAAGGGAGACAGCTATGGGAATGCCAAAAGAGAGTGTTGTTGCCTTAAGAAATAAAAAACTTATGTCACAGTCACCGGTACAGAAACCATGGGAGAAGCAGGAGCATTACAAAACAGGAATATATATATATCGGATCGGAAACGCTCAATATCGGCAAGACGGCACCATAAGTCTTTACGTCAATTTATAGGTATACGCTTGCTTTGTCAGCTTAAAAAAGTCAAGTTAAAAATTCAAAACAATTACCTATTATCCTATCATTTCTTACATTGTTTTATATTAGTATAAATAAAAAATGTTAAAAAATTTTGCCCTCAATTTGTTCACTAAAATCTTGTTCAAGCCTACAGCATTATTAACTATCTTAAACTTACCAATTAGAAGTTGTATTGCAAGGTACGAACAAATCGTCGTGGATTCCATAGAAGTATTCAATTCATTCGGTACCTTCGGAGGCTGGCAATAAAGTTTAGAGTTAGCTGCACTCAAGCCCCGTGCCGAATCAACTAATCGGCTTTAAATGTATTCAGTCGAATCGATTTCTTTTCGTCCACTTCCAAAGAAGTGCTCTGGTTTCGAACGCATGACAGATTTTAAATTCTTCGCTTACACTTGCCACATCGCTTTTTCGCCGTGTTTGTTTCAATAATGCATGACACATGATCATTTTCGCTACGATCCGTCTCGACAAAAAACCACGCCGATTAACGACACTCGGTGTATGCAATTCAAATCGTGCACTCGTATAATTCGAGGCCGCATAATGAACGATAAATAATTAAACAGCATTAAAAGCAACTTAAGCTATAATACTAAAATTCACTCATGTTTATTTAATTTGTGACATATAAGTCTGATGCTCTTCATGGAAATTAAATCGTGGCCGTACTGCGGATGAGCCACTGGGCTCAATTATCCCGACCAGTCTATGCCTAGAGCTGGCCGTGTCTGATCTTTTAATCTTCGCAACAATGTAGCTACGGCTCGTAATATATTGGTGTATTCACATTAAAACTGAATATGGCAAATGAACAAAAAGCCGCGTACGTAAGTAAATACAAATTTCAATTATCATTTCGTGGGTTTTCATCACTCGTCGTTTAAAATGTGCGGCCCTCGCTAATCGGATGCGCATATTGATCGGTTTTTCCGAACAATGGCCGGCGGTGGTCGCTTTTTCCTTGCGGTCGGTAGTTGGCCATACGTTGTAGTCTGTCGCCCCGTGATTTACGATCGCGGATTGCGTTTGTGTATCTGTTTTTAGGCATCTCTCGTATCTATAGACGCGAGATGTGGTGCCAGAATGAATGAGATCGTGTCAGCTTTTTGTATGGCGGATTCTTCGGGGACAGCTCTGTTATTGTTTCAACTCCAATTTATATTGCTCACTTTGATAGCGTAATTGACCTGAAATTGATTTGTACTTTGGTAAGCAAGCCTAAGCAAGTTTTTTTTACTTTTTATGCGTTATTGCTTCTTAAATGTGCAGTTTGTTTTTGTTTTTATGTGACATGTAATTCGTAGTATATATTTATTTTAAAAAAAAATGTAGATGGCGTAGCCCATGCACGGAAAAAAATTGTTACCATGTCAAATAAATCTCTCATACAATTTAAATTAAGGAAGTAAACATGAATGAATATTGATTAAAGATCTTGTAATGATTTCTTATTCAGAGTAATAGTTAGCTCTTACTTCCTTTAACCAGAGATTAAAACGCTAATTTTATTTATTATCGCTAGTGACGACAAATCTAATACTTCAGTATGATTTTTGATAATATAATTCGAAAGGAATTTCCTCAATTCACAATTATTACGACAGGAATGTTAAAATCTGAAATCGTCCACCAATTATAAATTCGGCAGCGGCTGGTAAGGGTTTTGTACCAATTAAGGTTTCTCAGCGTCCGAGGGCAGGCTGTGGCGAATCGCTAATTACCGAAACCGGATGGTTTGAGGCCACGACCTCTGTGTCAAACACAAAGTCGCAGCACAAGAAACCATACAACAAATCACTACTTAGTGAAATGGCGATTGATTGACGAGACGCCCATAAATTTACTACGAATAAAAACTAGTACTCGGCGCAGTAAAATGGCAATATATGAAGATACATTTAAATATATTTTCTTTTTTAATAATTAATTAGTAAATACATTAAGTTAAACGTAATTGAATATAGATTACAGTTTTTATTATATTTACCGCGTCTGAAGACGACGGCTTCCGCTTTGGGAGCTGAATGTTGTTGGTTCGAAATATGCGGAGACTCAATAAGTTTGTAATCCCTAGTTTGCTTGTGATTTAGATTAATAACGCAATGGGCTGTATAGTTAAATTTGAGATTAACTAGTTTGAGATATAGGTTCCACTATCATAATCGAATATGGACTAGTATGGACACTAGTAAAATATATTTATTTTGAAATACTAGTCTTTGTTTCATATTTCTAGACTATTTAGAAAATTTTTTATTACTTATTTCTTTAATTTGGACGTTCTAGGCTCTTTGTTTCCGTATAATTTGTCCCACTATTAAGTCCGGTACAGATTATATAGAAATATTTTATGAATGATATATTACGATAACTATAACGAAAGCTTTATAGGAATTTGATTTTTATTTTGATGGTATTCTTTTTTTTAAATTGTGTTACAATTTGAAATTAGTGGAATTTCGTTACAATTACGCTTCGGTATGTTATAACTTATAATTACTAAAAAGTATTTACTTTCTATTTTGTATAAGGTTTAATGTTGAAATTTTCTAATCTGGCTGTTCGTGTGCAAATAGAGTAGTTATATACTGACCCTATTTTAAGGATTTAACATAGAAGGTTTAATCTATTGTTACAAATAAAGCTATCGATTTCTTTTAAATGTCGTATACTAGTTAATTTTAAATTATTCAAATTATTAGCAAATATTTGTTTTAATAAATAATTAACCAGTAAAAAACACAACTTACTTTTTTAGATTAAATTAATTCTGGACCAGATTAATAAATAAAAACTATTTTCAGACCAAACTTTTAAGCAGGTGATAATAAAGTTTTTGTTGATATTTAAAAAATATGTGTTAATTTTAGTTTTAATTATAGTACCTGTTAAAATTGGAAATATTTCTTTATATGATAGGTTTAATTCCATGTCTTAGCTATATGTTAAATGAATCCTCATAAAAACGATTTATGAAAGAAAATCATATTTTAAACTATAATAATCCTCAATAGCCGAAGGAGACAAGTATGTATTTTTTTTTATGACATACGCAGGCAGACGAGCAGTCGGGCCACCTGGTGGGAAGTGATCACCGATGCCCATGGACATTAGCAATACCAGTGGTCGAGATCAGTGAGACTGAGTGTTAAGTCTCGTTTACCCAGTAATACGCTGGCTACGGTGCCTTCAAACCGAAACCAGTAGTGTTTTGCACACTGCTTCGGCAGAAAAGGCACCGAGGTGGTATCCACCCAGACGGTCTCCTGTAAACAGAGGACCTAACCAGGTAAAATATATAAATAATATATAAATTAGATATAGTATATATATATATAGATATTATATAGTTTAAGTCAGCATATATATAACTATTAAGAGTTTTGTTTAATGCTCTAGTTTTACAAATTACAGGTTATATTTATTGACTCATGCTGTGTTATACAGACCACTACACCAAATAATGACCCAAAAACAGTAATATTAATATAAGTATTAGCAAAAAAATTTTAAAAGGGTTCTTAAAATTCTCATAAAGTTTAAAAAATAAACATTGAGTTTATAAACATAATAGGTTTGATTATTTATGCATTTTTATTTACAAACTAAATTAAGACAATACATAATCACAAAAAAATACTTTTAACAACTGGTCCATTAAAACTATCGAAAAATCCGCAACATCACTAGGCCGCTTCACTTAATTAAACCTCGAGAGCGGTCTACATAATCCAATAGGAAACAAAAGAGGCGAGTGAAAAAAAAGGTCCACTCAATGTCACGTCCGAAACTGGGAACTTTGGACAAATTCATATTTTTATGGGGGCCTTTTGTGTGCCCTTTTTCTCACAGTCGAGACATCTGAGGCAGCACGATTCGGTAACGCACCGACGCTGATGCTATCTCCGCCATTAGAAGGTCGCGGCCACATCACTGATCTGACATTTCGACACGTCCCCTTTGTACGAGAGGCACGCAGTCATTGTTTTTCTAAGATATCGCTTCCAATACTTGCCGCACACCCTCACACTCGTACCGGTGATCTCTTAATCGCGAAAGCGTTTTTTTTTCTCGCTAAAATCGGCACGTCCCGCTCTCGCCGTCTCAATTCCCACGATGACGCCCGCCAGATAAGGGGTTGTAATAACACATCTGCTTTTTGCGCGGTCATAAGCGTCCCGTCACCTGTGGGCACGTCGCTGACGTAAAACGCCAATAAGCGTCACTTTTTTGTGACCCGCTGACTCGGACGCGGGTCACGTACGCGGCCACGATGCGTATCAGCGCACGCCACCCTGGCTGCCCTGACGTGCGCCATTCTCTCACGTGACACCGTCAAGTCCGCGAGATGCGATCTCAATTTAATCTCGTCCCCAGCGGCCGCCATTAACGCCCCGGGTGGAACGCTCACCGACAATGGCCTCATTAGCCCAACAAAAGTCATTAATCGTTGACAGTGCGCCGGCATTGTGCCAGCATCACGTGCAACAAGAGCGCTAACAACGTGTGGAGGATCACCGGGATGCGGAACCAATGCCCGCGATCCGTCCCCAGCATCCTTTCATCGATCTGAGCGGCGGGCAAAAAATAAGTCAACGGTCCCAAATGATTATTATCTCTCTTCGTCGATCATCGATCGCTATTATCCCATTTAAAAGCCTCTCGATTTGTTCTTCGGCTTTTTTTCTCACCCCATTGGCATTCTCTGCTTGGCGTTTCAATCCGGGACCCCAACAATGGGCGAGTTAAGAAAGATGTTTAAATGTTTAGTTACGGTATTTTTTCAAAATTTTTCAATTCCAACAGAATCGTGTCGAGGACGGGCCGGAAGGTGTCGGTCACGGCGCGTTATCAATGCTAATAGTGCACTCTGTTATGAATAATGTGAATCCACCGATACAAGCGGCCATTGTGTCGTATTCCGATATCAATAAAATGCATGATACATGGAATAGAAACTCGTCTAATCAACGATTTGATTTCTTTAATCGTGATGATCATCGGTTAACGATCGTAAATCGGTGCCTACGTCGAATATTATCGGCCATATGGGTTGTGAAGGCGGATGATGAAAATACGAAGTCGGTGCGGACTGTGCCGGTTAAGATATTAATTGGTGCAGGGTGGCGGGGGCGAGAGGTGAGGCGGGGAGAGGCGAGCTACGGACTCACACGTAGCGTGAAATCGCGGGCCGAGGGAGCGGCAACACCTGGCCGTTGGTCTGTCTTATTATTTGTTGTCAGCCACACTCGATGCTCGTAAATTTCCACGTCAACGTGTGCGACGATTGTGAAAAAAGGAGCGCACAACAAAGCTATCTCGCGATACAGACATAAAGGCGAACGCCACGGATAATGCAACAGACAAGCGTTCCCGGACGATCCGTGGATAATTTTTCGTCGTAATAAATACGGATTGAGATCGTCGATCGGTGCGGATGTTGATTTCGAGTCATTTCTATAAAGTTTACTCGAGTTATGTCCCTTGTAAGGGAACCGGTTCAGGTGTTACGAAGATTGACATCACCTACGCGTTCTGAATTATGTTCTTCTATCCACTTTCATTACCGGCACAGCTTTAACATTTGGGTGTTTATAGGCACATTGATAGTTTTATGCGCAGCTAATTAATAGCGAAATAAAATTAACGCCATGTTTTTTTTTTTAATATGCGGACAGTTCCAATTTCATGAAAAGAATTAACTTAATGATCACCTTAATTAAAAAAAAATGCATTTCGTCGCCATAGCATTATTAGTTAGCGTGTGGTATTTTCTTATTGACTATTATTATAGCAAAACGTTAACAGACATACTCTTTTCGAATAATATATTAATTGCAATATATAATCATATATGTTATTAAAAGCCAATTAAAAAGAAGTTGTACTAATAAGTGCTTATTAAAATAAAACAAAAATATTGATTACAGTAAACGATTTAAACATTTAGGATTAAAATTTAGAAGCGATATGTCCATTAAGACAATATTTTAATTTGTACTAATAATACAATAAAAGGTTTTAGTGTCGACGCTTGTTATCGTGTGACAAAAGAAGTATTTTTCGGATTTTGATGAAGCAACACACCTGTAGCCTATAGATTAGAACGACATATGTAATGATTTTCTGTAATATACATATTCTTAAAAATACAATCGGAGTCGTTAGAAACTGGTTGCAAGTATAACTATAGGGCAGTCAAGTCAATTCTCACCTCGTTTCATGATGGCACTGGAGTGAGGATTTGTACTCTTTGCTATAAGACTAGAGCAGTTCCATCGATGCCAACGGAATTGGTGCTGACATTCCTTCACAGCCATTTGGAGACCCTCGAAGGCGATTGTGGCCGCATCTGGCTCTTCGTGGCAGACCGTTCTCTGTTCCCTGGTCAGTCCACCGACCAGGCGGCATGTGAGGGCAGAGTTCAGCTTGAAGTGTTGAGGCAAGATGTTGTCGCGGGAGCTGTGTAAAAAAATTTGAAATCGTAATGACACATATTCAAGCTTTAAAATTTATATTATGAAGCCAATACAGTTCTACTTTCGTACGTAGATAATGTAGGCTATTGTAGTATGTATCATATCAAAGGTTAAGTTATGCTACATCACTCATAAGAATATTTCCTCTCCCTTTTTCGAGATGGATTTTTTTCATCCATTATCTATAATCTATAACTTGATTAAAAAAAATCATGTACTTTTATTAACTGCAAACACTTGTTAAATCAATATTAGCTTATTCCACTCAATTTTTTTGTATTTGAACTATATTGTGCCTTTAGCCTGAATAAATTATAACAATATTTCAATTAAAATTATCATGCAATTTTCTGCTCATAAATGTATTGTATACTTAAACGCTATACATCATCAGTCAGAAGTGGCAATCCACGTTATATGTAGAATCGATTGAAGTTCAAAAGACCCACAGTAGAAAGGTTCTCAAGTGGTAACGGTGTATAATCAAGTAAGCGAAAGGATTACCACTTGAAACTGTGATGAAATCTGTTAATTATAGATGTCGTCGTCTTAAATAAATATTCTTATATCGTTATAATACACGAGACAATAAGCATCTGAACGGCGTGTCGAAATAACATCTATTTTAAGATAAGGCTCTGATACAGAGTGCTTACTGGTTGAACATCACGTTGCAATTGACCAATTGCCGTTAGTTTTATTTACAAATATAATAAATCGTAATTGACGCAAGTATACATCAGTGTATACATATATTAGCTAGTCCATTCATTTATATAAACTTGTAATTGCAAACTCTCTAATCAAATAGTTAAAGTGTGAAGTTTTAAATGATTAACAATTTATAAAAATTAAATATCGTTTGCTAAAAAGCCAAAAAGCAATCGCGTTAATGAATTAATATCTCTATAAAATAATAATGAACACGTTAATAGCTTGCCGTTGGTAAATATCACACGTTTTGTTGTTCGCTAAATGCTTTTCGTATTTTCCGTATAATTATTAGAACTATTCATTCGGTGTTGTTTTGGGCAATAAATCCACATTCATTTGAATATAATCTTAATATATGAATGTTGACCGTCCACTACGTCGATAATTTACACTTTTTCTAGAAATATTGCCACTAATTGGGAGCTCCTTATGTAATTAATGTCAATAAAATTAATTTATTCCAACCCGCGATGCTATCATCACGAGTTTCGAATTGTTTATTAATGAAACAATTTGTTAAACAGCTCCCGAGAGCCAACAAATATTTCTAAAGCGTCCGACGTTGGAACTAATGAGCTTATACGGATTTTAATTAATAAATCTGTGGAAAGGTTATCCCCGTATACTTAACAGAATTCCGGTTGTCTACATATCGTGATGCACTTCACGACATAAATGCCACACGTACGATGAGTTATTATTAATTACCTAGTTAAGAAAATTAAGACTCTGCATAGGACCAGCATTGTGGGATACGGTCCAAAACCCCCTAATGGATAGGGGTGTATTAGGGGAGGCCTATATCCAGCAGTGGACTATCACCGGCTGACGATATATGTACGTATATATATCTAGCGTTCTTATTAATGAAACAATTCATCCGAAATGTTAATCACTGCGTATCACCACTTGAGTAACAACAATATACGTAAGACGCCGCTTCGTTGCTTTGGGTTACTTTGTTCATTATTATAGATCTTACTCCCCCAGCAACCGATTAAAACAGTCGCCAGATCGTCAGCGTCCCAGTCCGCAAAGCGATGGTGCCTTCAATTTTAGCAAAAAGTGTCGGCTAACTAGTTCGTGGGGACGGTAGCTTCTTGCAAACTCTGTGTTAATACAAGCTTACCGAAGACATGAGTCTGGAAGCATAATATTCTTGATATAAAAAAAAGTCTTACTTTGCTAAAGCATACCTAGTGTTTGATGTAATGCATTCAAACATTTGCAAAGATAAATAGCATAACTTGAAAGGAGATAATTTTAAATTTATTAGTTTGTTCGTTTGTACTAGAAGTTGCGGAAAAACAGTAATAAGTGTTACTGTTTAATAATGATAATATAGGTTAGCGAACACTTAATGCATTATAAGGTTACAAAACGTCGCATTATGTATTAACAGTTTTACATTTACCTACACATGTTTGCCATTAATTGGTTATTTTAAAATTTAAATCTTCCTTTTTAATAACTTTCCTCCGTTGTATTAGCCAATTCTACTTGTTTAGCGAAGTTAAATAAACTAGGAGGCTATTTAATTACCATTAAATTTTAAATGTCAATAGCCGTTGAGATACATTTTTTATTATTGTTTAATGCATGATTATTTTGTAGATGGGGGAATAGGTTCGTATAATTTCTATAATGGCATTAATTTTTTTAATACGAAGGAGTAACTGCAAATTAAAAATTATTATGTCACAATATTTGTTTAGCGTAAATGTATTTTTCATCCTCGTCATCAGCAGCGAGCGTTTGTCCACAGCTGGACTTAGGCCTCCCCTAATGCACGCATTCTCAATTTGGGGTTTTTAGTCCGTATCCCACCACGCTGATCCAATGCGGGTTGGTAGGTCGACCGACTATTAACATGTCCATCCGACACACGGATCATCTTAGTTTTCAGACAATTGGGTGATCGAAAAGTCCTAACCAACCAGAAAAAAACGATAACGCAAAGTTGTTTCTCCGCTGGATTCGAACCCACGACCTCCGGTTTATAAAGCAAGGGCCAATACCGCTAGACCACAGAATGACGCGAAATTTGCATTGCAACATATTTTTATTTATAAAGTCGAATGCAAGGAGACTACCGCATGAATAATAGACATCGACTTGGCACTTTTACTCTCGCAAAGTAGCAAAACAATTGCTGTAGTATTTCTTGTTAAATTATAATATTCACATAAGCAATATAAGCCATATTGCTTATGTGAACATATATAGTCTATATCATTATCTCCTATTTTTTAGAGTGGCAAACAAATTTGGTGGTTTTCATACTATAAATCTCTTAATTATAGCAAGCCACGTCACTAGCCAAGCAGAAAAACTAATTTTTTGGTCTGTGTATGTATTATTTATAAAAATGTTTGAGTCTGCTTCGCTCCCAGACACAGCGTTAACCTTTCGCGTTTATGGAGCAACGCAGACATGTCTCATCACGTAGCTACCGGCTGAGGCATATCTGATTGGGTTAAAGGTGCGTATACATTAGTAAGTCGAGCAAGTAATAACACGTTTAAGGTTAATTTATATCGCATATTAAAAAGCGCCCAGCAGCTTTCGAACTTTGTTAATTTCGTGCCATGATTATCGAGCATTCGTCAAATGTTGGTTGACAAATATTACAGAGACTATTGGTGCCGTTCTATGCTCGTGTATGTATACGCACTTGAGACCATA
Organism: Lamproptera curius; assembly: GCA_029286875.1. Classification (NCBI taxonomy): domain Eukaryota; kingdom Metazoa; phylum Arthropoda; class Insecta; order Lepidoptera; family Papilionidae; genus Lamproptera; species Lamproptera curius. Next base: position 1,676,168 of record JAGSMT010000102.1, on the reverse strand, counting down.
TTCAGTATCAAGATTCGGATTATATCAGGTGTCTCGTTCTGATCCCGTCTGGATGATATTGCTTGAGTTTTGTATAATAGCACGCTCACAGTCCATTACCGTGCGACGGTGTCGTTAATAGCTTGAAATGTGTCAAAGGTATAAACAATATGAAAGTGGAGAATATCTTGTTGTTATTAGTAAATACACTATGAAAAGGCTCGAAAATTGATACGTGATATCTTTCAAGGAATTACAAATGAATTAAATTTATTTTAACCTGACTTATTTAATGTTAACTTTTATGAGTCAATTGAAAGAATTGGTGCGTTGACAATCAGTGCAATAGTTATAAACAGTTAGGGTGTCTGTCATTAACTGTCCGGGTTAATGAATGAAATCGAAACATACCTAAGATAGCATAAAAAAATATCAAATTGTTTTCCATTCGTGTTGTGGACAATCGAAATAGTTTAATTCAATTAATATATAAATAATAATAATTTATTTTTCTCAACACATTAATTACACAATTAAATTAGGTAATACGCAATATTTTACATTAAGCATAATGTGAAGACTGAAGCCTAAACTAAGCAATGCCTGTAATTTAGGCCACTACGTTCCACCTCCCGGAAAGAACATAAGACAAGTACGTAATTACTAAAAATGTTGTTAAATAGGTGAAAATTTTTATAAACACAAATTGCTAGAAATTACACAACAACTGGGCGAATAAAAAATTTGAGTATGTGCGTTTGTTGAGTGCGCGGGTGAACACACACCCTCATCACGAGTCTGTTATGCATTAGTAAATGCAATATTATACATTGTAAACTATTTGATTCTATTTTGTATAGACACTTAATCTTAAAATGATTAAATGACACAAGATCAATGGCATTAACCCGCTTTGTTTCCTGCTCGTAATGTTTAGTTTAGGTTTAGGCGCATGTCTCCAACGAAACGTGAAACATTGGGGCGCGGTACATTTTTCTAAGAACGCACACCTTTCTTATCATACTCTACATATAAGTCGAACCCAGAGTTGGTCAAGTTAGAACTGTCTTTAAATCATTTGGATCGTGGTGAAATAAAAAAAAAATAGATTTTAATTTTGTCTTGAAAATTATATTTAAAATCTCTCTATGAAAACTCAAATAAGGCCGTCTTTGATGTGTATGTACGGAACATAATTGTTATATAAGATATTTATACATAACATGGATTATTTTGAACTATTCACTTTATTATTATGCATAGTATGACAACAGCCACTTGGATGTACATAAATATATTTTGTTTCCATAATGTTCATAAAAGAAATATTGCAGAACATTTTACTCTCAATTACTTTTTTCTTAAATCTTAACTTGTCTTTCTTTTTACAGAGAAGTTATCGTTGATTCTTATATATTTAAGATTTTTTTAAGTTTAGTTATTTTGGGGTCACTTTTAATTTTACCAACGAACACCAAAAAGCAATGGTAACAATTGTTAAACAATGTTTTCCTTCTTTACATAACTGTTTAAGTTATCTTGTTCCTCTTCCCACGCTCCGAGGAATGCCGGTCGTATCATTAAAGGGTGCGTCTAAAGACGAATTATAACCAACGTTTAATGTTTTTAATGAAACGCGCCAAGTATCATTATTTTTATCATTAACGTGTCATTATTCGCATATCAGTGTCTAGCTGTGATCGCTAGAAGGGAGTGATTTATGTAACGGGAGAAAATATCACTAGAACCATCGGGATCGACGTTAAAGTAACAATAATGATTTAAGTTTGAAGCTGCTACCGCAGATATAAATGTGGTGGAATATATTGTTATTTTGCTTTTAAAAATCTTTTAGGATTATAACCTATCAATGCAGATAATTTAAAATATAATTTTAGATATACTGCGTGATCAAATATGATCTTCAATGTTTAAGTTAAGATATCGAATGTCATCATCATCATCATCATCGTCCTGTGTTAGTCCACTGCTGGACAAAATAAATATTTTTCACAAAATTTTTTTATTTTATTTTTGACTTTAAATGTAAAAATTAAATAAATTTGTGAAACTGTAAACAAACGTCTACTAAAAAAAATATGTTAATAATGGTTATACCTTATAAAGTAACGTATATCTAGACGGATGAATATGTCGGTTTCAAAATTTCTTGCTCTGTGACTGATATTCGGCGAATTCTTAATTTCTGTGATTTCTTCAAATTGGTGATCCTGTACAGATGTGATGTGCAAAACATCTTAAAATGCGTTATTATTTTTATAACAATAAAACATAACAATTAAGTTTCAGTAACACAAAAACCAGTTATATCATGTGACTGTGATATGTGCATCAAACTTCAACTATTAATAAACTTAACTTCAATTACGTAACGTTATTTTTATATTACTAATACGAGGCTGCTTTTTTATCTGTACAACCAAACCAATTATTAGTTTTGTAGATAACTAAAGTTAAGCCCACCAACACGCATTGGGCTAACGTGGTGGGATACGGTTTAAAAACCTACTAATAGTGGAGGCGAGCAATAGGGGAGGCCTATGTCCAGCAGTAGACTGATACAGGCTGATGATGATGATGATGATGTAAGTTAAGCCTAAACTCTTATTGCGCTAAAACATGTTGCCCTAAAGGTCCATTATCGCATATTGTTTGACGTTTGACGGTAGAAAACAATAAAAAAACGCATTACGTTTTTGTGTCATTTAATTTGAACCAAGGCATTGTTTGCATAAATTTCAGGTCTTATTTTAACCCAGTATAGCTTATTTTTAAAGATAGAATAATTCATCATTAAGTTTATTCAATTATGGTAAAAAATACCCCAACTCAATAATTTGCTATTTATATCCTATCGTAATTACAGACCAACATGAAACGCTAATTAGGCTATGCAAAGCTAGTCACATGGCTGCTTATGTTGTATCATTACGAGCATTTTAACGCAAAACAATAGTGTGCAATGGCCTCAATTTTTGTATAACAAAAGACAAGAAAACATAATTAACTATGTATACAGAAAATTAAGGTTTTCATTTTTTGGTATTTGTGCCAAATTTCTGCATAATAATATTTGTAAAGGTACATGGTTCACGATTCAATTATTTCCGCATTTAGTATTTATGGATTACTAGTTGTTGCGCGCATCTTCGTACGGTGGCATAATAAATAACTAATAAACAAAATATGATGTTAGTTTTTTTTTGTTCGAAGAGAAGTAGCCTAAGTGACTCCCAGATAGATCATTGAAAATCGCCGTCAAAGTTGGACCAGCCATTCTAGATATTAGATAGAACAAACAAGCATACAGACAGACAGAAAATTAAAGGAAATTGTTTGTAAATATGTATCGGTTCTATCTCACAATGTTATATTTCACAATGTGATTATATATTTAAAAACGAGTATTTTGATGTTACAAACAGACACTACAGTATTATTTCTTTGTATACATTGTAAAGATATGACTACGTTTTATTCATTTGTACTTATTTTCATTATTAGAATTGGTTCGTTTGTGTTCTATCATACAAATGTTACAACGTAATTAATGTGGTAATGAGACAATAGTTATACATTTTTATAAAGATCCTACCCAAAGAATCTACTTAGCACTCTGTACTGTTCATAGAAAAACAGAATGCTAAGTAAATTCCAAACATGAGCGAAGAGTCTGTCTATATAACGAACACAATTATTACGTATTCATTCATTGAGAAATATCTCTAATTCCTTCGTAACTTTCAAGAGATTAACTTGGAGCAGTCTTCAATGGATACTGAATATTTCTAGTAAACACACACCAGTTTTAGGGTTACCCAAGAGTCTGGAAGTTTTAAGAGACGAATATAAAGTTAAATAACCGACTTATACGTATTTTACCATGTTTTGACTCACTTCATGTCGGGTCATGGAAGGAAGCTTCCATGATCCGTAAACGTAAAAATAATAATCTTACATATTCATTAATAGAAAACTTAATTTAATTAAGCATATATATTCTGTCCTGAAATAAGCCATATAAAAAAACATTAAGTACCAAAGTCGTGTATTAGTGGATAGTAAGAACCGTGGTCAAAAGTAAATAAAACTTTACAAACAGCATTTGTTATGAGAGACGCCTGACACATCAGGTGAACAATTAAAAACAGGATATGGACAAAACTATTCGCACCTAGCCTTATATCGTTCGAACCATGGACAAGAGATGAAACCAAGCTTGTCTTTGTATAAGTATTTTACGTGTCATTACTGCAACACTTGTAGAGGACCAGTCTCAGGGAAAAATTAACAAGCGTATGGACAAAGCGTCACCTAGCTTTTATCGCATATATTTAAAGTAACTGTTTTTAATTATATTCCTCTAGTCTATGCAGACGTACGTGAATTTCATCGGTAATATAAAAGTAGCACTTTATATTAGCTCTATGCATATAATCTTAAGTCGACTTGTTTGTAATTATTTATTGTAGACCAAGTAGTCATCAAATTTATGTTAAACTAAATCATTTTAATTAGGTTTAGACTTACTTGTATTTGACACAAATAAAAAATGTATAACAATGACGCAAAACTTTTTTCTTTTTCCATATTTGTTACAACATTAGAGGAACAAAAACTAAACTTACAAAAGCTCTACGCAAAAAATACGTTACCTTGTGTACACTAATAAAAAACAAGCCAAATAATTTAGTATACAATTTATCACCGGTTCCTGGTCCAGAGGCAGAGTCCATATTGATAGACAATAATTTTCATTCATATCGCCCATTACTTAGGACCGACAATGTCGTGCAACTCGAGGAATTAGCGAGGGTCGGAGCGGACAGCTTTTTCCAACAAGTCGTTAAACCCACAGTGATCCAATTAAAAATCCAAGCGGAGCTTAATATAATTGCATCGAAAATTCCAAGTGACGAGATAAAAACAATAATTTCGTGCTTTAAGACCACGGCCGGCAAAAAATAATAAATCCGACGTCGGCCCCCGGCTGATGAAATGCTACGATACCCATTCAGAAAGGTTATTTCAATACAAATTACAGCTACTTGCATTGCTCCTCTGAGCGTTCCGACAATTCTGCAAATACTTTTCTCTTCTCTAACACCGCTGTCGTTACGGACGTAACTAAATGTTAAGCTTTCGCGTAATCAACACTAAGCTGTAGACCATAGAGAACATAATCCAGTGTAAAGCTTTTCACTTAAGCCCTTTCACGAGCTGGGGCCGCGCAGTCTGATTGAAATTCCGTGTACCGACAATATGTACATGTACTTAATACCTATTTGTTCTGCTTATAATCTACTATGGGAGAGGCAGAGATACCGCACCTGATTTGTGGGTAGGTGTACCGTTTAAAAATGTTACCTATATAGGCAATTAGTTTTCACGATAAGAATTGGAACGCGACTAAAAAGTTTAAAAAGCGAGCGAATTCTGGGCGACCTCATTATCTAGTCACTGCGGGGATCTAGGATTTTTCCCTTCGAGCTTTATTGCCTGATGTACTGACTACAGTGGGGCAATAAATACCGCGTGTCGCGAGGTAATTGCCAGTAAATTTATACCGTTTACCTCAAATAGGTGACTACATTCATGAGCGCGAGTTAGGTAAACAGTTTATTGATTATCGACAGGTGAAATAAATTCTGTTTGCAATAGAAAATTAAATTGAACTTCCAATGAATTATATATTACTACTTTACCACTACTTTTAGCGTCAACAAACATAATTAATGCCGCGTGTCAATCTTTAACCTAAAAATATACAATTAACATAGTTTAGTCTGCGGTACTAAGTTATTAGGTATACTGTATAATACCTAATATTAGGCATTAAACGTTGATCCTTTAAACGCGAATCAGAATCCTGAACATTACGCAAACACGAGCTGGGCGTCATTACTTATAAATCGCTTTGATAGCCACCAGCTAGCTTATCTCACGGGCCGATGCTTCTTCCATTAGCGTCCGAGATTGCCGTAAATTGGTACACATCTTTGTTTATATCACTTGCTGGTAAAGTCTAGCTTTGATACAGGCCAGCAATAAATCTCGGCGTGAAAAATTCCGAGACGCAAATGTAAATGAACAGCAAGCGAATAAATATCGATTAGAGAATTTATTCGCCCGATGGAAGTTACCGGCCGTCTTTAGTTTATGGCCGTTTTAGTGGTGAATCGGTCAATTGTAAATCACGTATGTGCATTTCGATCGTGATTGAAATTGATACGCTTGTCTTTGATTTGAATATTGATATCTCGGATCGTACGCTTAAGCTAATGGTAAAGATAATCGAAATTGCATCGATGATATTTATGTGCGACTTACGTTAATGTTTGTTAAAAATGTGTAATATTTTATTAAACATTAACAGTACAGCATTTAATTTTTTAGTCTGTTTAGAGTTGATTATCATCATCATTAATTTTAAATTCATTTAGACGCAGATAAAATTCAAAATGTCGCGCTTCAGTGACCAAGGAAATAAAAGAATGAAGGACGTCTGAAATGTCGGGAAGGAATTCTTATACAGTAAAACGGAAAGTCCGTAAAAATAGATTTAATGCCTTTCTTAAGATTGTGTTAAAAATAACTTCATTACTATAAAAAGCTGCTTAATAATAAATATTAATTTACCATTACAATAATTTATTTACTATGCTTTGTAATAAAAGTACAATTGTACCAAAAATATAAAATGCTACAAAAAAAGTATTATTTACAATACAAATGTTTCTAAAATTGCTAACGATGCTTATTAACTTAAAATGACATCGACACCGCTAGTCAATGCTCGATACAATCCTTCGGCGTAAAAACTTTGTATTATAATTGTTTTCTAATTGCTTTAAGCAAAACGGATTGAACTCCCAATCGCCCTTTAAGTATATATTATAATAATTCAAGAGTCAGATGAGTATGTTAAAATTCTGAGTCATAGTTCAGTTAGGTATTAAATTATAAGCTAAAGTATAAAGGTTGTTTAAACAGAACATAAAAAAAAAATTACCATGTGCAATCGTTTAAGATGTAATCATCATCAGCCTGTGAAAGTTGGACATAGGCCTCCTAATAGGTAAAGGTATTCCTTTACTTATTGCTACAAGTTAAACGGTATAAAACCTTTTCACTCGCTCCGGTAATTGTCTCAGCGTTTGGTGAACAAAGCAATTCCTAACGCAGTCATACAAAATGTTTTAAAAATATCACCAAATTACTTATATCACCAATATATCTCCCTTTACCCTACACCCCTATTCATAAAGGGTTTGGACCGTATCCCACCCGCTGGTCCAATGCGGGTTGGTGGGTGACTGACTTTTACATGCCCATCCGACGCATGGATCATCTTACTTTTCAGACAATTGGGTGATCGGTCCAATTTGCCCTAACCAACAAGGAAACAACAATGAAAATTTCTTGAGTCCCCTCAGGATTGGAACCCACGAGCTCCGGTTTCTAAAGCACACGCCCATACCACTAAGCTACGGAGGCAGTTAAGATGTAAAACAACAAAAAATTAAAAAAGGTTTATACGAATCACATTTATGACATAAAAAGCCATAGATAGACTTTTTTTTATTCCTTCAGAATTTAGTACTTAAAGGTGTGATCGATTTAAAAGTATTCTCCGTAAGGTAATTTTATTACCAAACATTCCATGGTTACAAACATAGATCTTACATAAGAAGTGGGGGATCTACATCTGCGACTAAATACGCTCATTTTTATTAATTCAAACATTTTTTAAGGTTACATTTCGTCAATTTCACAAACAGATAGTTCACCTGTTAAAGAGTAATAGGCCCTTTTTATAAATAATTAAACTTGATAATCTTCTAGTCTGCTTCTCAGCCAAAGACAGGAGATGTTACGTCTCGTTTACTTAGTGACTTCACTAATTTGGATGTCATACAAATTGGCATACAGTAGTGCTTGTATTGGCTAGTTTGCGGGGACGGTAGCTTCACGCGAACTCTGTGTTAGACGAAGCTTACCAAAAATGATACCATGAACATGGAAGCATAACATCCGTGTTAAAAAAGTGCACGTATTACTACTTCGCAGAAATAGGAACCAAGTTGGTAGATCATTATTCTATTACCAGTTTCTACTACTGTTTTCTTTCCTAGCTATTATTACTTTTCATGTACCGATTGAAACGAATGAAAACTTGATTTTATCAACAAATTTAAGTATACATATTTGTCAATAAAACAAAATAGGTCTGAGCATTCAGGATGCCACATTTCCGATATGACATCGATAAACAGATGTAAAATTGTTTTACAATACGCGAAAATTATATCGTTATACGAAATAGTAAGTAAGAGTAACGTCGTAAAATTGTAGGCCTCACTTGTTGAGATATTGTCACCAAGATATTAATGACTAAACGTTAATTAACTATAGATATTCAAATTAAAATAAATTTATTCAATTCAGAAGTTTTCACTAGTTTATTAATTGTCAAAAACGCTATTTAGTGTATCATAGTGAGAAAATATTTTCCTTCTTAATTTTTCTAAATTCTATTGATCGTGATCTCTCGAACAGCTTCAGTACAAACACCTATAGGTACAAACACCTACTATACAATGACATTATACATTTTGAAACTGAACAAAAAAGTTACATAAGTTAAGTTTTTAGATTAGACTCTGTTATATGGTCACAGATCACAGTTAAAAACTATGAATTGATTATGTGCTGAGATAATCTAATAAAGTTTTATATTAGTGTAATAAAAATGTTACTCATTTAATACGATCATTCAATGACAGTTCGGATGTCAAAGCATTCAGATAAGATTCGAGTTTTCCCGTACTAAAATAATTTCTCACCACATCTATCACAATAGCTACGTGTGAGAGCAGTTTTTTTGATATAGTTAACAACAATTACATTACTGATTTGGCTTTAATAATCTATTCAAATTATTCTAAAGCTACTTCATATTTCTAAATGCGCATATAATTTTATTATCACATTTGCTGCTTAAAAGTATCACACTTTCTTATTTTATGTGACGAACTACTGGAACCGGTTTTTAAAGGAAGCTACTGACCTACTAATAAACAGGCGTATGATACTACGTTTTTAATCAGAGTTTTACAATTAACACAACAAACAAACTTGTTTACACTCCAGTTATCTAATTTTTTAAAGAAAACAATAATTATTAAATTTAATAAGAATTAACACTAGCATTGTAAAAATCCCGTATTTGACAAGTATTTTCGATAACATAGTAGGAGTTATAAGCGTAATTATTGAGCAGTCAGTTGAATCCTTTATTTCTTTAGTGATAGAAAGCATTAAAATTCTAGATCCAGGTAAGTTTATTATATTTTAGAAGTAATAAAACACCACGAAACTTAACTTTAGTGTATGATAATTAAATTTTCGACCAGAATATGGTAGTATTCAAGTTGACTGTAACGAAAAAAGTGTAACATGAAACCTAAAATATTCGATACTTGTTTTTTCGTACAAACATATTTATCTACTTAATTAAACACGGTTATCTTAATTCAATTATAATGATTGACTCGTTATTAAATTAATGAAGACGTTGTCAATAAAGATATTCGACGTTAGATTAAATTTGCATAAGTAACGTTTAAATTCAGCCGCATGATTTGCACAATATTCACAGTCAATAAACGCGTGCATAATAAATTTCGGAGTGCCTTAATAAATATTAGATAGGGTATGATTTAAAATTTTGAAACGAGTCTATTCACGAAAAAAAATTACAAACCTTTTTACGGTAAGAATACAAGATTTTAATAAAAAAAATTAATATTTGTAAAATTTTTGAGACATTAGTTCAGTTGAATGGTTTACTTATATAAGTAACATGAGTTATTTGTACTATTATTTTTGTTTTGAATTACTTTTAACAAAGGTTTCAAATCAAATCCACTTATTTACGGATTTTTCGGTTACTTAAAAATGTTTCGGATTCTTTTCAGCATCCATGATCACGGGCAGACTGCCAGTAGGTGCCGGGAAACGTCGGAATAAATATATTTAGTAACGCGAAAATCCGTAAATAAGTGGATTTGATATGTATAATCGCGTAAATAAAAGAAATAATTATGTACAAAAGGTTTCAAAATCAACATTAATACGATGATTAACGCTTAACCAACAGTAAATAAACCGTTAGAAATATTTAGTCTGCGCCAGTGAGCCGGACAATTTATTAGAGCTAGCAGGTGAGATCGCAATAAACATTACGAATGGATTCAATTGAAATGAATGTTACCATAGCAGTGAATCGATAGATTTTCCCGTAATTGAAGCCGGCCGGGTGACTATTTAAATGCTAGCTCTATCCCGTTCGTACGTGAGCCCTGTCTGAATATCAATCACGCGGTAAACAGCCCGTCGATTATGCAGCCACGTGCAGTGGCATATCGACACAAATTAGCATACTCCGTAAATCTCCGGGCTATTGGGTGGGCCGACAAATGATTGTCACCTTTTAAATTTGCATTCATTATCATTCATCATTCATTACCATATCATTATTCATCGGTTCGGGCGGTTGTTGTCTACTTAGGCGCGTTTTGCATGATTAGTGTCGTGATGTTTCCCTTTCGTATTCAACGCGACGCCCCTATTTGTTGGGTGCTCGTCGGCTTATTGTTCGCGAGTTGATTAGTCGTTGACGCGGGTATGCGACTTTCGACCTAAACCGTTACGTAATACGTCCGAAATACAAACAGGACTCTATATAGTGTAACATCGACTTGTAGGCAGGTACGTGCAGAACGCGCGTAAATTGAGACATCAAACAAATCAAAAAATCACTACCGAAACAGACAATACTGACCTTGCCATGTTAGAGAGGAGGACCAGCAGGAAAACTATTATCACCAAGGATCTCAGAACCATCCTGCGCTCGTCACTGATAACACTCAGCTCTCTCATGTTGGCAACACTAAGTCCTCGCTGGAGTGCATCCTTTCGGCCTGCGTTGCTTCACAGTCCGTGACAATAGCACAGAGGTGGATTGGCTTAACGTCTACGCTATTTAACGTCACTCGAAACAGTTGCTAATAGCGCGGCATCCGATGGCTTAGGTCGCATTCGGGGCGCGATAGCCGGGCGGCTGGCATGGGAGCACGCGGTGCGTTTGACGGCGCGTGGGAAGCAAGGCGTGCGGCGCCGCCCAAGCGACGGGGAAAAAAGCTAGAGGGGCGTGAAGAGCGGCCCCACCTACTCGGCTCATTATCCTTCGCGATTCCCCGTACGAGGCCGTGTGCGACCCCGAGGAGCGCCCGTGTCGCAGTGCCACCGTGGGCGCGCGGCGCGTGTTTGAAATGCCGCCCGTTCGAATCCCCGGCCGCGGTGAAATGGTCTTTGTCGTGGAGGCCGATCGATTGCCTAGAAGGCTAGAGTTATAATCAGCCTTCAAGTTGTAGGTGCCGGCTAGTTGGTCTTACATAGTCAAATGTTTAGTCGAGAAAAAGCAAAAAGTTTACAATAACTAACACAAAAATCAAGCGTATGTTTCATCAGAACGCATTTGAGGCTATAATTATACGGAAATCACGCTCATTCTGAATTCATAACAATTAATAAAATATTAAAATTATTATAAATATACAGTGAAGGATTTCACTAAAATGAATTTATTTTAAAGTAATTACTCAGTACATCTCATTTTTTACGACATCTCTTTGTCAATCGGACCCATATTAACTACTCAAATGACAATAAAGTTAAGGGAAGCAACCCTTCATAAGGGGTGAGCTCACGCAATAACAATTGTACTACGACTAATTGTGACCGATGACGACCGCTCGATAAACATCAATGATATTGCAAACAAAGAAGAACGGAAATTGATTGACAGCCTAATTTAATTGCGATCAAAATTAAACAAATATTTAATTATATATAATTAGAAACCAGTTTAATGTTATTTCTTAAACTATTTATATAGCCCATTTAAAATAAAATATTATTTAAATTATACTATCATTTTAAAATATTGTATGAATCATAAATCACAAGTTTATATTATCATTATTTTGAATAGTATGTATTCAGAATAATAAACCAACCGAAACTTATCAACCCTGTATTTCTTTATTGAAACGACATATTTTAAAGACCATTTGTTTCAAATTTCTTTATAAGTTCATTCCTTACGTAAAAAATACGCAAATATCTTTAAAAGAACAATAAAGTATTGTAGTTTCACAGCAACGTAAAGCAATTGAAAAATAATGACATAGCGATTGTTCCAAGTAAAGATTTCATTCCCAGTATAAAACGAGTGATGTAATACATCGTCATTGGGATTTATTGACTTTAGTCATAGAAGGCGCCGCAAAGTCATTTATGCACAGTCAGGAGTCTGTATGTAAATAACTTAGTCGACACCTTTGATCTCAGTGCCACGCGGCACTACTTAGGCGCTTCTTTATTATAAATAACAAGTTAACGTCTTTATTGTACTCATTTAAAATATATAATTTAAATTCCAAACGTATAATGGACATAACCCAGTTTGAAACGCTAACAAATGAAAATCGAAATACTGAAATAAAATTTAGTATAATAAAGTTTTCTTCTAGATATAATAAGTATTTAGTTTCCAGCCTGCCTTATGAAATGTTATTACGTTTTTAACTAATTGTTTCATAACATACGATAGATTTTTAAGAATTTTTCTCGCTTATTGACATACTAGTATAAATGTATAGGACAAAGACACAGAGACATCTTTTATCTAATTGCAAACATTAACGGCAATTAAAATTTTGTTGCAGTTACTAATACACAATTCTGAGGAAACATAGTATATTATTAAAAGCTTTTTGGCTACAACGTGCTACGAGCAATGAGCAAAGTAGGATTAGCTTTAATATTAGAAGTTACACAATTTTATTAAACGTATACATAGCTATCCGGATTATCTGATTCTAATTAACTTCGGAGATATATCCACAATATATCGGTACTCATTTTGTCTCAAAAAGTTGTAATAGTAGTCTATGACAATTAACCATACCCATCAAAAGTGACCAAGTATAAGGCAAAACCTTCATGCAGAGCATGAAGGTTTTGCCATATACTTTAATTTTTTGCTATAAAAATTATATATTTATAAACAAACACATGTTATTGCTTACTGACGTTCCGTTAAAACATGGAGTCTTAAACATCATTAAATATTTACATAGATAACTCGTGATACGACACCGGTATCTGTAGTGATAACCCTAAAACGCCTGTCTATTTCGTTAGCACTTTACGGGACTTAACAATTCTAAAAGTGATGACAAAATACCTATTCAGAGAGCATGCGGCCATAAAACTGGTGGCCATAGAGCTGAGCTTTACAACGCTGTAAACATGCTTCGTGGCCACAATTGATATTAAACTGATAATAAGGAAATTAAGAAGCTTACTATCATTCTTGTTTTAAACAAAATTTTATATTTTGTGTCGTATATAACCAACGTGCCATAAACAAAAAGTAAATCCTAAAAATAAGATGTCATGTGTTTAAAAAAATATTTTAAAATTAATAATTAAGAAGATATATTTGTAACGTACTCGACAATGCGTATGCCATCATACATACATCATCAGCCTTTGTTAGTCCACTGCTGGACATAGGCCTCCCTAATACACCCCTATCCATTAGGGGTTTGGACCTGACCCACCACGCTGGTCCAATGCGGGTTGGTGGGTGACCGACTTTTACATGCCCATCCGACGCATGGATCATCTTACTTTTCAGACAATTAGGTGATCGGCCCAAATTGCCCTAACCAACTAGGAAACAACAATGAAAATTTGTTGCGTCCCCGCAGGATTCGAACCCACGACCTCCGGTTTCTAAAGCACACGCCCATACCACTAGGCTACGGAGGCGTATGCCAGGAGTATGCCATCAAAGTAAGGAAATTGTGATAGAAAGTGAACACTTAGTTTTGGGTAAAATTTTAAAGACCGTGAAAAAAATACACAAATAACTTATTATAGGATAATGAAATAAAAATCGCAGTTGTCAAATATCTTAACCTTTAATTCTAATTTAACGACATGAGGAAAAATTAGGAAAAGATCGAATATTTAATGAGCAGTTGAAGATTGCTAAAAAGATGCATAGCATTAATTAAGCAGTAACTTTCGAACCAACAATTTCACTCGCTAAAAACGATATCCACCGAAGTGCGCAAAACGCGATTACAGATGCAGACGATGAGATAACTATCGTGCAAGCACGTTTTACCTCGCAGAGACGCAACACATCTTGTCCTCGCCGTCGAGGGGAAACAAATACACCGTACAATAGATATCGGCACGTACCTGGCCGATTCTCACCAGCCAGATAGGGCGGTTATTAACTTTTCACTAATAAGTCCTTAAGCAACCTATCGAGCCGAGGTTCGGCCCACCGGGGTGCTCTCGATAAGTGTTGCTAACGGGTATAGGCATAGACCTGACCAGCGGATGATCGAACCGAGAGTCGGCCCTCTTGAGCACCCTGGATCAAGCCCGCTCACGGGATAAAGAAGTGGCAGCCCGAGCCGAGGTCCCCCTTCAGGGACGGAGGTCGTGGGTTCCAATCCTGCGGGAACTCAACAAATTTTTATTGTTGTTTCCAGGTTGGTTAGGGCAATTGATCCATGCGTCGGATGGGCATGTAAAAAGTCGGTCCACCCACCAACCCGCATTGGACCAGCGTGGTGGGATACGGTCCATAACCCCCTAATGAATAGGTGTGTATTAGGGAGGCTTATATCCAACAGTGGACTATCACAGGCTGATGATGCTGATGCTGGATCTTCTATGGTATACTGTTTACCCTTCTAGGTTTTATAGGTCAGATGTCAGTCATTCTGCAAAATAACTTTTAGTCGGTTAATTCTAAATTTATTAGAAACCTATCCCATAATAACTTTAAAAAGTGGATTGTAGTAAGATAGGTATGAATATATCATATCAAAAACGCTTGCATAGCACACGATCACATGGAGGAAGTTTAACTTTGTTATGTTTTATTAAGCGATATTATCTTAGATTATAATTAGATTATATTACAAAGTCCAGTGCAATATAATAATTTATTTCTGCCCTTAATTTGAATATACACACACCGTAATGATACATATTTCATTAATCATTAAAGGGTAATTCAGATAAAAGGTGGCGCGCTCGATTGTCGGTGTAATGAATGCTTCATTGTCTGTCATTACGAGGTAAACACTTACGTAGGAATAAACATCCCACGTGGAAATATGCCACGGTGTGGTTTACAGTGTTTATTATCGAGTTGCCAGGTTGTGCATGTCATAAATGCTTTAAATATGCGCATGCGATTAGAAACCATTCATGCTTTTATGCGACGCATGAAACTGAATATTACCTAACATCAGATAAGCTTATATGATATGTGTTTTATCATTTTCATTACATTAAGTATGCGACAGGACAATATGCAGATAACTATTAACATTTAACGATAAACTTTTAGCAAATCGTAACTTAATCGTAACTTGATTTAAAGTTCAAGAAACATTGTTGTCATTTTCATAACTATCAGCCTTTCAAAGCTCACCGTCGAACATAGACTGACTTGGCATGCGAATTTGCAGAGGCCATCACTTCATCACGCGAGAGATCGTCCCATACAGAGATGTCATACGGGAAGTAGTATACAGAGATGTCATACGGGAAGTAGTATATCAGGAAATACGAAATATGTAATTAATTTTAATTCATCATCTTTTCTGACATACGTAGGGGTCTTAAAACTTATGTACACTATCCCGAAGATTTTACAACACCTAAACATTGTGGGAAATACATTCCGTCCGTAGCGTTTAATTTGACGGAGATCATAAAATCTCCTGTTATATCATAAAATTAACAGATTTCCCGAACCCGAACGGGCGAAACTGTTTTATTTTATGTGGCAAGCTCCCGTCGACGGCCGGAGTTTTCATAAAATGGCAAGACAATGAATCGTATGTACGGTGCGAGCGATTGTGTTACTTGCAGCGCATTGCTCGCAGCTACTGACACGCATCATTTTCTGTTATTATCAATTACCGCGCCAAAGTATCGAGTCGCCCCGCAATATTGGCTGGGAACTGTAAGGCATTACGAAATTACCCGATATACCGGGAAATGTATGTGTTTTAAGTCAACACTTTACACGCTTTCATCACGGTACATTGTAGTTGCTTCTTATTTTTCCTATTGTTACATTATTTTTACCGTATTAATTGGTATCTACACGAATTTGTTCTTCTTTATAATGTTGCTGTAAAAGAAATGAAATATGTTAGTGCTTTTCCACAAAAACTTACGGGTTTATATTTGTACCGTAAAACGAAAACTATCATTGCGATTTGCAATTATATTTACATAGCTTAATAAAGTGCGTACAAGTGACTTTACTCATTATTAAATGTTAAACACTTTAATGATATCTTTCTAAATATAATTAAAACTATTTCGACACATGCTCTTTAGTAATTAACTTTAAACAAATGCACCAGTTATCATCGGCCGCATCAAAGGTCATTACGAAATACTGTTTGCTTAAGCAATCCACATACTTAGGAATATATCATTACCAGTAATAAGAAGACGATAAATTTGAACCGGTTTTTAAATATCCGAGTCAAAACAGCGACTATTGACAAGCATTAATTAAAGTGAAGTATTATTGCGGTGTTGGTCGATTTTGAGAAACGTTACCTATTTAAACTTATAAAAAATTGCATTAACAGTCCCTGTATGACGTAGTTAACAAAAAGAGTGCACTAATATATTTTAAGACAATTCATCACCATCATCATCATCCTGTGATAGTTTACTGCTGGACATAGGCCTCCTCCAATACACCCCTACCCATTAGGGGTTTTTTTGGACCGTTTCACAGCACGCTGGTTGCGAATGCGGGTTGGTGGCTGGACCGACTTTTTACATGACATGCCCATCCGACGCATGGATCATCTTACTTTTCAGACAACTAGGTGATCAGCCCAAATAGCCCTAACCAACTAGGAATCAACAATGGAAATTTGTTGAGTCCCCGCAGGATTCGAATCCACGACCTACGGTTTCTAAAGCACACGCCCATACGACTAGGCTATGGAGGCAGTAAGCCAATTAAGAATTTAAAGTTATATATAAGTAAAAAAAGTAACCCATGACAACGCAGTGGCGTCTATGTCTAGCTTTTATATTGAGTAATTGTCACCGAGATGTCAACCACTGAGTGACAGTCGACTAGTAACAACACGTTCACTAGTACTAGCACTAGTACTTCTTTGCCATGGGTTACTTTGTTTTGATTCTAGTTCTAACTATATGTATAGTGCGTGTCTATCACTACATAGTATAAAAAAAAACAAAGTCGCTTTCTCTGTCCCTATATCCCTATGTATGCTTAAATCTTTTAAACTACGCGACAGATTTCGATGCGGTTTGCTTAATAAATAGAGTGATTGAAGAGGAAGGTTTATATGTATAACACATGCTAAATATTGTAGGCATATTTTCTAACAGCATAGCGGCATAGGGGCGGGTCGCTTGAAACAAATATGACGCAATCAAATCTAAGTTCCCACCGAGTACATTTTAATTGATAGCAAAGGTGTTTATTACTAATTCAATGCTGACAATATATCCGTGGAACTTGAAATATCGAAATCGAAAAGTTACACGCTCCTCCATTAAATCGTTCTCGTAAGCCCACGCTAATTGTACTAAAGATTGTCGAGAGCATTCACAGCGCAAGCACAATTTGAAAATTTTAGGGGGCTGTATACGGGGGCTATAAATCAGCGGAGGGTCGAACTCTATATTGGATGCGCGGCGCACACTGAACTCGAAAAACGCATGAGAAAATAATTTATTTTTATTTAGTTCGACTAGTTGCAATTTTGCTTAATAAACTATGAAATATTTTTTTTACGCTTTTATTTTTACTTCCTTTACCAATTATGTTTTAATAAAATATTGTGCTGATTTTCATTGGACTCAATTGCGATTGTTTTCTTTTATTAAATTATCTGCAATGTTCGCATAAAGACAATACAAAAGAGATTTCTGCAATTTTAGTTTATTTAATAAACTTAAAAGTTATTAATAATAAGTATTGTAGTTGGGGCTATTATGGTGCTTCGTATGATACACTTCTCATGGTAAGGGTTCTTTTAAAAAGATTTTAAAGTAGTTTATATGAATTACAGGGCGAAAGCATATATGCCTAGCTCCGATTCAATCACATCTCTAGTGATTTAAAACATAAACTATACGGCTGTGAAATTTATTAAAGTCTGTTACTTACAAGTTGCTTACTTTCTACTGTTGTTTTTGTGTTATATGGAACGAAACATCGAAACACGACACGTTCGCATTTAAACTATTTTATGGCTTATTCGTAGCCTGAAAAAGACTAACAAAACCAACACTTTTAAGATATTAGATGCGGCAGGAAAATACAAGATATTTGTACTATAATTATCTAATAACCCAATCAACTTCTGTACTACTTTAGGGTAGTATTGTCTGAAGTTTATCTTCTCTTCTGAGCGCTTTACATATAGGTAATGTTTCCACGTTACTGTTGTGATCTGAATACATTTATTTCATGTTGATATCTTTGTTAATATTTAAATGCTAATCAATATTGTGTTCTAGGTCTTTGTCTTACTTATTAGTCTTGATACAGCTTTAGGAAGCAATGAAAATTGAAAAGAACTTTTTGTATAAAAAATATTACGAATACAATTTAACATGCAGGTGTTTTAGGCTGACAATTTTCGAGAAACTGATACCCAGTCCTGCGGTTATTTAGAGGTACAAATTATTTGATCTAATTTATTTAAAAACAAAACTGTATTAAGTAAGTTATATTCAAGATGACGATGCTCGAAAACTGTTAAGTAAAAAAAATATCTTCTTTTCAGTAAGTTTCACCGAACCTTGAAAGCAGTCACAATTTATCGCAAATTTGAACTGCAACCGCTGGAGTTGCCTGGCGATCAAATAAGAAAATTTACCCCAGTGTGCGTCGCGTCCAAGTGCAATCCCATAAGCTTTATGCTCAGCGGCCGAGCCGGATAATGGAGAATGGCCGTTGTTAGTTATGGCACACCACGGCCCTCGGGTACGCTCGAGGCGGTGCGTCGTTAGCATGCGCATGCGACATTTCACATGCGCTAATTGCGAGCGTTTAGCCATCCCGGCAAGATCTCCCGGGCGGCTGACGCGATGACCGAATGGTATTCCCCCAGAATTAACAAACTTAAGGAAACCTTTTTATCTGTAAGTTATTTGACTGACAGTCCTAGGAGCACATGAATATGATTGTGCGTTTTTATTTTCAATTAAAACTAATTTTCAGTTGGTTCCGGCCGTTTCAATTAAACGTTGATAGAAATTGTATATTTTTAATTAAGGTTGAATAGTGTTTTTTGTAAGTTATTAGAGAACTACTGTTTGGTCCATAAATAGTAATTAAAACCATGGTGAGTTCAACGTTTTCAAAATTTACTTTCTCTATATATGTTTAAATTTGTTTTCGATACGTCATGTTAAATGTTATTATCTTGTTTTAAAATGCTTAGATATTGCAAACTACAATGTAGACGAGAAACGATTGAATTAATTTATATTTAAGCGACTTTCACAAATTTTTACGTATCTTCTCAGATCTGCTTTTCAGAGGCTTTATCAATACTATCTATACCTCTATACTATAATAATATTAATAGCAAAGTAATTCTGTCTGTCTGTCCGTCTATACGTCTGTCTGTTTGTCGGTCTTTATCGTCTAATCCACTTAACCGATTACGATAAAATTCGGTACATACGTAGAATAGATTCTAAGAAAGGATATATGCTATTTATAATTGCGAAGGAAGTGTCCGTTGAAATAGGTGATGAAAGTTAATATGGAAATTCGTCATTGTTGAATATAAAACAGTACAATTTTGTGTCTAGATACTTTAAACGCGTTACAGATGTTTGTTCTAGAAATTTCGTTAATACTTTACGAGCATGAACAAGGCGCTGAAATTGGGATAAAAGACAATGTGGAAATCCTTCACTTATATTGCTATTCAGATTATTTTTATACAATTCAGAAGGAAGTCGCGGGTAACAGCTCATTATAAATAAATCTTTAATATCTTTAACTACAAGCTTCGAAGATCGAGTTTTTTTTGCTGAGTCCTACGGTTCTTGCAAAAGAACGCTTTACGCGTAAATAGTTAGAAATTTTTTTCTTTGAATTTTTCATAAATAGATTCGCATGCGCATTGTACGTCTTTTTTATGTTAAATCAGAGGGTTTGGAATATCGATTTGGAAGAGCCATCGCACGGCCACATAATAATCAGTATTAGAAAGGAGAAAATTCCCAATTGGTTTTGCGTGTTACTTAAAACAATTTCACACAATCACCTTCCTCGTACTACCTTATTGATGGTATATGCATTTACGTGCAAAGCCGCGTTTTATAACCAATACTTCGATAGACTTTGCTTCCTTTGAATGGGCTATTTAAATTGATTATGCGTTAATTCGCTTATACCGTTCACAGGACGTTTCTCTGTAAAAGTAGCAGTCCAATGAGTTTAATGCACGGCTTCAACTTTTAGCATTCAGTTTATTTCTTCATCGTTCGTTCGTTAGTTCGTTCATTCAGTCCTTTCAACTCGTATGGTGTAAATATCCATTTTACTGAGTTTGAATGGAGGAAGGATATAACGCCATTTTCTTTTGAATGGAGGATAGACGTGAGGGATTTATTATTTTGTGATGTTGACAATTACTGCTATTCGTTTTATGGCCATGGTGGTTTGAACTTTGTTTAAGTTCGTAGGTTTTAAATTGCATTACTATTATGTATTATTTGACTTATTGCCGTATTGGGCATCAGTAAGGTTTGGCCATTTTTGGTCGTGTTTGTTTGTATTATTTAAAAATAATATAAATCAAGCGTCATAATTCAAATACGAATCATGTATATAATAATTTCTGAATTAAACAGTATTTTTTTACGCGAATGCTTCACGTCATTGAGTAGAAGAAATTTAACGGATTTCATCGTCTTTATGCAAACGCATAATTAAACAATTATAATACTTTGTAAAGTCTTTAAAAAGTTCCAACAGACGATTCGAATTTACAAAAAATAACATAGATTAAATGTTTTTTAATGACAGTGCATTACCCATTTAAATATCAGTACGTTACAAAAGAATTTTAAAAATTAGCTTGCTTTATTGTATGCTCACCTTATTAAAAGGAAATTCTTTAATAGGAATAAAATCATTTAATTATACTAGATTTAATTGGTTATAGCATCGAGGAGCAATTATTAGATTCGTCGTAAATATATAGATTGTCGGTATCAACTATTGCGTATGTCTGTCATACTATTCAACTTACGTACTAGATTTTATTGCTAACAAAAAAGACCCAATCCGATCGATATTAAACTCAAAATTACGCCATTCGAGTCGTAATTGGCGTGTCGACTTGGAGTCCGCGAGATCAAACGCCGGTATTCCGGCCGTCAGCGGCTGCCGCGCCTCGGTGATTTATGGCCGCCGTTGACATACCGCGGACGCTGCGTACTTCATTTAATTACGGTTTACGGACTATTCAGAGGGCAATGCAAGGACAAGACACGTTATCCCGCTATACGGAATTAAAAGCGCGTTGTGTTAGGTGATCTTAACCTGTTCTATAGATTTCTTACAAAGATTAAGTCTCTTTTAGATTTGACGTATAAACCTTAAAGCGCTTCCTCCTTCCTATTTAACCAAGTTATTATAGAAATGATACGTAATCCATCAAGATTTTCATGAGTAAGTTTTTACGCAGAGCGATTGGTATCTAATTTTCACAACCCAAAAGTTAAACTCCTTTTCATTCTTGTTATTTTAATTGTTACGTTTTCGAAGTCTGAATCTGATTATTATTTAAGGAAGTCTGATTCTGTTAAATTGATATTATTAACTGTGTAAAGGCTAAATAAGACTTGGAATTGATGAAGACATTGGACGTTTATGTGTGTGATTAAACTAGCTGTTAACTAGTAATATATGAAATCACATTATATCTATTTCGTATTACTAACTTCAGGGCCAATCTCTCCATGTCTTTTTAATAAAAATATTACACATTGTAAATTGGAATTGAAACCTCTTTCGAGTATTGTTTTTTATGAATATGTATATATATATTTAATTGGAATTTCTCTATTTATACTCCCAAAATTTAGGAGCTGTTAATAACATTGGTGCGCACATATTAACTGAAATAGACCAACTCAAATAGAATTTAATTGAAGATTAGTATCCCTTTGTATTGTTCCATTTACTTGTATATTACTGTGGTACATCGAAATCAATACGCGAACTAATTACGACCGCTACTTGTACATAAAGCGAAATAGCCGATTAATCAAACGCGGTCATACATCAGTCGACGTGGACGGGACACTTGATAATTTGTCATCAGTATTGTGATGCTATCGGCTATCAGGGATCAGTGTACAGTTCTATCACGTTAATCGATCTGATTTCGTCAGTTCCCATTGCTGAGTGAGCGATGTACCTGTGAGGACATTTAGTGCCAAGTCATCGTGTTGTTCAGAGATAGCTTTGGATGGCTTCATTAAGAACTTTTGAGTTTATATTTAGTTAGACTGTCACGTGCATTGTTTTATGATTTTAATATTATATACAGATTAAAGTGGATGAAATATATTATATGTTTTATGTATAAAGGCATTACTATTTAAGATTTAATAAGAAACATTTATTTCGAATTGTGTCACCTTTTTCTGTTGTTTGACTCATTTATTAACGTTATAAAAAGTTATTTGGAAATAAATTTTACGAGTATTAATGAAAATTTCTTTATAAAACTCGATATAGTAGATCCAAATTTATGCATTATTGTTACTTGTTTGTTGGTTTTGTCATCAACCAATAAAAAACTTGAGCAGTATAATAATTGGTTTGTCTCTGTGAGACAGAAACTTCATAACCATAAAATTTCAACGTTTAATCTCAACTGATCTACGTCATCGTCGTCAAATTGCGACCACCGCAGAGATATCCAACTAGACAAGAGAATATTTGGATTGTGGTTTAATTACCTCCCATTGTGGTCGTGATTTGATCCTATTGTACTTATGAATGCGGAGTTCATTAGCCTTTACCACCGCTAATGACGCATTAAGATGTTATATTACGTAAGAATTATGTTGAATATCTATATAGCTTCTGTATGTATGCGAGGTTATAACGCCTTTCTATTTATTTACAATTAACTATCCCGACAATACGTTAGGGAATTTATTATTGCTTGATAAATTATAACTATATATAAATAACATATAATAAATTTATTAAATAAGTGTTTGTTTTTTTTAATACATGTAACGAAACTTATATTACGTACATTTTAACTTTTTAAACTGGTCTTCAGTTAAGTACTATTAGTTGTATAGTACTGTAAAGTAAACTGTGTTATGGCGCAGATAGAACTCTTCAAGGCTAACCTTTAACGAGTACAGAGGCACAAAAGACGGGTTTCTTGTGTCTTGTAAATCAATTGAATTCATAAAAAACTCCTTACTTCTCAATGTTATAATTGGGATATCAGGTACGACATATTAAGGCCAGATTTATTTAAAATACCGGCCATATTTCGCGATTGAACGTCGTCAGTTCATCATGAAATATGCCCCGACGGCCAGTTACGTCGGGAACGTTCATAAAGACATTACTTTTTCGTCGTTCCGGGATTTCGAATTTCGAACAATCCGAGGGAACTCTCCGCGGAGCGTTCGAAATTCAAAAGTTCGGCATTGCTCCGCGTCGAGGTATTCGGGATCCACCATTTCGGAATTCGAAATGGGAAAAAGCGGGAAATGCCGGCCGGGGGGGCAGCGTCGCGGGGGCTGTGGGCGTGCCGGCGCGGGCGGGGCCCTAGCGCGCACATGTTCCACAGATTCAAATAGGTCCCACGGCGTGACGTAACAGACAACGGAATACCTAACTGTGCACGTGTGCACGAGGAAATCGCCCATTACACTGAAGTCTTAAAGCATTAAGTATTTACAGGCCTTGTTAATTAGTTACAATCACACGAGTGCCCGTTTTCAGAAACTATCTTGCATGAATTACCGTACCGATTTTAAAGGAAGAAAAAAACGTAAATTATGTTTAGTTTTCAATGCGATTTCATAACATATCTGTCGCCAGATTTAATTAAAAACATATTTTAAACTTACAGGAAAATAAGGTTGTCAGATAAAAGAGGAAAATTATTGGTAGAAAAACAACGCCATTTAGGCTGAATCTGAACACATCTTTTAAAACTAGCTGCCGCTGTAGCGTATGTGCATGAGCTTACACTTTAATTCAAAGGTCGAATCCTGCGGGGTACACAATACATTTGGGTTAATGTTTACTATATGGTTAAATAATGTAATGTAATACATGCATCCATTTACATGTAAAGTAACAATAATAACTGGATAAATTTCTAAGAAGTCAGTTCTGCGCTAGATCACCCATTGATCGTTTTGATTATCCATCTTCCTATTAGAGTACAGGATGATGGAACGTACCTTTATCCAATCCTTATGCAGATGGCGGATCTAAATTAAGTCGTTGTCCGATATTGAGTTAATATAAAATTTTGTATAGATACTATGTTAAATGAAATAAAGCTATTCGGTATCACTATAGAACGTTTTGTATCCCTTTTTATTTATTTATGTTAAATTTGTATTTATTTAAATTGCCTATTCTTAAATCAACCTAAATCTAAACCTATATGAACTCGATATTGCGACAAACAACATTTTATCTGATAAGTAACGGGTCGAATATAAGTTAAATAACAAGAGGTCCTTGTTTTATAAACTGGAAGTCGTGTTTTGAATCCGGCGGACACAACTTTGTGTTATCGTTGTTTTCCAGTTGGTAACGACAATTTGGGCAGATTACCCAATTGTTCGAAAAGTAAAATAATCCATGCGTCGGATGAGCATGTAAAAAGTCCACTCACCGATCCGCAATGGACTAGCGGGGTGGGAAACGGTCAAAAAACCCCCTAATTTATAAGCCATGCATTGGGGGAGGCCTATGTCCAGCAGTGAACTAACACAGGCTGATGATGATAGTATTCGCGTGAGCGACGGAAAATATTAAATTTTTTTTCTCATAAATAAGATATCACACATAATCAATGCTCAAATATTCAGATCGATTGTTTGCCATGCAATATTAAAGTAAAACTTGTCCATTCACATTAATGAACGCACTCATTACAATTTACACATTAGCATGTACAGCAAACAGGGAAATCGGACCACCCGTAGCGCTTTGTCCGTTATTTATTCTAATTAGTGTGTCAGCAGTATTAGCCGTTAATGACAGTGAGTAAACTACCGTTTAAATGCTATACCAAAGCTAATTAAGATGTGGAGACTATTTACACAAAGTGAAATGTCAAACTTTAAGGCGCCATACGCGTCTGATTGACTTACGTAATTTTTACGCCGTTTACGGTAGGATTCTTTAGTTCTATTTTGGTCTACAAAATGAATAGACTATTATAGAGATAGGTTACAGGGGGCTGCCTAGGGCGGTACTACCGCGGTGCCTATTTCCGCCACAAAGCAGTAGTGTGAAGCCATTTCCGTGCCCCGGTTTGAAGGTTACCGCAGCTAGCGTATTTACTGGGTAAACGAGACGTAACATCCTGTCCCTCAGGATCCTCCTGACACGCAGTTCGTTGGCGATTGCCCTGGTTTTACCGATGTTCGTGTACCTCGGTGACCACTTTCCATCAGGTGGCTCGACTGCTCGGCTGCCTTTGGAGGAAAAAAAATTTGGTGTATTCAAATTAACGTTGCTTTAATAATTCAAAGACTACTCTACTGGTCGTAGTCGCAACATGCAATTTACTAAAAGCAGTTAAGTTAATAGCTAATATGAGGGTTTTATTTATAAATAAAGCTTTTAGTTTCTTTTTACCAGGATGGAATCTGGTATTATAATCCTTAAACCTTGACAAGCGAAATTGTAATTAAAATACTGATTTAAGGGTGGGTCACCAGACTTGAAGCAGATTTTTAATTACAAATATATTGTCACGTATTAGTCGTGGTTCTTGAAAAAAAAATATTATAGTGTTTTTTCGCGTCACTTCAGATTATACTTCAAATATATTTTTTTCTGTTTTGCTGAGAATTATCCATTTTTATGAATTATGAATTTTGTTTTAATTAAAACAATTACAATTGTTGTAAATCTATGTGATTCTTCAAATATTTAAATTAAATTCCAAAAATTCCTGCTAAAATTTAATTACGTTAGGACATATAGACTTGAGAATTATCTGTCAATATATAGATCCTCTAAGCAGTCTTTAACTTTTTTCTATCTAGTATAAGTAACAGGTACCTGCGTAAATTTATTTTAAGTATATTTTTCCTATTAGAACTGCCTCCGTAGCCTAGTGGTATAGGCGTGTGCTTTAAAACCGGAGGTCGTTCGTTTCGTTTTAGGGTTCGAATTCTGCGGGGACTCAACAAATTTTCATTGTTGTTTCCTAGTTGGTTAGGACAATTTGGGCCGATCACCCAATTGTCTGAAAAGTAAGATGATCCATGCGTCGGATGGGCATGCAAAAAGTCGGTCCACCTACCAACCCGCATTGAACCAGTGGTGGGATACGGTCCTAAACCCCGTAATGGATAGGGGTGTATTAGGGGAGGCCTATGTGGCAGTGGACTATCACAGGCTGACGATGATGATAATGATATTTTTTCTAACTTATGAATAATATTGTCTCAAAGAAATCGGAAAGTGAAGCATCCTCCTGTCATTATCTCTTCAGTCTTAATAAGATATTAGCAATGACATGCAAATAATTACGTTGTGACATGTCAAAATCAACGTCTCATTCGCCTGTGACGCTTGAAAATCGGGGCCTCATGGAGTGATTCACTGATACAATCGCGGGACTTTCGACAAATTTAATTTTACGTATCGATTATCGTTATTTACTTCTATTAAAGTTGATTTTAGCTTGGCTACTGTATGCTTAAGGTAGCGCACGGTGTATTAAAGTGTCAATCGCTCCTCCTTCGAGACGGCCGATATTAATAATCATGTCAATCCACCCGTGAGAAACACTCCGAAGTGACGCGGTAACTATTAATTTGGGTGGTATTACAACGATTATTGGGTAATTGTTGGTGTTGGTTCGCGTCCGTGTTATTAAATCTCATTTAATTTCTTGTATTAGCCTGGGAGCCGGCTGAGTCATCCGGGTGTTTTACGCGCGCTTTTGTGCCGTTCCATTTGATGATGTTGCTTTTGTTTTTTTTTATCTGTTGTGACATTAAAACTTTTTTTTGATTCACAACGGCCAGTATTTGACTGGTGGGGTTGGAAATTATCTTTTATACTGCCAAAGTGCCTATGCAATAATGTGATGTTTTTTTATTATATTGCATATTTTATAAATTTTTTGCATGGACACCTATTATAAATGTCTATTTTTTATTTAAAGGTTCAAGTGCGACTTTATTATACCTTAAACCATTTTATTGAATAAGTACAATATAGAGCTAATATAATAGAACCGTAGTAATTACTATTTCTTTAAAATTATCAGTTTATTGTTCTTACTAGGTTGTAATTACTAGGTTTAAAACTAGTCTAGCTAGTTAAAAAAATCTGCAAAACTGTTTTTCTTATTACTAACTGCAGTTTTTCTTATTTAATTCCTCACTCCATTTTTATTTTTGTTACTTATGTACTTATAAAAATTAAGTAATTCTGTCGCTAAAGATAAATCGTTTATTGCAGAAATATTTATAAACTTAGCTAAAGTAATTGGGTTATGAAAGTGTAACAAACATACATATTTATTGCCGTTTTTAATTATAATACCTTTTTTTAAGAAAAAAAAACCGCAAGCACGTGAACCGATATCGCAATAAGCCCAAAAGGAAAATGGTTTATGTCGCAAAATAAATGAAATGACTAATCGGCTACCTAAGCTTTAATGGCATCGATGACTAATTTAACCTGATTTCTCACGTACTTGGATTGTGTCGATAAAATGTTGGTTTATAGCCGCATTTTCGATGGTAATTTTTCGTTTAATCAGTTGAGGATGCCTTCATTAATTCAGTTAACAGTGGGTATGTAGTTAAAAGTAATTTAATTTGTTCAAATAAGCGCAAGTATATTTTTTAAATAAGTTAGATTAGATAGACGGATTCTTTTAATTTTATTATATATTATCCTTCGATAATTATTCTTTATTACAAAATATTTATATTGGCTGTAGCTTATACGTACTAAAGCAAAGAGTGAATAAATTTAAAAATTCAGATTTCATACTTACCTACAAGTTTAGTAGAGTGTTTACTGCCACAGTGAACGCATAACTTTATGTACGTTTGTATATGATATTTAAAATAATATAAATGGTATTTTTCGCAATACCTTTATTTATTTATTTATGAAAAGCATAAGTATAAAATTATTACCTTTTTTTTTGCTTGTAATAGTACGTCTACAAAACACAAATGTTGATTGGGAGAGAATGTCATCGGCATTAGGCTTTAGGGCTCTTTTTTCTATTTGTTTATTTTTTTTATTCTCTTTTTTCTGTGCACATAGCACATAAATTTTAAATAAAGTCCAGGTAGTAAAATAAATAAAATGAAATTTGTCATTGGTCTCCAATGTTTTGTCCGCAAATTATTATGTCCATTTTTGTAAATTATTTATAACTCTGAATTTTAATAAAAAAATGTTAATAAATCATATTACGTCTTGTTCACCCAATAACCTAAATAATTAACCTGAACCTAAGTCAAATGAGAGATGGAGTTTTCGTAAACATGAATGTCAAACTAATAGCGCCTAAGGAATCCTCGTGTTTTAATTGATGGACCGACACTATATAACCGTCCTTGAATTGACCAATAAAAGTGCCGTATGTTTTGGGGCGCAATCCGAAATTCATATAAGACTTTGTTTACATAAATTTCAGGCCAATAAATAACCTGACACCTATAGTCCAAAAGAATTTCAACATGAATTTTTTAAATTAATTTCTTGCTAAGGAAGATTAATATTAAAGGTGATCATAACGCTGAATGACAAAAAGACATTTTGACAGAAACAAGTGAAACTAAACGGATTATCACATTTTGTCACATCATCACAGTACAGTACAGTAGCCCTTTGTGCGAGCCTGTATTGACGTTTGTTTGTTTAGGAGAGGATACGCATAAAGCAGAGCCCGAGTGGTAATTTAGCCGTCATTAGTGTGGGCTATTAGCGAAGCATTAAGCTAGGTACAATTTGTCCGATTCGCGTCAGTCGCTCGCATTCCGCGAAATTGGTACGCTGAAGGATCTTCGGTCTCGTACGGAGGATCGAGTTAAAGGCGCCCTTCGTAGCTATGAACCTTTAATATGGTCATAGTGCTCCTAATGCGAGTCGAGTTGTGATTCGATTTTATTCGCGAAATTTACTGGTCAAGTTTCGTCGAGTATCAGAGGTGGAGTTTTAATGAAAGATTGAACGCTTTTTTCCTTATCATGGTGATTACTGATTGATTGTTATTGAATCGATTTGTCTTTCAGTTGATACTATGATTTAATGAAAGATAGCTTTACTTTCGATTGAGTATGTTCTTCGTGTACTTTTTAAGAAACAATGCGTTTTCAGAACAGTTTAGGGTATAATAATTTTAGATAATATGGTGCGATATTCAGCAAAATCAATTTATGATGTATGAAAATTATAGATAATATTTAGCGAAATTCGGGAAAACGTTAGAGCTAACATCCTTGCTAATAACCTAAAAACTAATAGCAAGGAATATTTCCTGTTCGAATACCAGATAAATCTACTAAAACATTAATTTTACAGGACAATGGGCGTTATAACACAACAATAATCCACGGGCAAAAATCGAATAGAGCGATTCCGGCGCGACGGAGCCGGTCCATTTATTAATTTTATCTCTTGACACCTCATCCACGTGCTACTTATCGGGCACTAAAGCTACACGATTTACTTTCCGAATCACATTAATGTCAAACGCACTAAAGAACTTCTGCTTCGTGTAAAGTGCATTGATAATAATCCGAGCCATTCTTGGCCGGTCGAGGGAGACGGAGTGAGTGGAACGCGTTAGTGCGAGCGGGTGAGCGTAGTTTGAATGGAACATCAAAATTTTACAGCGTTTTTATTGCGCCCGCCGCCCGCCTGTGTTTACATCTAGCGTCCGGTGCTCTCTGTAGCGCGGGCCGTGTAGGTGTTACGCTGGCCGATATTACAGGATTGCTTCATGTCAAGGTACGGCGGTTCGAATTTCACGTTAGTTTTCAGTTCTCTTTTTATTGTCTAGATCAGCTATACGCAAGCTGTGGCCCGTCGGACCAGTGTTGTTGCCCGTTTATAATTTAAAAAAATATGTAAATCTGTATGCATTGAAAAGTTTTACAAATTTGTTCCTGATATATTATTATAATTTAAGAAAATGCAACTTTTTAGCTTGGAATTAGATTTCAGCAGCACCGCAATGCTCGATGTCTCTGAGAAGTTCTGTTAATATAAAAATGGTCATCTTGACTATTATTCCCGAAACATAAAGTGTCCAAAGAAATGCCTAAATCTCACTACTATTCTTTGGGTTAAACTTAATAATGCTAAGTTTTCTCTAAGCTACCAAACATTAAAAAGTGTCACATAATTCGTATATTTCTATTCCTCATCGTGAACCGAAGCTTTAATGACGATTAAATAAATTAATCATAATCAAAATTTTATAAAAATAAAAGATTTTGAACTAAAATATAACTTTGTAGAATATAAAGGTGTTTTAACATAACATGTATAGTAATAGTAATGAAATTAATCTTATTGTATAATAAGTCTTTAAGAGCCTGAGCATCTGGGCGAACTGACTCCGTAGCCCAGTAGTAAGGGTGTGTGCTTTAGAGGTCGTGGGTTCGAGACCAGCGGGACTCAACTAATTTTCATCATATTTTCCTAGTTGATTGATTAGAGCAATTTGTCCAATCCAAATGTCTGAAAAGTAATATGATCCATGCGTCGGATGGGCATGAAAAAAGTCGGTCCACCCACCAACCCGCTTTGGACCAGCGTGCTAGGAAACGGTCCAAAAACCCCCTTACGGAGGTGGCCTACATTAGCGGAGTCCTATGCTCAGCCGTGGACTAACGCAGGTTGATGATGATGAAGAGAGATGAGATGCAATTTTTGTAATTGATGTTGTATAAGTAAAGTTAAAACGGCTGCTAGTGCTAATAGTAATATATGTAATGGTGTCTTTAGAATTCTTCTGTACATAATTAAGTCTATGATTAGTAAACAGAATTTTACAAACTCTATGAAAATTTAGCGCCCTTAAACAAGCACTGCTGGTGTAGTGGTATCATGCAAGATTCCCATTCTTGCGACCCGGGTTCGATTCCCGGGCAGTGCACTGTACTTTTTAGTATACTTTTTGAATTAAAGTGCTACTTGATATGTTAATAACAAATGCAGTTTATATTATAGTGTATTTATAAAAAACTATTTTTAACTTTTATTGCAACAGCCTAGTCAATGTTTTTGCTAAAATCCTTACACCGAACATACATTAAAAAAATTATATAAGCCAATCTAACTATTTTAACACCAAAACAAAGGTTACGTAGTTGAACATCTCGTGGAAATTAACATTAATTTGTTGGCTGAAGTTAATATCTGATGACCACCTATTATTACCACTATTAATCCATATTGCTTAAAATAAATGTTATTTGAATGTAAACATATTTCTCTTTTGTCATTTAAGTAACCTTTATTTCAATAATATTTATGATAAACCATTATGTCAAATGTAATATAATATTGATAAATGATCAATATTTTCACAATTCACTGTATAATATATGAATTTTGATAAAAGAAAATCAAGTAATAGATATTTAATAATCATCATCATTATCGGGCTGTGTTAGTCTACTGCTGGAACTTCCGCTTCCGATCCTCGGCTATTCTCATACAATACACAATTTTAGTACATTAATTTATTTTGTTCATTTCTAAATATATCTATGCTCCCAATGATTGTTTCAAAAAGTTAAAGAGGCACCAAAAAATCATTAAGAGCAAGTTTTCTGATTAACTATCCGATTTTCTAGTGACATTCAAATTTATGTTATATCATAAAACGTTTACAGTTTAAATAAATGAAGACAAACCTCCCAAGTCAACTCCAGAAGCCATGGGAATGGAACAAATTAGTCGAATCCGCGCTCAAATTCCAATGGTTTTCGATATGTTAGTCATCCGTTGAGCGTGGAGTCTGTATGTGTCACAGGCTACATGTTTTGGCGAATTCCCGGTGGAATTCTTGAACATTGGAAAATTTAAGCCTAATCGTAAAACATGCTTGATTGACAGCGTTGGACTCCTTGAAAGCCACTGCATTTGTACAATATATGCGTTGATGTGACATTTTTAAAATAAATATTTATACTAAAGAAGGAATTCCAGAGTTGCACATTACGAGGACCTAAGGGTCAAAGCAAGGCGAGACGTTAGCGTGATCACTAGAGCCTATATAGCATTCATAGGCGCAGAGGTAGTCGTAGCACACACCTATAAGATAGACTTAGTCCATAAGGGCACATCTAACATGTACTTAATTCTTTAAACCGGCGTGATATTCCAGACCATTTCCTTATTTTCTTCTGCCGTTTCTTATTATTTTCAAAAGTTGTAAATATAAGATTTTTTTACTTCGTTTGGAAGTGTTCTTTATTGTTTTCCATATATTATTGGTTACGTCGTAAGTTTTAAATAACCTAGCTTTTAGCACTAGGTTTAGAGTATCTATACGGACAAACTATCAACGTTTACCTGTTAGGAGTTCAATAAACTATTTTTTTGTATACATGTGGTAACTTTAAATCAGTTATAGTACCTACGTACCATTATTTTAAGTATTGGCAACGTATTTTATACTGTTCGCATGCCACACATTTAATTAAGGGCACGTGAAGCAAAGCACGCCCAATGGGTCAAGCACCATTGTTTAAACACAACTAATTAACTAACTCATTTCACCGCGAACCTGCGCTAATAAAATATTATGCCGCGTTATAAAGAAATTATTGTGAACGTTTGTAGCACCGTTGCTTTAACGCGTTTGTACCTTTGTTTTAATGATGGAATATAGGGGATAAGGTAAAAATTTTATTACTTTAATGAGCGAAAAAATATGTCAGATAACATTACTAAAACTGGACAAAAATTATTAATACATTTTAGTGATTAGACTTTAAAAAGTATTTTTGTGTATAAGCATAATAAAAAAAATTGAGATATACATTGAATAAAATAAATGTATCTATAGTTAACATTCACGTAAAAGTTATACAACCAACAAGCTATATAAGTTTTCTATATTAAATGTACTTACTCTATTTTTTTTAGCTAAGATGTTATTACGCTTGCAGACTCAATTCTTTTGTAAGCTTCATCTATCACAGAGTTCTCGGGAAAACAGCGTTCTCTCAAACTAGGCGATTGTTACTAGTGTGTATCTTATAATAATAACATTATTATTTATTAGTACATTTTATTGATAATTTTTTAAACCTTGACTTTTAGTAGATAAAAATAACTAAATGGTTACAAATTACAATGATTCCTAAACATTATTTATTTTCTTTATTTTGGTAATAAAAATAGCCTATGTTACGAAGTAAAAATTTAGCTTTTTAATGGAAAAAGAATTTTTAAAATCTGCTTTAAGTTTGTGAGTTTATTCGTTATAAACAGAACTACAAATATCCTCTTTATTAAATTAGCATACATTAGAATCACACTAACATAACTTTTATTTTTATGGCTCTAAACATAAGTACCGTTTTATGACAGCCAATAGAATTATGCTGTAACAGATAAGCCTCAAATCATGGACAATAAAATTACTACACGTCTCCATTGTTAGAAGGTGCGTAGCATATTTGAATTTGTTTGCAGACTTGGCCAGCAGTTATCATAACAATAGGCTAAAATCTATTAACGTAGATTTATGTGATACTTACAGTTTTAGTGGAAGAAACGTGTTTGAAGCGTTACGAAACTATAAACATACATACATACACAGCATAGCATAGTATGTACAAAAAAGAGGGAAAAAACAGCAATCGCTAAAAGACAGTTTACCTTGTAATTTTTCTGCGAAAGATTAAGCTTATTTTTAACCACTTGAAGTAGAACCGAACGACTGATATTTGTTCATAATTAATGTATAATATGTTGTTTATGTCGTTTAAAATTAATTATAATGTCATTAAAATATTTTTTTTAATAATTTCTCGGTATTAGTCATTTAAATTTTAGAAAGTTTGAATCGAGTAAAATGCAAGTATAGCCGAGTCAACTTTGATATTTATAAATAATTTTCAGCTATAAACGATGTATTTTACGTATATTATTTCGATGTTGAAAATATCTAACTATATATTTGACTTTGACTTTGATTAAATCTTTTTAAAATTCAAAATGATGATTTAATAGAAATTTTCAGAAAATTTATTGATTTCTTGCGATTCCTCTAAATATAACGTCGCTCTAATGCGTTTTAATTTAATAATGTGTGCCATATATTTAATGAGGCGTTCACGGTGAAGTACAACAGGTACACTAGATGTCAGCACTGTACTGGATAGGTTATAATTAATCTAGGCATCCTGCCAGACGTGCGCTTTCACACTCGATTGTACAAAACAGGATAGCTGGATTAATTTAAATTTTACTATTCAATGTTAATATTAGAAAAAAGCTAAACTAAAATTGCGGTAAATTAGAATTAAGAAATAATCAAATATGAATAATGTATAATTAACAAATTATTAATTATTAAAGTCCATTTAATATTTAGAAGATCGAATATAATTTAACTATCTATATATATAATATCATAATATCAATAATATCTATAAATATATATATAATCTAACTGGCATCTAACTATCATCTATTTACGGCAAAATTAATTTAATTTGGTTCAGGGATGTAACAGACAGAGAGACAGGCTTTGTCCTAAAATGAGGATAAAATCTTTTCCGAGCTTAAGTCAGTAAAGTGCATTAGTTACTTGTAGAAGCACTTTTGTAAGTTAGTTCTTAACACTAAAATGTATATATTCCTCACTTTTCTTTCGTACCATCGGAGAACAATGACTCGTAAACATTTATCACGCGTGGCAAATGAGTATTTTTAAAGGGGCACTAATTATTTCACAATTCAATCCGATCGGGCGCACAGTAAAAACAATTTGTTTTGCATTATCGACATTACTGTTTATTATGCGCTGGCGGGTAATAGCCGATTACTCGTTATTGGACATTAATCAAGGCAAACCGTATTAGACGATCGAAATTGCACTTTTTAAGAACCCGTTTCATGGTTAAAATGCGACTTATTTTTAATGATATTTTTCTTTTAAAAAGTCTGCAGACTGAAAAACGAATATGTAAAACTTCATCCTATAACTTTCGATAAAAATATAAAATTTTCAGATTAAATTCAGGTCAAAGGCAGCAAGCGCAACCGCTATGAAATTAACTGGCACCATTGTGTACGGAAAATATGATATTAAGACATTTGACAGATTATAGAATCTTATGACTGAATTGTTGATTTCTTAATTCTTTCTTTTGTTACGTCTTAAACACAGCCTTTATCGCCATGTATACCTAGCATTTAAATGCGATGCAAATATTATTCAGGAATATTGTCTTTTTTAACTTAAACTTTACCCAGATGTAATCACTAGACTTGGTTATTATATAAACGCCTGCGGTCACAATTTCAGAAGAGCTGTGCTTCCCTAACTTCCAGGGTCGTTCAGGTGATGCGCAATTATTGTCTAACGTAGAGGTGGCACTGGAGAAATCCATCAATATCACCGTCTAATAGCACCACAAGTGGACGCGCAAAAATCAAGGTATATATCAGTCCAGTCCTAGACTGCAAATAATATTAGGCCGGCAACAACAAGTAATAGCCCACCTGGTGTTCAGAATTTATAGGGGTGTCGGATTAAACGTGCCACCTCTTTTCCTATAGGGATGGAGATG
This sequence comes from Lamproptera curius, assembly GCA_029286875.1. Classification (NCBI taxonomy): domain Eukaryota; kingdom Metazoa; phylum Arthropoda; class Insecta; order Lepidoptera; family Papilionidae; genus Lamproptera; species Lamproptera curius. The sequence goes on along the minus strand of JAGSMT010000102.1, from coordinate 1,639,940 downwards.
TCACATAAAACCTAGGAATTTCTGCACCAACCTATCGCTCAGCACAAAAGAAAGGGGGGATGCACAACGATAACGCCACTTGCGTATTAACTAGACGAAGGCACGGAATGGTGTGAAGAAGATTATTCTACGCATGACACGTCTCTATGAAATTGAGCCCCTGGGTGGCCTGCAATCGGGTACCCCACAGTTGGCATGCCAGCCGTCTTCAAAGCCAAATACTGGAATTTCAAAAGAGACTATTTATTATTTTTCTTTTCTTCCTATTATTTTCTTAAAGTATCATTATTTCAGTTACACTAGTACCTTAACGTGTTTAATGCTTTCTGCGCGATGACTTGTCTATGCTCATTTATTATATACCCTTCAACCTAATATAGTCACATCAGTCATATCTAGATTTTGGCATAACTGTTATGATGTAGAAATTACGATAATTCCGTAAATCTTTCAAACTACTTTACCTTAGTCTTATCATGTTATTTCATCATTATCAGTTTTATCAGAAATCATATCGCTACACCCACATAATTTGGCATACGTTGAATTAACAAATCGTCCGAAGACGACTCAGATAAACCATCTCCAAGCGCTTCACCTAAATCAAAGTCTTGTCGCGGTTGCTGACATCCGCTTATATTGCTTAACCAACGTAAACACGTTCAAAAACGTTTAGCCCGCACTAACATTGCCTTTGATCTTAAATAACAAACAAAATGGGTCGCCAAACGGATTGTGTTAGCGTAATTATACACGTATGTCAAACTACATTAGCATCATACAACTCATACGTTCGTCAAAACAAAGAATACATTTTTTTTTAAGATCAAAATTCTTTTTTAAATTATCCTAAATCGACTGCAATCCTTTCATACTGTCCGCAGTCAATATCCTTTCTACACGCGTCATTATAAGTCACAATTTATTAAATTTTTCGTCAAGCTTTCGATTTCAATAGGGCTGTCGGGTGTCCGCAGCGGGGAGACGTATCGACACGATAATCTTAGATCACTATCGATCCATTCCTGCACAGTCACTTGACTGGGGTGGCATCGCGTCTCATTGTGTTACAGCTATCTAGTACCATATTAAGCGTCTAATGTATGGAATTTCATATCTGTGTTGCCGAGATCCATAGGGACAGAATGTTTTAAGTTCATTTTGCCGTTCGAGACCGTTCGGATCAGATCACTGATTATGACATTGCTCGTAAGTTGAAAGCTAATCAAAATGTTTTAATCGATGACGAGATAACTCGAGTGATGTGCTCATTCGGTCTTGAGTTATTGTCGATTTATCGATTTTTATGTCTCCGTATAGATATTGAGTGAAATGTGTATATCGATAATTTCGTTGTATTATTTTAAGTGTGTTATAAGAAAGTGATGACACTATTTTCTAATCCTAGTGTTCATAAGTAAATATAAAAAGAAAATGATTATTTATACAATATGAAATTTTACCATTTACTATTCTTCTTATTTAAAAACTAAATTAAATAAGAAAACGTCATGAAATCGATTCTATTTCGTTCGATTCAAATTCATTAATCAGATCAATTAAGTTGCTACCATTAGCCCGTGTCGATTTTTGTAACTTAATCACTTCCCTAAAAGGTGAATGAATTCTTCGCATTATTTTAATTGATTTGTTAGATATTTTCCGTTGAGTGAACCGCCATTAATTCTAGTCGTTTTTTTAAGGAACATATTTTATAGTTGACTGAAATTTTGTTATCTACTTATAGTTGATGTGAAGTATACATGTTTCGTTAATAATTTATGTTTTGGTATGGATACGTATGGAGCATTGGTAAACAACTAATATTACGTCATCTTGCTATAATCAAAATATATCAAGTGCTTCCAACCAAAATTGAACAAAAAAGTAAAATTAATAAGTTCTACAAGTCCATCGTCAATTTGTCATTACACATTTACGATATCATAGATAAATGGTAAGTAATCGAAGTAAAGGGGCATTACCTTACGAGTTACGGTAACTGGTTTTTTTTTTATATTTATTAATAAAAGTAAAGCAATTAAATTGTTGGTGATTTAAAAAAATCTGTCGTTCCTAGCGAAGAACATAATCATTTAACGCTCTTCGATTAATATTACAAACAGAACATCAACTAAATCACCCATACATACACACAATCCCTTTCATACTGTTAATACGTGCATAACCTTAACACCACTTCGGTACCACACAATGGTGGTAAGTAGCCGCAATCCAAACAGATCGATCATTCGATCAGTCATCCTGCAGTCGAGTGGCAAAAAAGCATAGCAGTGGGACATAGGAATGGTTTTAAACTTCGAGGGCACTTCAAGTTTGTTTGCGCGTGAGTGTTGGCCCTTCGCATTCTGGAGATGGGGCCGAGTGGTCTATTTGGTTGACGCGACAAGTGCGGTCGGTGTTGTGTGAAGACTTGACCCAGCCTATACAGCTACATATAATAGCATAAGCAGCCAGAACGAAATTACGATTTGATTTTGATTCACTTGGTGCTTAGGATTTATACGGATGACAGGAGACTGGAAAAGCAGTAAATTGAAGTTTTACTGCTCGGTTCAAACGACACCGAAGTTAGTGTAATTACCGGGTTAAAATATCATCCAATGTGTCAGGGTGGTCAACGGACTTGTGGTGTATAACGCTGCACTACTTATGAGCAAGGGACGTTTACTCGCCCTAAACGCCCTACTCGTCTCGTCACTTATTGTACTTTGAATGCTTAACCTAACAATACATAATAATATAACCAACACAATATATATTTTTTTAAATATCGTTTATTGAACACTGTGAGACCTATAACCATTGCGATTGTCCACTAACACGTGGTACGTTAATTAACTTTGGGATCGATAATAAGTAAAAAGTATTCAACGCGATTTTAAAGTTACAAATGTAAAAGTTATAGTTGATATAAAACTAAAAATAATATCTACTCGGTCGAGTCCAACTATGGCAGCCGATCGACGATATACTCGCTGCACAAAAATTTTGCGCACTGCGCTATTTATGGGAAGAAATAGTCATAATTCCCTTTTTTTATTTTGCCTCCAGTGATCCCGGAAGGATAACGAGCAAGACTATTTCTTCCACATCTATGACTATCCATATCTAAATATGTTGTTGAGTTCCCTTGAACCAGTCACACACCTAATATACACTTAACTATAGTGAACGTTACGAATAAAAAAAAAATACAAATCAATAAAAATAAAAGATAATAAGGAACACAGTGTTATGTATACAATAAAAATACTGCTACAATAAGTTACAGTAATTTGTTTAAAATAAAAAACCAATATTTAAAAAAAAATTGCTAACTAATTTTAAATGATTAGTTTTATTTTTGATATTGTTTTTATATGCCGAAAAATAGATACCTATCGATAGATGAACACATAATTCAACATATAATTACTAGTAATCTTATTTCTCAGGATCAAATCTAAACACTACACTCTCCACGAATACTTCTGTAAACAATCGCAACATCAATGGCGTATTGAAAGTTGCATAAACTGAATGGTGAATATAGTTCATGCAATTTTATACAGGAAACAGCTGCAAATCATCAGATATGATTCACAAACAAAAATTCTATTATCAAAGACCGAAAATATACTGATATTGTATATATCCTCTTAGAACATCGAGATATTATACTTAATACAATTTTTCATATTATTTAAGTTTTTTGACTAGGTGTATAGTTACGAGACCTTTCCTTCGGCAACAGCCTGTGTTAGTCCACTGCTGGACGTAGGCCTCCCCTAATACACCCCTATCCATTTGGGGGTTTGGACCGTATCCCACCACGCTGGTCCAATGCGGGTTGGTGGGTGGACCGACTTTTTACATGCCCATCCGACGAATGGATCATCTTACTTTTCAGATTATAGGGTGATCGGCCCAAATTGCCCTAACCAACTAGCAAACCCCGTAAGATTCGAACCCACTACCTCCGGTTTCTAAAGCACACGCCCATACCACTAGGCTACGGAGGCAGTTTCGGCGGCTGTATATCGCATCTAAACTATGTCCCCTCTACATATTCCATCAATCACAGAACGACTATCACCTTACATTTGTCACTTATACTGTCATAAACCTACTTGAAGCAACCCTAGCTCCCTTGCAGAACAGTGGACACCTCTTCTGAGAAAGAGGTAGAAGGCTAGTCTAGCAAATTTCTTTTTCTCTGTAAATAACTATTTATTATACACGATTACATTTAAGTAAGTATAAAAATAGATTGATGTTTATAATAACTATAATATAAATAAACACAAGTTGTGACTTGAAACTAGGGGTGTGACATTATGCATAAAAATTGATTGTTATTAAATTCATTATTCTTTTTATTAAATACTTTATATTTAAAAAAGCAATCGAGCTTTTAGGTATCGATTATTCCGCAATTTTCAGTTAATTAAAAAATCATCTTTATTACGCTCGGTGGATTATTAACAAATAAAAATAATTATAAACACAAAAAATATTTTAAAACAATAATTTTTTAAATTAAACTTTAATGATTTTCTTTCCTCTTACATCTGTGTATACTACTTATGTGCATGCGATAGTAGGGTAAGGATGCCTATTTTGAGATACCATTTCTAATTTTGGATATAAAAACAAAACTTTTACATCCGAAGTATTTTCAGATATAGTTTTAGGTAGTAAATTTAATGTACTTAACATGTGTACAAGCTAATTAGGACTAAATGCAATATATTTCTGGATATTTTGTAAAAAGTGAAAAATGGCAGAAAAAAGTCCAAGACAAATAGTCTCCTATTATGAAATATTGGGGGTTGTTATTATGAGATAGTATCTTATATTAGGTTCCTTAAATTTTAGGGGTTAACAAACGAAAATAAATCAATAATAATGTCCTAATCCCATTTTTACTATAGGTAAGTTATTAATTAAAAATTAAAGGCAAACATATGTCATAAGTCGTAGATGCCAAATAAACTTGTGGAACTGATTTAATCTTATAAATAAAATATAATTATTGTTGGGTTCGAAAAAGTTGGCGACTGCCTCTGGATCACATTATTTTACTCCAGCAGCAGAAACTGCTTTAGGAGTCCTAATAGATTTAAAATTCCATGTAGCCCTTTTTTACCAGTACAGCTTTCAGCCAAACAGAAAGGATGCCTAAGATTGCTTTTAATAGCCAATTGAATCATCATGTATTTGATGTCCTGCAGATTAATTCATAAAATGGTCCAGCCATTTCTTTACAATACCTTTCCCAGCTTCTAAATCAATTGGTAAGGCTGGTCGTTTCTCCTGTACAAATCTGGACAAGATCTTCTGGACAGACATTCTTTTTCACATTGCGCTCAAGGGAAACCTTCGGAAACTCAAATCGTTCTGCAGCTCTTACTTAACCCATTCCTTTCCCTTTTGTACTGCCTTAACAGCCTGTATCATGGCAGTGTGGTCCTAGGACTTCCTTTCAACGGTATGTTTAAATGTTTAAAACGACGGATTTTGATGCGTTTTTTTTTTCAAATAGATAGAGTGTTTGAAGTGGAAGATTTATATTTATAACTCATTTATAATAATGTAGAAAAACGCTGTTAAATTTATATATTTGTCCATAGATTTTGCAGAAATCAATATAGCACCGAAGCGGGGGCGGGTCGCTAGTTTAGTTGTTTATTGTAAAAAATATAAGACTTAAAAACGTTAAACGCTTTTTTTGCGCAAAACTTTCAAGGCTTCCGTTTCAATAATGAGTAAATTAATTTAAAATAAACACAATAGGTATTTTCAAGAAGTTACGTATCTCTGCTAATAAAATTCATTAATGTAGGGATTACCCAATCCATTTTGCTTGAAAATATTTAATAAGTTAGTAAGGTTCTATATAATGAGTTATATTAATAAGTTTTTGACTGTGCTCCAAGACAGAGTTGTTAAATTATATTAAAATAACTTTACCAACAAAATTATGTTGTTCTTATAATGATCACGATAATCTATATAATGGTCATGATATAGTATTTCACGTTACCTTCAAAACAGTTAGGTGTTTTCATTTTATGTGTTATTTTTAATTTGTAGTATTACAAATTACAAATATAACAGAACAACCATATTGCTGTGGTATTATCCTTTTTTGTTGTGAAATACTGTCCTTAGCCGCTTATTGTTGTTTTACTGTTAGAACATATTTAAGGTGTTTTGTTTTACGTTTAGTAATCGTTATTGTGCAAAAATACCATATTATCTTCGTAAATAAAAATCAGCTAACTTTAAGTTTTATCATGCGTCGCATAGAAGTCTCTGTCAATATATTTCGATTTAGACGCGTTATTTATATAATCGATTTGTTAAAAATGAAACAAAATAATAATCGATTTAAGTTAAAATCAATTCTTAAAAATGCCTCAAGGAGTGCTAGTGTAATTTAGCAGACTGATTGCCTCATAATAATGTTGAAAGAGATTTGTATGATTCATAAGTTGTAATGCCCTAGTTAAATAATTCATCAAAATTGTATCAATAAATATTGATATTGATCTTCGAAATTAGCAAAAAAAAAAAAGTTAAAACATTTTAAAGACGCAGAACCCGCGTTGAAGTATAAATTGTTATTTTAATAAAGTATTTTAAAACTCTACTCATAAGGCTAGTTTTTCTGAATAATTCACAGTTTTTTTTACATTTTGCGAACCCATAGGCGCATGCCATGTTTGGCACTCAGGACATCTTGTTTGTCCTTAGTGACTGATTTTATGCTTCAAGACAAAACTTTGTGAGAAGCTTCATCTTCAACTAAGTCGGACCGCTGGTCTTTTCGAAGTAACTAACTAAAAAAGAAAAGGCCTTATTTGCATTTAGAACAAGAAAATGTTTTGTGTCACGCGTGAACCATATTTTTCAATAGGAACGGTATAAAGCTAGCTAAACTTCCTAATATTTCTAAGCACCGTTACAAAGGGCGACTTCACGATTAGCCCAAAAAGTTTAATTAATTGGTTGTGTGTCATTCATGGAAGAAAATTCTTAAGAGTAATGAAAGCAAAAATGTTCAAAGTTTAGTACAACATTTTCTTGAGTATTGCAATCTGGATAGGATCTCAAAATCAGCCCACCACAGTATTTAAAAAATATTACTAGTTTTAGATTAATCACTATAACTGATTTTAATATTTGTAAAAGCTGCGTTGTTAATAAATTATAGTTAACTTTGATATATCGGTCACCACAGATGTGGGTGTGCATACTCTTGACTTGTCAGCTTCCCGACAAACTAGGGAGAGGTTCTTTGTAAATACAGCCCTCAAATCTATAAATATGGTTTCATTTTATGATCCTATAAAATATCCTTAAAATTAAAACGTTTTCTTTTTCATTAAATCATAAACCCACTAAAAGTAATCGTTTACTTTCTTGACATAAAATATAAAAATAGAACTGACTAAATTAAGTGAATAGAACTGATTAATATAATTTATCTTAATTTAATCAGAATGGAACTATTTGTTTCAAACACGCTTGTAAAAAAAGTCAAGTCAACGCGATCGATTTCGCTTCACATTTGTGGCGCCATAAATACAAAATGTTTACAGCCAACAACGCTTTTGACGTTAACAGTTCAATAATTATTATTAATATAATACATTTAATTATTAATATAATACATTTATCACTTTAACGGCTGTTTCAGCAGCCTTTATAAGTTCACCCCGCGTTTATATTGATTTTTTAATAATGGCTGCGATAAAAATGATTTAATAATGACAAATACTAAATGTTAATACCTTTCTAAATCTATTTCTCAATAATATTGATTCTGTTGCAACTATTTATCCCTGATTTATAGTTAATATTGTGTTAAATTTATTAACGATCTCCCGATCATTTTAATATATTGTTTTTTACAGAATAAAGATTTTGGAGATCTATTACTTGTAATTTAAAAATAAATGTTATACAAAGATCGTAACTAGAAACAAAATTTAAAAAGTTTTTTTATTTATACCAAAATTTTTTCTCGTCACCCATCCCACAGTGCCTCAAATCGAAAGTTTTCGATCAGTGCGTCCTACCCGTTATGACCTACGGTGCCGAGACTTGGACACTTACTCAGCAAAGTCGCTCAGCGAGCTATGGAGAGGGCTATGCTCGGAGTATCTCTGAAGGACCGCATCAGAAATGATGTGATCCGTCAGAGAACGAGAGTCACCGATATAGCCCACCGGATTAGTAAGCTGAAGTGGCAGTGGGCCGGTCAAATAAGCCGCAGAACTGAAGACCGCTGGAGTCAGAAAGTTCTGGAGTGGAGACCGAGGCTCTGCAAACGTAGTGTAGGACGCCCTGTGGCAGTGACGACATTCGCAAAGTGGCCGGTGTGGGCTGGATGAGAATAACCGAAGATCGGAAGCGGTGGCGTGCATTAGGGGAGGCCTATGTCCAGCAGTGGACTGACACAGGCTGATGATGATGATGATGATGATTATGATGATTTATATCAAAGCCTGAAAGAGGATCTGAATAATGTGTCTTAACAAATTCTTATGTAAAAATTTGCGCTAAAGGATATAGGTACAATGGAGATAATACGGAGATTTGCATTTTACGGCAGTCTACTAGTAAGAATGCTATACATTAGAATTTGACAAAAGACTATTGAACGGAATTCTATAAAATATTTTGGTCCGGAGTATATATTTAGCAAATATACAACTAAAAAAGCCGCTATCACTTCTTTGATTGGAGCAATTATGTTAGCTAAACTGATCACGTTTTATTGATGTATGGGTGCAGGTACTTTAATTGGACATACAAAACACTTTTGGAATAGCTGTCCAACTTCACGAAAGAATAAGTCAACTCAAAAATTTGATAAAGTAGTATTTTCGGACCCGGCCAATCTGTTACAAAATCTCAATGTCAGTATTAGTATCCATTTTATACTTGAGGCAGTTGCTCCCCGGATAAGATCTTACTTTAAGTTTTTGTAGCGTGACATATTTTGCTAAAACATAAACATAATATCTTTTTATTGTCTGTCGTCTTCTTTTTTCATAAAAGGATGTACAGGTCCTGTTTTAATAGGCCTGTGCATATTGGTAGAGACAACGTCGTTAATGTGTACAAATATATGCCACAAAACTGTAGTGTGCAATTATTTCTGAGTTTCTTTTTTAAATGTATCGTTTAAATGCATTTTAAATGCAAGTTTAAAAGTTGTGTAATCTAAAGATATCCTCTGCTGTTAAAAGCGTTCCACATCACACTAGCAGGGATAGCACCATACAAACGCCGGTAGTTCGCCCTTGCTTACGAGCACAACCAAACACACACATCCATAGGAGACGCTTAAGAACGCCTAACTCACGTACCTTCTCTATGTGTGGCTTTCAATGGCAACCCATAAATTTAAAAGTAGCTAAGTATTTTAGCTTTACCGTGTTGTTGACGACTAACATCTTGGTATCCCTGTGGCCTAATTTATGAAACGCTTAAGGCGCCCAATTGTCTGAAAAGTAAGATGATCTATGCGTCGGTTGGGCAAGTGAAAAATCGGTCCAACCACCAACCTGCATTGGACTAGTGTGGTGGGATACGGTCCAAAACCCCCTAATGGAGAAAGGTGCTAGAGGGAAATCAAGCAGTGGTCTACCACAGGCTGATGATGATGAAGGCAATTCGGGGTAATCACTAAATACCTATACTATGTATGTGATAAGAATGGGTTTTGGTTGACAGGACCATCTTGATAGGTGATTTGGAATGTAGAATCAGAGTCTTCATTTTCCTGGCGCTTATTTTTACAGGTGCAAAACCTGAAAAATTAAGTTAGGTGTTAAATAAAAAAGCTATTATATCGTATATGACCTATTTACAAAAATATAAAAAAATATCTCTAAATCTGTCGATATAATAAAAAAAAAACAGTTTTATGATTATCATATCGTATCTGGATCCATTACGCTTACGCAACGAATTCATGTAAAACTTTGTCAAATTTGTTCCGCGCATATTTAATAGCATCAGGTGCATGCACACGTAATTGTTTGTTTAACACAATTAACGTTTCGCACGTGTATTCTAATAATAGATGTAACCGTGCGCCTTACTGTCCATCACTCGTTCCCAAATCAGAGAGGCGAGTCTGTTTAGTATTAGTATTGCCGTATTAAGCCGTAGATCCGGAGTTACTAGTATAAGCGTCCCTCTACACCATTTAATGAACCATCGAACGACCCATCAGACCTTCAAATCGATTTAAGACCTAGCCACAACACATCTAAATACATTATCGCTTGCAACCAGTTCAAAATACAACATCCAAATCCACACACACACGGCCACACGAAATTTTCGTACCGGACCAATTCTGGCCCACGGCCCCGACATAAATGCCAAATATAGCCGGCGGGACTGATAATTAACGGAAATTTAGAAGTCCGATCGGTTTCTAAATTGTTATTGCACCTTTGTGTAGCCACACGGGGGGCACTATCCGCGTATATTTAATTATGAAGCGAGACGACCGGGGGCGAATCGTGGCTAATTGATCGTTTCGCCCACGCGACGTCGACGCGAGGCTGTCTAACGGAGCCTATTCCCGCGCTTTTGGTCGGAATAGCGCGAAAAACGTTCCGCTGCGCCCGCGCCGGGGTGGGCGTACAGGTGAACGTCAGTCCGCTCCGCGAGCTCCCGCCGAAAGGGATCCCCGGCGCGAGTATCGTGCAGTTTACGACCAAAGTTCGTACGTCCGGCCTGATGAGCTCCGAGTGCAGGACCCGGGGCGGGAGGCAGTGATGTCCCTCGGGAGATGCGACCGGTGGTCATTGCCGCGTGCCTGCTGCTGCTAGCGCCCATCACCGACTCCTGGTGGTTAGTCTAACCGTAAAAGTTGTTTATAAAAGACACTTGCTTTATGAGCGTTATTACAAATCGATTTGGACGAAATAAACTCTAAAAGATGTGAGCAATGACCGTAAAACGTGTTTTCAGAAGCGATAATAAGACACAGTTACACGCCTCGTTGTGGAAAACAGTGATGGTAGAAACTAATTACTTAAAATGAGCTTTATATTTTTTCTTTGGATCTTCAGAATTACATTTTTGCCGTGCTAAAGTGTTACTTAAGAAAGCTTACTTGATATGTTATTAACAAAGTAGAATACTTTGACTCCTTAATAAAAAACTTTAATTATATGATAGTAAAAGCTTAGGGCCTCTTTATGCTCTCTTCGTGTGTATTGTATATTAAAATATAATTATATTTTACAATCCGTTTTTTTGATACTTTACCCCTAACACTGCTGTTTCTCGTGTTGTTTTTTTACACAAATTATCTTTATTTTTATAAAAATTCTGTATAAAATGTGTAATGTCCGACACTGATGAAAGTGTGTTAAACGGACAAGGAAACTATTAATGTGAATCAATTTTCGCTCAGCCAGTTACTTGTAACCGAATTAATACTGAGAAGCAGAGCTTTGGCAGTAGGTGGCTTCAATCCAAAGTAAACTTCTCAGTACCAGCACTGAGCCAATTTCCTCTGAGCGGGGTCTTAAAACTGACTGGCATTTCGATGCGTATAATCGATTAGTATTACAATATTGCGTACGCTAATACCGATTATAATAAGGTTTAATTTATTTTTTAATTTAATCTTGAACAAATATTCTTAATGGACAGTGTTTGAAAACTAATTTTAAGCGCTTTTGCTGGGTTCATATTATTGTAGAATTTTAAATTGGTGTGTTTATTAATGTTTGTGTTTAATGTAGTTGATTTTTGGCAATCTGTTGCTAATGTGTTGTTTTTAAGTGTGCTTTGTGATGAACTAGCGAGAATGATTTTTTAAATGCTATAAATTTATTAAGTTAGGCAATATCATGATTTTATTCCATTCATTGGTTAGATAAACAACAACTGTTACTCATTGAAATATAAGTCCATACGAGTTAAGCTTAAAAAATAAAGCTTATTCCTCTGAATAACATATTGTTGTTTATTGCCTTCATAACACGGTTGTTCATTGATTAAATATCATCCCTTTAAAAACCCACTAGCTCAAGCATAAACGCATTTCAATCATGATTTCATTTAAAAATCACATGCAAAAAGCATGGTAATTAATGTTACTTTTATAACATACATTAGTATTCCCAAACAAGCGAAGTTGCGTAACAGCTAATAAATTGTTGTTCTATGACATGACCGAAAAAAAAACGAATACATAACGGCGTAGCCGATATAATTACGCGGCAAGATTTATGACGAGGAAGTGTAATAAAGGTGATTTTGGACGTACTAGGGTACCAGTTACCTTTGTTTACAATCACCGAATGCTTTGCTTGGCCAACCTTTATATTAGTTTGCAGTAGTAAATTGCTAATTAGAAGCTTCTATTGTCTGATATAAATACCACAGTGACATGCGGTACGCGCTTCGGTGTATAAAATGACAAACGAGAGTTTGTAAGGAGTCATTTGTCTCACTAGCTATGTAACGAAGAAGCTAATATGAATCTTTTTCAATACGGTTCTAAGTTCTTAGTGGTTAGTTTAAAATAATTAATATGTAAATTAGTCATATAAACTTCTCTTTGATTAAATATTGTTTACGATTTTATATATTTAGGGACGACCCACTTGGAGTTGTGGTTAGTGACCCTAACTGTTGAGCCACGGTATGGGTATGGGTTTGATTCCCACCACGGAAAAATATTGTGTGATGAACATATAGTTTTTCTAGTTTCTGGGTTTTTGTATTAAAATTATATGTATTTATTAACAGAAGGAAAGTAAGTGTATTTATTTATCATTCTTCCAATTTCCGTATTACAAGCTTTGCTTAGTTTGGGACTAAATAATGTTGTGTTATTCGTCCAGAAATATTAGTATAATTATTATATCAGAATTTAATTAATACAGTTTGCAGATGACATGTTTTAGATAATGGCAGTTAGATAATCTCATAATGTTTCCAAATATTATGCTTGATATGTTTGATGGCGTCAATTAAGCAATATCGTAATAAAATATTGTAGAAGTATAAACAACATAACATTAAAGAAACTCATAACTTTATAAGGGTAAAATTAATTTGCGATATTTGTTTTGAAACTTAATTCGCAAAATTTGTTGCAAAAATGTTCAGAATGCTAATCGCTTGCCTTTATTTAATTCCATAGAGCCTACAATGTACAGATTGGACTTACTTTTCATGATTTTGGAACATTAACCTCATCCATAAATTCTTATATGTGTAACTACTTACTTTTATACAAAGAAGTATATGATGGTATGAACATATTTGTGTGATATAGTAGTGTCTGCATCGACGTCTAGAGCTTTTTGACCCTATTCCCTTTTGACGTCATAACTTCACATTATTCTATTTGGTAATGGTTTAGAGAAAAACATTATTGTTAAAATAATATTACTTAAGTTATTCAATTAAAATTATAACGTGTTAAAATTTTACACTTTTCACATGAAAGTAGTACGTTAAATTGATAGCTGTGTCGTTACATTACATAGCATAAGGCCATAGAAATGTTCTTGACTTTAAATAAAACTAAACATTTTGCAAATTAATCGTCAAAACTATATAAAATGATATGTATATTTAAAATGACACAGTGTAGCCAAACAAACGTCCATTTTATTGATCGTATTCATAAATAACATTAACAAAATTGATGACCACAACAAAAAAATAAAAGGCCTTTTATTAAACGCTCACATAAATACGGCCAAAGTCCGGAGGCGAAACGTCGTTCATAAAGCGATTCACTTCGCGGAGTTTCCGTATTACAATCCATCTGTAATTTTCCTCGGTATGGGTACCGTCGTAATAAATTCGCGGTCCCGGGGCATAAATCTCGGGCCATGAAATTCAATAAAGTCATACCGACCCTCGTACCACCGCGGCGGTTTTAATTTGCAATTAATCAGGAACCCGGCTCAAATTAGGAGATTCGGCCGATCGACGAGAATACGGGCGGAGACGGGCGCAAGCACGAGTCTCGCGTATTAACTTTCTAAAGATAACGCGTCGGTTAACTGCGCGTATGACTCGGGTTATCGCCACCTATCGTTTAATGTTAATCGAGTGAAATTCTTCTGTTTTTTTTTAACTAAACTTTTTAAATGTCAATTGGAATAACAGTGCACGTAGCTTAGTTAGTGAACAAAAGTTACTAAGTTTATTACGATTCCGTTCCGTTAATAAATTGATTTTAGGGTTAGAAAAAGTTGAGACTAGTATTTACTTTTATTTTTTAAGTTTCGCGTTATTACATTTGAAAAACGTTTTAGTTATAAATATAAACTTGACGCTTTGATTTTTTATTTATTTTTTTAAATACCTTCCTATATTAAAGCTACGCAGGATAATTATATAGAAACGTGATGTAATATTTTTTTATGATAAAAGCATATCATGTCATCATGTGATAGAAAGATTTACTTCGATATTAATTAACATATTAATAACTTAGTACGCCAAATGTAGTCACCGAGTATGATTGGTAAAATCATTTACATATTCATGTACTCATTTAATGACGTTATTTTGGCAACGATCCTGACATTTGATTTGACTTGACAGATTGATTTCGATGACATAATGCGAAGGTAAAAATGAATGCCGTCATTAAAGACCCTATAATATTTTGGCGAAAATGATTTATCTTGTACGTCCGAATGGTCGGATGTCATCGTTGTGCCACTTTAAGCTTTTTGTATACAATAATGATGATGATGATGAATATTTGTCATTACTCGAGATTAACGGAACATTTGACTTGTGCAAAAGAAATTTTACGTAAATACCTCCATTGCAAATGGATTGTGTGTTTGAAATTAGAATGTTGAAAAATGTTATTTAATTTTTTTAAACACGATTTTATTGCTTACAACAATTCAAAAAGCCATTTATTACCTTTATCTTAGCTTTTATCATAATGTTTATTTGTTTTTTAAATTACCTTTTTGTTATTAGTACCATTCTAGTTCCAAGCGATTTCTCAAGTATCACAGGGTGGTTTGTTCGTATCTACAACGGCTGGCACTGAAACTGTTACTATAACTTAATTTGTTCTATGTTTAAGAGTTTCAGTCAACAAAACGATCGACGTTCTGTACTGATTCTCAAATATTTTTGTTAAGTACATTTTTATATGCATAAAAAAATCTTGATTTTTACTCTGCACTACAACGATAAACGATAATGCAAGGATTTTGTATACAATTTGAATTAACAACCTCGGGCTTATTAAACGACGGTTGTATCACTTCACCTCAAAGGCATTCTGTGTTAATAAAGTTGTAAAATTTTGCAAACATACCTCTTGTCACGTAACAACAATGTGTCTTTAACATTCCTAAATACACTAAATGACACCTCGTATGCCTACTTTAAAGTACGTGAACGTGAAAAAAACTTCGCTGGAACAAGTAGAATAATTCGGTATGTAATAATGTGGTCACGTAAATATATCTAAAAAGATATACGGTGTTAAAGATAAAATCCAAGGTTCGTAGCAACGGAAACGATTTGCCGACTTGATAGCGGGTATTTCTTAAGAGATCTAATGGAATTGTATGTTACGTTTATGTAGGTTTTAAGAGCAATCACCTGTTTTTTAAATTCCAACGCAATGTTATACAATCCTTTAAGGCTAGCTATCGCAATCATTATTTTAATGTCTGTGATGTGTTACATTACGTTTTTGCATTTAAAAAAGTTTATATATCAACAAATTACATTAATCCTGCATCTGCATGTTCTTAATTCCTTAACGTGTCGGTTTGTTACCGTTAAATGAGCGATTACATTTACCAGAAGCGACCAGAAATATCGTTCAAACGAGACGTCCTCTGTGGGTTTGGCTTCGAATAATCTATCGACCTTGATATTATTTTTAGTAGCCACAATATCATACGCAACTCAATCATTACCAATCAACATTTCGATTGAAATAATTGCCCATAAAAGTGGATGACAGCAGACAACGTGGGTGCGGCCGGTCCCACGCGCCCACGGCACCACAACCACGTAAAGCGACGATTAGCTAATTAACTACGTTTTTATTTTAATGTCCGAACTATCAATACACGAACGCGTCCCGCGGCCGTGGGTGACCGTTACGCACGGCAACCTGTTGCCATTTCACATTTCCCAAACGCGTTTCAAATGTAGGAAGTGGCGATAATGGTTAATAAACTATCCGGATTCGATGGGCCGATCGCGAGAAACTTTATAAGTTAACATAAATAGAGTTAGTAGTAAGGGAGTCGTAATTAACACATTTTCTTATTTATTATATATATTTGTCTTTTTTTAAGAAAACTTTCAATTTAGTTATTTGTATGAACCAGTTCCGGGTGATAATAATATCTTTGTAGAATATAATCAATTTGTTAAAAG
The DNA here is from genome assembly GCA_029286875.1 of Lamproptera curius. Taxonomy (NCBI): domain Eukaryota; kingdom Metazoa; phylum Arthropoda; class Insecta; order Lepidoptera; family Papilionidae; genus Lamproptera; species Lamproptera curius. The sequence continues at coordinate 1,623,500 of JAGSMT010000102.1, read as the reverse complement.
CGTTTACTATTTGGATTAGAATTGGAATTCAAAGACAAAATACTTGATGAATAGCTAACTTGTAATAAGATGAGAAAGAAGAAATTCAATATTTAATGCTTGGAACGACGACAATCTAAATTTTTTGTGCGATAATTTTCCTTTTTCGTTTAAGTAACGTGCAGTTTCTAACGTCTGGTATATATTTAAGAACTGAACACAATCAATTTATATCAATTCAAAGAACGATATCAATACACTTTCGAGTTACAATCCCGTATGTATTGAGCGTCGCGAAACTTAGCGGTACAATGAACGGTCAGCAAATAAATAAGTGGAATTTATTCACGCTAATCAGTACAGAGTACAATTAATTTGTACGAGACGCAACATTAATTTGTGTATCTGTATCGGATACGTAATTAAAGTGGCGATTAAAATATATTGACGTTAATTTGCGACTTTGATTTGGTCCCTGACATTCGACTTTAATGAACGCTCACAAAAAAGGAGTGAAAATAAAGCTCGGAATGGAGCGTTACATTAGTGTTTTATGGCTTTCATATCTTTGTTTGCTAAACTGGGACTACCAGTGTTACCGGTATTCCTAATGTACGGATATAAATTGAGTTCCATTTAATGGTTTTGATTTATCACATTGTTACTATATCTAAACATGTCTGAATCATAAATATATTTAAATACGTAACGTGAACAATTTAAAGCTGACGACTTTTCATCACTTATGTCAGCTATTAATTATTTAACATATGTAATAGAATATGTTATAGGAATGATGTATTGGGTAATGAATGTTGAGGCTTGAGGGAATTGAATGAGACTCCTGTTGTTGTAGCGTTAGCGTGCGGAGGATGATGCGCTGATCGTATTTGTAGCTGCTACAAATGGAACTACATGAGGTATAAATGGAAACGATGATTTTTTTAAATTAACTTTAACTTCGTTATTACTTTACTGCGTCAGAAAGGACTATTATTGTGATATCTAAACTACGCAAACCATTTTATTTTTATCATTTACTTACTAGCCGTCGCCCGTGACTTCACCCGCGTGGTAATATGAAAAAAAAGTTTTCTAACTTTTTTATTTTAAAGGTAGCCTAAGTTGCTCTTAGTTACATCAGCTATCTATTAATGAAGGTCTCGTGAAAACCGGCAGACAGAAAACGTTTTTAAAAAAACGTTGTTTTGTTATATGTACCGGTTTTATATCTTAATGTTAGTTGAACATTGTGATTTATATAAATCATTTTTTACATAATCCATTATGATAAATGCGGTTATTTTAATGTTACAAAAAGACACCATAATTTCATTATTAGTATAGATAAGATAGTTTTAAAAGCTAAAAGTAGTTATATAAACTACTAATATTTATTAAGGTTATATTTTAAACTACCTACTCTAAATCATTCCGAATTTATTAGATCAGTTTTCCAGCTTTGACAGACGCAGTCATAGAACTTGAATCCGGTTATTCGACGACAATAAAACTTGATAGATAACTTCAAATGAAGGTAACATTTCTCTTTTCACGTCTAATTGGAAATAAATAAATACGAATACGCCCAAATGGTTGTCAAGAAATCGCATTATACTGTTTGTTTATGACTCATACGAAAGTACCGAGATAAGATAAATTTAAATAAATTAAAAGTTATGGAATATTTTAGAGAAGCAAAAATTACAATATAATTTAAATATATAGTACGCTGACTATATTTATAAATACCTCTTTAAAGACTCGGATATGCGCTTAACAAAGTTCGAATACTGGCTGATAACACGATGCCTGTAAAGTCATTAAATCAGCGCGACAGCTTTTCAGGTAGGTATATAGTTAAGTCAAAATTGTTTTGTTATATGTATCGGTAATAAACAAACCGATACTCCAATTTTATTTATTTGCACATATTACAGAAAGTAATTGTGAGATAATCTTAGTTACTTCTACTTTGAAGTTGTTACATTCGTTAAGCAATAATCTGAAGAGGCTACAGAAAGAATTAGTAGCAATTGTTAAACATTACCATAACACATCACTTGCATGCGTTAGCTCCATTATATAACTGCGTTCCAAGTTGACCGTTCCCATTGAAATTGTATATAGTTGCACACCATAGCCGGTAATTAAGTAATAAAATCGTGTTTATATTTGTTACTAAACAATCTGGTATTTGTGGGACAGATTGATATGTGGATGGGTATTAAAATTTTATTGCATCCACGATATCTGTACGGGCGCGTAGGCCGTCAATTAAATCAGGTTCATCTATCGACCGTTAAGCCCCTATAGTATGTGTGTGCTAATTTTTTATCTGCGTCCATCAATTCAATAATTACTCGATACATTTCGTCGGCCGTTAATAGTTCTGGCTTTTACTTTTGGCTCGTTAAAAATAATAAGAAATCGATCGGACCGCGTTCATATTTCTTTCGTGTAACGATCTACGTGAATTGGAGTCGTTTAATTAATAGAAAAAAACTTGGGGTATGTACCTTTTGACTTTATTAATTGAATATATAGTAACAATGAGTTGTAGATGTAAAGGAAGTAATTAATACAAGATCAATGTTTCAAATTGATTTGTATTAGGTCGATGACTTAAGTCAGCTTCGTCATGCAGTAAATGTCATGTATGTTAGTAAAGATCGAACAATGTTAAAGTTGTTAATGCCAATTTGTCCTTATTTATTTTAACACTTACTTTGTATCGTAATAAAAAGCGATCCACTACTGATGTATCTTTAATTAATGTGGATGTCTGCATTTACGTCTCATTTGCAATGACAAAAACAAGCACGTATGGAGTTAAGCTTTCTATTGCACAAACTGCAAAGATTATGTGCGGTGCAGAGTGTGATAACGGCACAAAAATAAATAACAAGGCAATCACGAAATAACTTTTATGCTCTGGTATAAAATATATTCAAATTAACTCTTTCTGACAACTTTAAATTTGTGAAGACATAAAAATTGATATATTTTTAGTTGCAACATTAAAAATATGCTTAGAATTAAATGTAGCTTCAAGAAGACACATTTATGGAAGATTTTAATTGTGGAATATAACTTATACGAATATTATTAACCAAAAATAATAGTTAAATCTCTGAACACGAGATATCTAATCTTCATAGCTCGAGACTCAAATATCCACCTCCCAGTATGCCATCACCGTAATTCAAACGACGGAATAATATCAAGACATGACATATCGTGGCGGTCGTAACTCGTTCAGGGCATCAAGTGAGTGGAACTAGTTCATTTAGCACCGTGAGTAGTGCGATGGCCTGTCGCGCACGGGCGGCCGGCCGTGTGTGTTTGCGGTGCGCTTAGCGGGGGCACGCTAAACAGATGTTGCATTAGGACGTGGCGCGCAGATGCGACAGTGGGCATAAACTGATGTTACTAAGGACGATGTTTCGGTGTCTCTTAGAGGCTAATATGATGAATTGGTATAAAATGTTTGGCAATTTAGATGTGATAGTATGTTTAGGATTTAACAAGTATGACTTGTAATGAGAACTTAATGTATCTTTAGTCAAGATAACAAGAATGAAATGATAAAAATGAATGTTTACAACGTTCCTATTTTAGTAATCCAATTAAAAAGAAAAATAGTTGAGCTAGCAATTCAATAATACATCTTATAAGTATTACATTGCATTACTATTGACTTTGAAAAGCATACGTGAAAACGGTAGTATATTTTTCGGCTTTTAAGCCTAAAGCTCTCTTTGTTTTTAAAAACAACGTTTATTATTTTGTTGTGTTTGATATAGTCACAAGAGGATATTATAGAAAGGAATTATAAATGAAATAATGTAGATTAGGTGTCATCAAAGTAACTAAATTTCATATAAAAGTATAAAAAAGAGAGCACCGTTCTAGTTTCCGACTTTATTCTTTAAATGTGTAACATTTAGTATACGCAACGCGTCATTGTGCGTGGAGCTCCACCAATTATCGCATTGCACGCCCATTATGGTCACAAATGTCGGTGGCGCTAAAACCGCATGTGATAACGAATTGTTTGATGTGAAAATACTTCGAGATATCCACATCTCACACAATTTCACAACCTTACTCCCTTTTCTATATCTCCATGATATAAGTCTTCTGCTACTATCAGTAACAAATATAGTTTATGATATTTCTATGCAACCCGATAACATAGTTGATTATATTATGTAACAAGTTAATAATTCTCGACTTGTGATTCGTATAAAATCAAGAATTTGGAAACCAATCAGCGAAACACAGTAGAACTTCATTCACGTCCAAATATCGAAGCACCATTAAATGTAAAACGCGTAACGCTTTCGAAGACCAAGAAAGGGCCAACAATGGAGGGGCGAAACTCCGAGCCCGAGCCGAGGCGACACAACAAACTGGTACACGGTACAGACGAGTCCATGATGCGTCCACTAAAATCTTGTGACAACAGCGCTCATCGTCACATAAACCTTTAAAAGTGTTTACCTTCATACACTGTGACAGAGCGATCTAGTCTGACGATCGCTGTTGACAGACGCGACCAGCCACGATACTTGTGCGTACGCATTAGTAGTTATCATAGTGCCATACAGTCCAAAATCGCGTGTACAACTAGTTTATCATCCGCTAAACGAGTAATGGTAATGATGTTTACAGTTAAGTCGTCATGTAGTCGCTAATCGCGTCGAAGTCGCGCGTTAGCGCCTCGCCCGGTGTCCGCAAACAGCACCATTCATTGTCACCCTACATGAATGGGACACTACATCCCGACTCACGTTTCCATCGACTGCTTCAGTTCGGTTCATCCGCGGGGGTGGTCAAGGCGGATCACCACATACGGCCAGTTAAACGCAGGTCACTCAATCACGAAGTAAAATCGGTGATTTACCTAACCTGTTAACGCCGGCACGAATGTGATTATTTCACACGGATTTTTAGAGTAAATATATTTCGTAGCACAGAGGCATGATGTTCGGTGTTAGCACGCAATTAGATGGTTGAAGTGACATAGATTATCCATGAAATCTGAGCGTCTCTAAAAGTTAAGAAGGCTGAGACAAAAATGGTGTTGATACGCAGAATCTCAGTGTGACATTAAAAAAACATTTCTTGTCATCAACGCCGCGGATGGAGTAGTGAAAATTAAGTTCAGGGACAGAGCTAAAGGAGCTCTCTCCCTAGAACTAAATTCAATAATCGTAGGGGAAGCCATTCTCTCAAGGCTAGATTACACCACAATAGGCAACTTCTCAGTTGATGTAGAGTATAGCAATTTTCTGGAATTTAAAAGTTTAAAGTTTGTAAATGTAATTTTTTCATGAATCCAACTTGATGAATCGTGCTTGCTCTACCGCCCTGCAGTTGGTTAAGAAGCCCTTGTTATTGTATTAAATTGTATTTCGTAAAATTTTGCAGTAGAATATGGTGTAACGAGAAAAATTATTTGAAACCAGAGTAAGAAAAAGTTCCACAACTCTTTGACTTATTTAAGCTATTTGGTTATAAAAAATTAAACTAAAACGCTATAATTTAAACTGTAGAAAGCTTTTGTATTACACGTGAAATATTGCACTGTGCGATTAGTAATTAAATAAGAACGTTAATATTAGAACTAAATGACTGGTGCGGTAGTTAAGAGCGGCGGCTCTAAATACATCGGAGTGAGCTAATGTGCACTGCAATTGTGATCGTGCCAAGTGTATGCCAACATATTGTTAACATAGGTCACGGCCGCTGACAGGTCGGTTAAATGTTAAAACATAAAATTTTAATAAGACCTCGAATAGAAAAACACGAAAATTTCTTGTCTTAATTCACCTTATATCCTGAATTTCAACTCGATGAATGGTATTAAAGCCGAAATTACAGGAAAACGTACCAATCTGCAACGTATGCAAGATGCTAATCAATTCAAAATATCCCCGTCCATCATTAGGGTGCTTCCTTTCTCGCTTAACCGACTTTCACACCAGATGGCGCTTTGAAGAATAATTAATTGACATACAACTTATCACAGCTAATTTATTCGTCTGGATGGACAGCAGTTTGTCGCCAGTTTGGCAAAATTCCACCGTTAATCTATTTATTAGAAGTCGTCCTTATCCCGTTTGTTTAAAGGTTGGTTTTCGTTCGTGTTCCGTTACCTGGTATTTTCTAAGATCACTGAAACGCTCCTGTCAGTAGGCAGCGGTGAAATTAAAGCCAAAATAAACTGAAACTCTTTAGAGACGTATTTCGTAACAGCACTCCGGATGCGATATGTAACAATAATTATTATGGTAAACACACGCAACTAGCAGTTGAATCACACTGTACATCCGGGTTATCTTTTCGAACTATATAATATGTAACTTTAAGGGTATTTAAACGATATTGTATCAATAAGAGTTATAGGATTTGTAAAAAACCTTTTGAGGAACAATTCAAGTTAATAAAATATTATATTTGTTATGTTTTCAGTTTAAAAAATAAAAAAATATAAGAGATTATTTAGAAGGAATTGTAAAAGTGCAAGTGAATTGTAAATTTAAAAATGTAACTTCAAGAATTGATGTCTTTCTGAGGTATTTTTTAGTTAAAACTTAATTAATAACAAATAATTAATTGTGTTTTCCTAACGTACGGCTCATGTATCATGTATTGTTCTTAATCATAAAAATTTATTTCAAAATGTACTTTTTTCTATACAATAAAATGTACTTCTCCATGGTGATTCTAATTTCATGCTTTTTTTTAAATTCCTGTATTTTTATACCATTCAATATATACCAGCGACAAAATCACTGAAAAAACTGGTAAATAACAGATTCGAGACAGTGTACGTGGCAGTCCTAAATCCGATAGGCTTAGCCCAAGTGTCAGTGGAGTTGCATTCAAGTGCCAATCCGCTGCCGATTGATTCAACTAATGTAAGCATTGGTAATAATGATACGCCTGAACCCCCTTACGAGCTGTCGTAAAATTTATGCCGTTGACTTAATAAGGTACGATCATATGAGATCGCTGCTCGGTTTGTTGGGTTAAGGGAAAACTGTATTGCGGATGCGTTTTTAAGGTTCAAACAAATAATAGAAGTCTAGAATTATCTTAAGCTGTATAAAAATTATAATGTAGTCATTCGCCTAATCAGCGACAAATTTTCTCTTTAAGTAAACAAATTGTATTGAGTTTCTATTTTGGTTTTTAAATTATTTGCGCTACATTAATTTGAACATAATAAATACGTGAATCGAATAAACTCGAATTTATAATAATTAACTATAAAAATATATCCATATCGTGATAATTTTCCTGTTCCATCAGTAATAATCACGTTGATGATAATGGTTTTATTTCGTCAATTATTCACGGGTTATATCTGTAACATTTATTTTTTAAACAAAGCTGGTCGTAAAGCGATAAAATCTACGAATACGTTTTATTGGCGTCAAAAAAGTGTGTTAAATTATTCAAGACATAGACTGGCCACCATTAGTCAAAGCAATGTTATGTGTTATTAATCCGTTATATAGCTCTTATAATGGACTAGCGGCACGTCCCGCTTTGCTTGGGTGAACGTTTTTTTTAAATATTGGGATGGAAAAATAATCTGTGTTATTAACAACCTTTTGTGACCAAATTAAAAACAAAATAAGTTGCATACACATTGGATTGGTTTTAAGTAAGTAGTTATACCCATTACTGTTTTTCTTATATATATATATAGCCTACGTTACTTAGCGATTATTCATATTATATCGATTGATTACTTTTTGAGTTTATTCTTAGCTTACGAAAACATGAATATTCCTTGTCTACATAATATCAGACGACTACTATTCAGTATTAATTTAATTAGTAAGTTCACTAACGTCATTATTCTGCTCACTATAAGCAGTCAAAATTTAATTATCCCTCAGTGCAATCCCATGAATCATCATCATCATCATCAGCCACTGTTGGACATAGGTCTCCCCTTTTCCATTAGGGGGGGTTTTGGACCGTATCCCGTCACGCTGGTCCATTTCGGGTTAGTGGGTGGACCGACTTTTTATATGCCCATCCGACGCATGGATCATCTTACTTTTCAGACAATTGGGTGATCGGCCCAAATTGCCCCTAACCAACTAGGAAACAACAATGAGAATTTGTTGAGTCCCCGCAGGATTCAAACCCACGACCTCCGGTTTCTAAAGCACACGCCCTTACCACTAGGCGACGGAGGCAGTATCCCATGAATAGAACTAGATATCGTTGCTATAGCTTGCATCATTCACCTACGTTGACTGCAAGTGAGCGCAACATCACCGACTAGTCAGTAAGTTTGTCAAGTAACTGATAAAAGTATCGCTTCAAACATTAGACCAGCGTTACATTGTCACAAGTGTTATCTATTAATAACGAAGGGTTCAAGCGAAAAATAAATCGTGAACTATCAGATGCATTACAAAACGGACGCCCGCCTCGCGGTAAACAATCCCGGCGTATGGGGTTAATAAAATCGTTCCACGCCGGCGTGTTGTGGTCGTAATTTAGAGGCTTCTTGACTTTTACTGTTGTACTCGGGCTTTTTACTGTTGTAGTAAAACCGCGAAGGCCAATCATTAGTTGTTTGCATGAATTGAATATGCCTTCGGTGAATTGCGTTGGATAAATGCGGACGTTCCTATCCGCGTTTCTCAGGGAAAAAATCTGCTTCTGAATCTTTAATACGAAAGATGCTTCTGGTTAAAAAGAAACGTATACTTTACAAGGGCAGCAACAATATTTGTAATAGATTAATTTAAAAACTTAAAATAAAAATTTCCTATAACAAAGAAGTAGGTTTCGTCATTAATTATGTCATAAAATACTTGAACTTTTTCTTCTTAAGCAATTCATGAGCATATCTGATATAATGGTTTATAAGCGACGGATTTTACGCGTATGGCGAAATTTTTGCAAGATTTATGAGCACTAAAGATTAATGGTCTATGATAGTGTTAACAACAGTACGCATAAGTTCTTCGTATTGGTCAGTGACAAAATGTTACTTAATATATTTGTAAAGCAGTAGAGTAGAGTAAGTAAGTAAGTAAAACTTTAAAAAAAATTAAACTAACCTTATCACATTATTTATTTTAATATTAAAATTGTAACAGTTTAGTGTGTATGAATTAATTAACAGTCGGTATAAATGCGCACGTAAACATTTTATTAGTTTAATACAATGATCCAGTTTTGGATTGTGCAACTGTTAACATTACTGGCCTAATATACAAAGTAATGTGAACTACAGCAATAATCTTAGTACAATACAGGTTAGTTGGTATTAAACCTATGATATTTATAATACTATCTTACATACTTTATTTAACCCAATTTTCGGCTTAGTTATTACTAAATCCAGTACAGACATTATTTAAATACATTAGCTTAGGCCAATACATTATACTAGCATGTATAAAGTCAATATTCATCACAATTATTTTGATTATTACAATAAAACATGTGATTAATTATATTATATGCCTCCGATCGGATAGGTTAAGTAGTTTAGGAGTCCAAAGACAAACAACTTGACACCTAGTTTATATATATAAATACAATATGAACAATGTTACCGATTTTAAAAAACCCGTCGAACTTAATATCATCTAAAACGCTGTATATATTTTTTAATGTTCATTTAACGTAAAAAGTTACGCGCATTACGTATCTATAGTATCGAGGCGGGTTCCCGGTAGTGTTCAGACACGTCTAAATTTATTCGGAGCTAGCTTCGCACTCAACTGACAATGAACTCTTATCGGATAAACAACCTATCAGTCGACGCGACCTGGCGCTCGTCACTCAGCGTCCAGCGTGGCGGTAAGGGCGGGGGCACATGTAGCAAAATGCAAGGATTCCTGATAACCAATGCGAGATAAGCTCGTAAAGACTTAGAGGGAATGACAATAGGGACTTTTCTGCATTGTGATCGTAGTTTGGAAAGTTAAAATCTCTGTTTTTTATTTTTTTGATTGATGGACTTAAATCAAAGCAGTTATCCACTTGCCACAAGTCGTATAGCGATATCATGATCTTTTAGACGCTAAAGTTATGATAAGTTGTAATGAATAATGTTTCTGGACAATTAACACAACATTATCTAGTCCCAAAGTAAGCAAAGCTTGTACTATGAACACCAGATGATCGATAAATACATAGACTTACTTTTCTTTTGTAAACAAAAAACATATTATGTGAAAAAAACACTAAGTATATCGCACAATATTTTTTCCGGCATGAGAATCGAACTGACATCCTCTGTCGTAACAGTTAGAATCACCAACCACTACGCCAATCGGGTTGTTATAAAGACATAAACACACAAAGACGCGCATATATGCGATAAAGTAAAAAGAACACATTCACACACATTCCGCTATGTGTGCTCACACCCTTAATCGATATTTACCGGTCCGACTACAACACTAGTTGTGAGATGGATTTAATGAGCGTCCCGGCAATTAGACAATTTCGAGTTTCGAATTGACGAATAGCCGTAAAAAAATCGCCCCGTGGCAATTATAACATACAGAACAGCATTATTCCAGTTTCCATTGTCCTTAATTGATTTCATTGATTACAAACGTAGCGTTGATTTTGAAATATATAACCGTTAATAGTGTTTTACGATGGATTCATTTCTAAATTAATTTGCACGTCAACTTTGTTTTAAACATGTCCATAAATTGTTACAGAATTATACCATCTGTAACCTTTGGACACAATTCACACTTAGTATATTAAACAGTTCTTTGTTCAATTACCGTTCTAACAATTAAATTTCGACTTAACCTATGTCATAATTTGTTATGTATATTATTTTCTAAATTAATATCAACAAAAGGTTTTACTACTTAGCTTAGTCGCATTACATAAAAAAATAAAAAAATAATCTTTACAAAAATTTCTTACATCCTTTAATTAAATGCACATTATATCAAAACTTTAATTTATCATCATTTCATTACTTTCATTAGAATATATTTGGTTAATATCACGAAACAAAATTGACTTAAGCTATTGTAAAGCTTCAATTTTTCAAGTATTTTTTATTATAAATAATATAGGTTCTTAGACTCACTAGCAAAAGTAATAAGTATAAATATCCAAAAAGCTTATTTGCCCATAATGTCTAAACAAAGGTTTGACAGTCCAAAGTGTCGAGGTTTTTAACTTATAATCATCTTTAGCGTTGTTATTCTATCAAACTTCTATGAAAATGTTATTACAATACGTGTATCATAAATCAAAACACTTATAATAAAGCAGTTTTCGCGATTTTATCGTGTATTTATTGAACTGGTTGTGATTTGTTTTAATAAACAAAATAATAATAATTACAATTTATACGTACTTAAAACGATAAAACTCGAAATAACATAATCGATGTTTAATAATTAAGACAGATTGAGGTATGTTAATTGATTTTTTTCCTATAATTAAATAAATGAGTTTGGTAACTGGATTTAGACGTTTGACTTTATTGAGTGTTGTACACAACCAACCGCACATCGACTTCTGGTTTGGTTACCAAAACCCGCTTTTGACATATTAAGTTGTAACCATGTGTTATAACCATAACTTTAAAATAGCTATTACTTTAAATTCTCAACTTATTTCTGACTGGACCTCTTGGTGACTAAAAGTTTTGCAGTGTCTACTTATTCAATACACTGTCTTTATGCATAACAAAAGCTTAAAACAAAAAAATATATACACATAAAACATAGTCACGATTCCACTAACCTTACTGGCGATTTGTCATCCATTAGTTAATTGATACAAACAAATACAAAGAGGAGAACACGAGAAGGAACATTTCAATAGGTAGGAAAAGTCCGAGAAACAGTACTAGCGTAATGTTAGAACTTTATAACCATATAAAACATCGCAAAAGCTGTTGCCTCATCATCATCAGCCTGTGTTAGTCCACTGCACTAGGCTACGGAGACGGCTTTTGCCAAGACAACAACATTTGTTAATCCATATACTTGTTGTACCAAACATTTAAGTAGGGGTGAGAATCATTGTATGTTGTTTGATTGCAGGGCGTCCGGCAGCGCAGTCATTCTCGACCCAAGGATGGTGTGCAAGAAGAATCGGAGGACGAAGGGCCGCCTCGCCCAGATCTGTAAGAACGAGACTGGTCTGCTGAAGGAGATAGCGAAGGGCGTGACCTTGGCCAAGTGCTCAGTAGGAACCGACGTGGCTGTACCATCAGAAGCGAGCATGTGAGATATTGTACGAGGTGTAAGTACTATGAGAATAATTATTCTAGAAATTTGATTGACTAATCTTTCTTAAATTTTTGAACGCAACTTTGCGGTTGCTTACTTTTATACTACTAGCTATGATATAGAGTTTTGCTTTAAATTGAAAACAGATACTAACGTTCTGATATTAAATTCTTTATATCCACAATGAGTCGTCATATTGTTCGAGACAAGCTATGTTAATGATAGGAAAAGGTTTATTTGGAGCATTACTTCATTGAAGAATTGTTATTTAATCATCATCATCATCATCTTCATCATCATTATCAGCCTGTGTCAGTCCACTGCTGGACATAGGCATTCCCTAATGCACGCCACCGCTTTCGATCTTCGGCTTTTCTTATCCAGCCCACACCGGCCACTTTGCGAATGTCGTAATAATATAATAATAATATCAAATATATGAATGCACCAAGGGTCCACTCAGCATAACATCTAGAATTCAGGGTTAATCAGGGGGATAAAATGTATTTGGGTTTCAATATCCTATATACCTAACTTGAAATCTTAGTTAATAATTAGGACAGGTTGTTTCAAATTAAAGAACTGTTAAAATAAAATGATGATTTATGTTGTTTACACAAAAACGTTCTAATTGCTAATATTTTAAAATTTCACTTTATTTATTATTAAACTTAAATCCGAACATCGATTTCGAGATAAGATTTAATGCTCTGCAAACACCCAGTCCACCGGAGAATAGTGATTTATAGAACGGCTGGATAAATAAATTATTCGCCCGCTAGTTTTAATGTATGTACACACAATAAGAAGTGGATTAATAAAACCTGTTTTGTTTTTAATTAAAGCTGTACGCACATAATCGCTCACGAATCTACTGACGATAAATCTTAATTTTCCTATGATCTTTTTTTCTTTATCACAGATTTTGTACTTCGATTATTTTAGAATCAGATATCGGTGATATTATTTCTACAATCATCATCAGCCTGCATTAGTCCACAGCTGGGTATAGGCCTCCACTGATGCATGCCTTCTCCATGAGGGAGTTTTTGGACCGTTTCCCACCACGCTGGTCTAATACGAGTTGGTGGGTGGACCGACTTTTTACATGCCCCTCCGACGCATGGATCATTTTACTTTTTAGACAATTGGGTGATCAGCCCAAATCGTCCTAGGAAACAACCATATTACAAAGTTGTTTCCCCGCGGAATTCGAACCTATGACCTCCGGTTTATAAAGCAGGGAAAAATACCGCTAGACCACGGAGGAAGTTACTTTTACAATCATCGTCATCAGCCTATGATAGTCCAATGCTGGACGTAGCCTCCCCTAATACACTCCTATTCATAAGGCGGTTTTGGACCGTTTCCCACCACGATGGTTTAATACGAGTTGGCGGGTGGACCGAATTTTTACATGCCCATCCGACGCATGGATCATTTTACTTTTCAGACAATTTGGTGATCGCCCAAATTGCCCTAACCAACTAGGAAACAACAATGAAAATTTGTTGAGTCTGCGCAGGATTCGAACCCACGAACTCCGGTTTCTAAAACACACGCCCATACCACTAGGCTACGGAGGCAGTTCGTTACTTCTACAATAGGATTGTAGATTGTTTGATAAATATGTCAACTGGTATCGATCGGTTATTTGTAAAACAAATTTAATTGAATTTAATAACCTTAAAGAACTGCGTCAACACGTTTTTTTAAAACTAAACGGCGGGGTCAAATTTTTCGAAACGCCTAAGCACGACTGCCACCCGCTGCGCCAACCTTAATTTCCACCGTATACGCATAACAAATTATAAGATATTACAACATATTAAAGCGTTGAGTCACGCGTCGTCCGATGATATTATTTATTAAAACCCCATGCCTATTTACGACCACTCAACACAAGCGTACAATCGATAGATTTATTGATATAACCACGATGAGTTCATCTACATTTGGTGTTGTGTCGCCGTCTGACGGTGCCGGCTACCTGCCGCGTTTATTACTCCGCTCACAAAAGAATCCAAAACGTGTTAAATCGCACAGATGGGTATCGAAGCCTAATTCGATTAGCCAAAAAGAGTTGATTTTTATGCGACCGCTCGTTTATCTAAATGCACCGTTTATAGTGATGCGCTTGGTATCGATATCGATAGTTTGCAAATATATACTTATGAGGTACTATAAATTTAGAGGGTTCTTTGTTTTTTAGTTAATACCGTATATATTATTACTGCGAGATAGTTTAACTATTTTTAATGCCTCTAATAAAATAAAAAAATCTTATTATGTAATAATTATATATATTGTAATTGAAACCCTATTTTCTGTATACGGATAACAATAATTCCGAGTTGCATTTGTTTTACACAACATCGTTTTTTATCGATATCGATATCGATGTTTCAAGCACTCGACAACTTTTTGAAGGTAGGCTATACATTGTCGAGGCGCATTCATTTCAGATTCATTAGTGTAAATTAAGTGGTATTTGTCAAGAGTTTTCTGGGGAGCACAAAATATTTATAAACTTTTAAAACGGTCTTTTTGCGGTTACTTATCTTTAATTCGGGGCACAAATTTTTGGGAGCGAATATCTTTGGCTCATATCTATAATATTTGTCAGGTATTTTATACGACAATGTTAAATGTCAGCACTTCTTTTACGACTTCAATTTTGGGTAATCGCTACCAATGCGGTCAATGTAAGCGTACATTAATTAAATGTTTTATGGCTCAATAGGTAATATCTTATTCAATATATTTTTATTGTGTCCCCTTTTATATTGTTATGCATCTGCATATTGACATATTACGATCATGTTATTGTGTCCGTTTTTGTTAAATCAATTTTGCGTTCTGCACAGATTCGCTTTATTGTCTGTTCTTCTTTTTGACAATTTTGTTATTGGAGTTCTTAACTGGTTCGTTCTACTTCACTTTTTATTAAATTATTATGACGGCTTTGGTCCGCTACATATATCTTAAGATTAACTTATTGGGGGTTAATTTAAGTTCGGAGTGTTAGAAATTCTATTTAATTTGACCCGAATGGTAACATATTCGATAAGTATCGAATATAATAATATTGAGTCCAATATTGTATATTACCTACATATTAGTAGTAGGCAACGAGCTATAAATAATGATATTCAATCTGCTTTAAACAACTTAATACGAAAAGTCACTTGTAATTATACATTTTCACTATCTGCAAACCGTATTTCTTATTAAATACCATCTCCGTTTCCGATATATGGGAAGTTCATATTCATAATAACAAAATATTGCATCCTGAATCGTTTAAAAACCCGTTCAATGGAATAAAACTTGTATCAGACTCATAGCATAATTTTCTCCTACATTTCTAACGAGTTCAATATTCCTGTGGTGATAGCTCTAATAGCAGATGATAAGCAGTGCTTCATATTCAAGTTGTTCGATGCTACTTTTCTTTAAAGCTATAGCTGAATTTATAGCTTGCGCTTGGATATATTATGCCTACAGCTTAAGCTATGTAAATTATCCTGTTCAATGAGGTTTTAATTTTGCGCCCACATATATGGAAAGTTACGTCACCTTGAAGGATGTGAACAGTAACAAATTAGGTTAAAAGCCTATAAATCGAGAGCAATGGGTGGTGCGGACGTAAGGGCCTACAGAACCGAATTAGTCCCCTACTTTTTATCAATCGGTGACAGGAAAAAAGACGTGATACAGAGTGTTACGAAAAAGATAACTTATATACATAAAAAAATCATATAGTATAACATACTTACTGTTAACCAGTTCTTGTAAATCAATTACGCGTCGTGAGAAACAATGAGTATATATAGTAATGGTTTCTGGGTACATTTGCTTTAAAGAGTTATTAATACTTCATTTTCAATTCCGATAGCTGTATTCAATGCAATGTGTTAAAACGACCAATGACATTATGGATGTAAAAATACTAACGTAGTAGGCAATACTTTGTAGGAGCACTAATTTTGGAAAATTAGGGCCGATCACCCAATTGTCTGAAAAGTAAGATGATCCATGGGACGGAGGGGTATGTAAAAAGTCGCTCCACCAACCCGCATTGAACCAGCGTGGTGGAATACGGTCCAAGGGGATGCCTATGTCCAGCAGTGGACTGACACAGGCTGATGATGTATAATATTAAAAAATGCAAATTAGTAATATGTTGTTTAATATATTATTCATCATAAATCAAACAAAAATCATAAAAGTGTGTAATAATATAAAAAAAACATATCACGTCTTTTTGTTACACCCCGTATCACATAAGTGATGAGAAAAAATAATCATCGTTAATTGGTCCCCTTCATTAGTAAGTCGGTGCATTCTTAACTTTGTTGTTTTTCGGTGTCAAATCTTTATCAATGAATAAAGGATTTCATTCTTATTTAAAGAGTCTTATCATACACGTACTTACTGTCCAATGGTTGCTGGCCTTAAGTAATATATCATTTAATGAGCTCTTTGGCTGACCAACAAAAAGGACGAGGACCTAAATAACCTGAGTGCTTGTTATAATGACTTATTTATATAAAAATAAAACAATGAGATAATTATGAGGATTTAACACTTTATAATATGCTACGATATGTAAAAAAATCGTAATGATCTTTATTTGTAAAACATTTGTATTTGTTTACATATATATTGTGTGATAGTTTTACTAAAACTATAAACGGCACAGATATTAAATAATAATATAGATGAGCATACACATATATCCATAATTACCACCATTATAACCAGATCTTTCTTATTTTAGATACTGTAGCATTCCAACAACATTTTAATTGACATCAACCAAAAAATATTTTGTTAGTTGAAACAATATTTTTACAGAAACAGGTCAAATAGATAATTAGCGTGAAGGTTAAGTTAGTTATGGACCGCGGTGAGATTACCCTGAAGGGCGACGGTGGCTCCCGTCATCCCGAAAGCGGGACATTAAGCCACTGACCTAACAAAACGACTACATAAAACCTCGTAATCAAAGTCAGCACGGCGATATCGTCTCGTAAATACCTCGACACCTTATCGGGCTAGACTCGACGCCGGTACCAATTTCCACTTATACAAAACAGCCTAATTAAGCTATAAACAAAGCCACAAACACGGGCTCCCAAAATATTGGGGTCTAAGGCCTTATACTAATCTCAGCGGGCCATTAAGTGTCGACAGGTCGCAGCGAGGGGTCCCAGTGGGCCCATAAAGATTACCACACGATAACTCGACTACTGCAGCATTCGGACCTCACACATACCAAGGGATACTCACATAAATACCCGAGAATGGCTTCATATGGACAAAAAACTCGGCGATAAATTTGGCGCCCCAAACACGTAAATGTTCTTAATTATAGTGTAATTTCCGGGGAGCATTTCGTTATATCTAATCTGTTCACTGTTATGGCCAATGTCCATCCAGCTTCGCCCTCCCGATGCGGATAATGGTCGTAATTCTGTCGGTATCGATTATTGGTTTGGGTTCAGCCACTTATTATACTTAACTTTTCGGTACCTACATCTTAATAAGTATTTTAATATGTAAATTACTTAAACCGAGCTGACCTGGAAATTCGATACGGCGAGCTTCAACTTCAAGTTTTTTTTTACGAGATTACACCCGGGATTTTGCTAAATGTTATAGTAGTAGATGTGATATCAACTAAATAAACTAGAATAGTTTTTTTTCCTTAAATAGGTGAATTATGTACTGAACTTGATTTGTTATATCGCTACAAACACATTATTTATTCTGTGTTATTAGCACCGTCCTAGCATTGCATTGTTTTGTAATCAATAAACAACTTAGTGAGAAATCAATATGTGATTTGTTGGTAATGTTAAAACATACTTGAAACTTACCTCGAATTATTTGTAGCCATCCGTTCTTATCAACTTATTATTCACTTATTATGAGATATTTATGCACGTTAAGTTATTTGATAACTTATTAGTCAATTATCAATTTATCTTAATCATCTTTATTTATTTGAAGTTTCTAAAATTTCGGCCGTCAACGTATTAAGCAGCAATCTAAACATTACATTAAATTTACATGTTAAAAAGGCGTTTAAGTTCCATTGTGATCGAAGAAACTTAATTCTTCCGCGAATTGCAACGAAAAATAATTTGCAGACCGCCAAATAAAGAAATGCTACATATTTATAAGTGCCCGATATAGCGGACATCAGATCGCTGGCTCTCTGGAATGAACAATGGCCCCCGTGAGTTATTTGAAAGTCTAACATCGGTTTCGCGTAATCGACGTCTCAAGAGCTAAATCGTTGGTGCAGACGATATCGCGGCCATCTCAGTAGAAAATCCGAAAGGCTGCTCCTCTTTTATTCCGTGTCTTGCTCTGACACCCACTGACTTACATTATCTGTTCTCGCTCCCTGTTAAGTGTGTGTGTGTATGTTTTTTTATTCATTCAGGACAACCGTCTGTCCTGTCTGTCCATCAGAGTGACAGGCGCGCGAGAGATTCCGTCGTCCCGCACTTATCACCGTCACCCTTTCGCCAATGTTAAATTAAGGGAAATGCTAACATACATAAATATATGCGGGACAGAATTGGTGGAACCATTTAATAAGTTTTTTGTGCAGCAGCTCAGGGAAGTTATTGAACTGCGACGCAACCGATTTCGGTTTTTCGAAGGGTAATAAAAGAAATTAAGGGAAGTCGTTTGCTTGAGATGTCCCACGTCGATCAGCTCGGTAGCGTTTAATGGCGAAACGCTTTAATGACCGCACAATTAACGAGCCTACGTTTGCCGCCATAAACGTTTCCGATTCGCATTTCGTCTCAAGGAAGGCGTTTAGCCAAAACAACACACTAAAAGCATAAGCTGGCCGTATGACTTGTAACGGAGATTCGCAACCACCGCACTGACCGAGGGATGAACAATAAGAAGGGGCCAGCTAATTATTTTCATTAAGCGGGCACAATCCATTCAAATTAGCCATCGGGCGTACGCTGAATAAGGCATTCGAGTTTTGTGCGCGGCTGAATGACGCTTGGCCTCTTCCGGTGGGTGGCTGCTGTCACAACACGCAATGCGCGTCGCGGACGCACCGCACCGCATAATGAGACGTTTACTCGCATTAGCCAAAGGAATTGACAAGTGAACAATAGCGGGCCTCGAGGCAGAAAAAAGGACAGAAAGGGCCGGACAGTGTCGTATCGTATTACCCGACGTAAAATATCCGCGAGGGGGGGGGGAGGGGAATGAGAAACGATCGCTCCATTTAAATACGGGTCGTGGGGATTTGGTAGCGTGAGAATGCGCTTTATTCGTTGGGAGACAGCGGGTTTCGCATCGCGGAGTTGGACCGGGACGTCGATAAATCAGGTGCACGGCGGCGTAGGGCTCGTATATCGGGCAAAGAGCCCACAATGGCCCCGCGCTGACACGGTGACACTGACGCAATTGCTCGCATGCGCCGTCCACCGTCCGACTGTCACACCGGTGGCGGACAGCAAGGCGAGCGCCATCCAGAGGTCGCCAACTCGACTTTGCCTGTCATTCTTTTGAGTGCTACTGTCAGTTGTCAGTTGATACACGGTACAGATTCAAAGGTATTTGATACCTTTTTGTGTTGGTGTCATTACGCGTTTTTACATAATAGTAGGTTAGAACACACGCTCTAATAAGTAGACTTAGTAATTTTACCTTATAGCCGGTTTGCATAATTTCATTGTGTTCGGATAAGTACTAAGACTGCATCCATAGGCTAGTTGGTTAGGGCAATTTGGGCTGATCACCTAATTGTCTGAAAAGTAGACAACCCGTGCGTCGGATGGGCATGTAAAAAGTCGGTCCGTCCACCAGCCCGCATTCGTCCAGCGTGGTATACGGTCCGAAAACCCCCTAATGGAGAAGGCGTGCATTAGGTCTATGTCCAGCAGTGGACTAACACAGGATGATGATGATGATAAGGATAAGTTTACAGAATCGTCCCTAAGATAAGCTTATTAAAATATTCTCTAAATACATTTTTACTTTAAAATATCAAATATTTCGTATTGACGCGGAGACACATTTGAGCATTCGCTAACGACGGGGTAGTAACAGCTGCACCAAAGGTTCACAGCCTCTGTTCTTATTCGTACCTCATAGTCATCCAGCAGAACGTTGTATTTATTGCGCTAAATATTTGAATTAATCAGATGAGATAAAACGCCACCGTTCGTTTAAGCATTCCGTTGCGGTCGCGTTGACAGTCCGATGTATTGTCCTCGCATTGAACTGATCCGAGTTTAAAGAAGTCACGCATCGTCTTTTTGCATCACTCCTTTTATTGAACGACAATAATTCAATGTCTATTTTCAAAAAAATTTTCACTCTTACGCGTTTTTGTGCCATGGTAAGTAAATAATAGAAAATATAAATGAAACGCTTTTTGTAGTGTTTATATATGTATGTATATTTACTAGTCACGTCTTCCGAAAAAGATGAAAGCTTTCAGACGAGACTTTTTCTAACAATCAAAATTATAAGTTAACACGGTATTAATTAAGCCAAATACGGTCCTTATAATTATTTTTAACAGTAATGTTTGATTTAAGACATTTTTAATAATTCACTCACTATTCAAATAATTATCACAAATATTCTACAGTCATATTAAGTAAAGGGACATGGAAATGCAGTTGCTGCAACTCACGAAGCCTTAGCATATATTTGTAGAGCTCAAGACAGATTTATCTTCAGTCAAACACAAAAGGAATCCGGTCATCGGATACCGTGTACAACAATGCGGGGCGTCAGTACAGCTATCCTCTAATGGGACCGTTTGGCCAAATAGTGCCAAGTCGTTATGACATCTTTACGATTCGTGTCGCACTTGGCAGCACTTGCGACATACGTGTTTATGACACACGACATCGCGACACACGATACACGGCGTAGCTGCAATGTTTCACTCGCGTAAGAAATGGGGATGGAGCATACGTGTAGGAATTCCGTTTCGCGGGTTTCGTATTGCTAAGCATGTGTCACAATTATTTCTATTGGAGGCGTATTACCTTCTTTAATTTAAATTACAAAAAAATAGTTGGAAAAGATCGAAAAAAGTAAGTTTTATAGAAAATGTATCTACATAAATTGAATTAATTAATATTGTTTGTGCAAGTTTTTTCTTACAATAATTTTAATTCAAATTTATTTTCTAATTCTTAGTTGAATTTTCTATAAAAGCGTATTTTTTCTGTGCTTTCTAAGTAGTATTTATTTTAAATTTTTAGTTGAATTTTTATAAGTAAAACCATCTAGGCGCACTTTATGCAAACAAATCAAATCAAATTAACGACATATAATAATTATCCTGATTTAAATTGCTTTATAATTCCCAATTTCAAATCTAACACAAACAGAGCTCACTTAACGACGCGTATGGTATAAATAACAAAAACCTACAACTAAAGCTGCGGGAAGATGATTAAGATAGCGAGAGCTTCAGTCACTACAGTAGCAAACATTTTCCCGCGACGATCAGGCGACAAGTGTCGTATCAAATCTAAAATTCCTGAACGGGAAGGCTAAAGGCTAATTTAAAGCCTTCGGGCTGAGACGCGATCCTTATCAAGGAGCTGGTTCAAGTTTATCATCTAGCGGGACCACTGATCGCAAATCGCAGACGCAAAGAGTGGCGTTTCGGCCATTCTGAAATTGTAATTTTATATTATTTATGTACATTTTGTGTATGAAACTTATCATGATCCTCATATCAAAAAGATCGTCTCAGACTATGGAGTACACGTGATCACCAATCACCCACAAACTTTGAGTGTAAAGCTGATATAAAATTAAAAAACAAAACAAATAGCATTGAGTATATTCTGACGTACTTCATCTTTATAAGGTTATATTGTAGCAGTTATTGCCAAATGTTTTTTATTTATTGATAAATACTCTATTATTGATTTTTCACGTTAATAACTGTATTGAAAGACCTCGTTAGTATCATAGACATTTTTCCGTGCCTAATACTGACATATATAAGGACACACTTCTTTAGCACTTTTCATGACCCTTATTTTGACCCAATTTTTAAAACTTACAACACTATTTCACTACTTCTTTCTTATATTTGCACTAGTATAAATCAAATATAAACATGCAAAGACTTCACAAAAAAAGTGTATCACTAACATCCAGATTCCCGCCAAAAGCGAGCAACAAAGTTAAACGCGTACGGTATTATTTAATTGTCCACGCATCGCTCGCGGATTGCGCGTAAGCTAAACTAAAATCGCAAGATCCCGAACAATTTCACATATGGCCGTGTGATGATTGCGCCATTCTTATCGCGTCATTTTGTCGCCGTTGCACTTGATTAATGTAGTAATAGGCGGCACGCTAAATACCGAGATCGATAAATTGACTATGTTCGATTTTGAATATTTATTAGCCGCTAGTAATAGCCGTGTGTTAGCACTTCGCTCGGCAGGCACGGGAATGTTTGAATGGACAAGCGATCTTATAATGAAATGTATGCCGAACACAATAAATAACTTGCAAGTCGTTGATAAAAATATAAATAGATTATGTTGTATCACTATTTATATTTCTTTATTTAAGCAGGAAAGATTCAAATATTACGTCTACGTATTTAAATATTTCATTTTAAACGACTTTGCCAAAGTTGTCAACTTTACTTATGAAGTATCAAAAAGACAAATAAAAACATAATGTACATGTTTGCCATTTAAAGCCAGTAACAGTACCATTGCGAAAAAAATAAAAACATGAATCCATCTCAGTCCAAGGGAGCGGTTTACGTAAAAAACTTATAATTTTAAATAAAATAGTCCAGTTAAATGCCACGCATAAAATAACAGACTATTCTTAGGTCCGGGTGTTTTTATCTTGTCAGTCTAGTTGATTTGCGGTTAAATTGTCAATGACATTTTCCTTAAGAGCTAGTTACTATATGTGTCCTACTGTTATTAAAATATGTGTCATGGGTGGCATATTGGCCCTGAGAAAAGCACAAGCCAATTTTCCACAAGTACCCCGCACGTGTCTCCATGATTGATTGGGTGTGAACAGTGGAACGACTTTAAAGCATTTGAAAACAAAAACGCAAACCACTGACATATTATGGAGGCCATACAACCTTCAAGTGTGAATCAATTTGATTCCATCGGTTTTATTGATCGATTGGCAATTTCGTTGAATTATTCAGGAGACACCGTAGTCGACATGCCGTGTCCGCTCGTGGCAGTGAACAAAAAGCGTACGCCATGCGACCATGGGGGTGATCGACGGTGTATGCCGTGGGAAGGAGCGGTGGATTTGCCCCAGCGTGGGGGCCGCCCAAAAAACGGCAGGCGCAGTGATGAGAACGTCATGTTCGTCCCCGACGACATATCTTCGATGCGCGGCCGCTGCCTGCGATGATTAGGGGGCATAACGCGAGCGGAATGCCCCGCTCTGAGCGCACCGCCATCCTCGGGCATCCGTGATACGGCCGAGTGACGTGCCCTATCGACGGAACAGCGCGTCAGTGAAAAAGCCAGGCGCGCTAGGCATCCGCGCGGGGCGTACATGTTCCCATGCCCCCCCGTCTCGCTCCTATACACGCCGCCACTTTTTTGCCACTAAACGGCTAGCGGAATATCTCAAAATTGACATTCCGCTCATAATTCCCGACCGAGGACGCATCCTTGGCGTGGGTCGTCTCGGCGAAATTTAATCCCCGCCGCACCGATAAAAATGCCCGCGTGCAACGCGCCAAACGAGCGGTGACGCGCCCGTAATTGCCCACCTGAATTCTGCCTCGGACGGGTGTGCACTCTCGCTTTTTTGTCGCGCGTCAATTATATAAATTGTTTGTGCAATAAATTTCCCTGTATCTCCGTGGACGGGTGGCGGGCTGGGAATGCGGGGACGATACGGCGTCGCCGCGCGGAATACGGCCCCAATTAGCATGGGATCGATCGGCGCGGCCGATTCGATCTGCTGTCAACTGCACCGCATTGCGTAAGCGTCGCGTTTATCTAATCTACACTTAATGAATGCCCCGCTACTACCGCCCAACCAAATCGACCTCTAGAACTTGCTTCTGATCTGCAAGAGCTTTTGGAAAGTGGCAACAAACTCAGGGACAAATAGATTAGATTCATTGGGTCCTAATTATAACTATAAAACTAGAGATTAGCAATAACTATAATAGATTGAGGTTCTTAACAAAAACGTAATAACATTAGTATTTAATTAAACTGAACACTAAATAATATTAAGCGTCTTAAAAATGCATTTTATATTCAAAGATCTGCGCAGATAGGCACCACAATGCGTCCTTGGCGCATACCGAGTCAATTGTAAAATCGTCCGCATAACAGACGTCCATTGAGTGACTATTCCGATCCGGCGAGAGCCGTCGATTATTGGCATGCGTTCGCAATTATGGCAGCCCCATCGAGACGGATCTGTGCCTTTCATGGGGTCCAATTGTCGTCCAATGACCAGCTCATTACATTATCGTCGTCTGATCACGCTAATGACGGGCTAATAATGCTTATGCGACTTCAACTCGCGCTAATAGCCGTCGAGCGCAAGTGCCAATGCTGAAGTATTTCTTAATGCCATTCTCTTTGTCATTTCATCTGCGGAATGCCCTTTTAATCCCTTTGCTCTATATGTTTTAACTGTGCAATGTAACATCATCACATTTGATTTGTTTAAGTTTTTAATCCTGTAGTTACGGAACATAACGTTAAACTCATATTGATAAAATTGGGAGTTTGAAATAGGTTTTTTTTTATAACTCAATATGAAAAAAGGCAGGTTAATGTTATTTTTGCAATATCCATATGAAATAGATTTCACATGTCGATTTTTCACGAACAGTTTAATAAGCTCTTTTTCCATCCGGAAGTACCGATCTACATATGGATTTAAAACACCTTGGCGTAGTTGTATTTTCATCCATTTTCAACATTTCTATTTAAGGACTCTGAGTAACAATTCGCGCACCTTAAAAGATGCCATATGCAAGCATGTATCAAATGTTTCTTTGAAATATTTTTTGAAATTAATTCTTTGAATAAATATTAAGTAATTAACCTCACGGCTTCAGAAAAACTGAGACGGGGCTTTCGATATTGAAAGATTTAGTTCTGAACTCGGGCATATTTCAAAATGTGGACCCTTACTGGCGTCTGAAACAATAGGATTGTCTATGGTAAATTAAATCTGCATATGCTGATTACCTTAAAAGAAAAAATTACACATAAGTCCGCGTCCAAAAATTGTTTTTAGCTATAATCCGACTTACCCCATTTTTCGATATTCAAAAGCAACCTAAAAATTTGTAGGTCAGGAAGAAAAATTTATATGCAGCGAGAAAAAATTGAATACATTAATATTGAAATGTTTGCAAAATATTTTTCGGCTTCTCTTTGGATAAATATTGAGAGGAGTTCACATTACAATGGACGGTGAATTTTTGCAGTATTCGTTAGCTGTCTATTTTGTGAATTGCCATGAAACGGCAAGTGTTACAAGTGTGTACCGACACTGTAAATAATAAAGTAATTGTGTTATATTTGTTCTTAACCTTGAATTTTCAACTCTAGCTTGAAGTCCAGGTGTAACAATTTTATATTATTTGAAAATTTGTTAATTAAATTTTCGGTAATCATGAATGCGATTCTCTTCAACAATACTCGTATTAAATTCTGTGTGTCAACCAAATATATGTGGCTTATGGAACATTTTCAACTCAGTAAGCTTCTCCACTGGGTCTTAGTACCATTATAACTGACAGTTTTTCTACTAATTGAGTGTTTTGAATGTGAGTAGGACATAACACTACTATATTTAAATTCAAACATTATAGATAGAGTAAATAAATAACTACCATCAGTTGAACGTACTGTCTACATGCTTTATTGAAAAAATATCAGTGACACTTAAAAACCACTTTCACTTCCCATACATGATACAGAACCTTTAGAACGCATCCATTTAGCCACGACAATCGTAAAATTCCTCCAACATTCCAATACTTTAATTGAGAAACAGAAAAACTTTAGGCAAACGTTGTTACAACGCTCAACTTTAAAATACCTCCAGGCCAATCAAACGGTTGTAAATCAAAGCGAGGAGATCACGCATATCAGAGAGCCAAATCAAGTTTATACGGAACTAATCCCGGGCAATGTAATTGAAAGCCATCAATATGAAGTCATCGACCCAAACAAAAACAGTCACCATTCAGTTGATGTCCGGTGCATATTCAGTAGACGACTGGCGCAGCAATTTTCACATTATTCATGCCGGCTGAATATTCATCCAGCATCGGTTGACCCACCATTAATTGTTATAGCCAGGTGCGGTGAGCTTGACTCATTGACGCGCAGTGCTGGCCACATTAATGCTGAATTAAAGCTTATTAATTTTTTTAACTGCGCGATTGTCGATACACACTAACGGATCGTTTGTTTTTTTAATTTTACGGTATTTTTACTTTTGCAGTTGTAATATGAATCCGTTTACTTTCAAGTAACTATGAATTAATGTCAATGAAGTCAACTAAAGCACAAATCTATTGTCGGTAAATATTTTAATTTTATTATCTTACAAAGTAAACTTTTAACAAGAGCGTAGTAGTTAGTTATTTTTTTACTTTGTAATGTAGTTTTAGTGTTTAGTTCAATTATCTCATCAAACGATATTTAAATTCGAAATTGACTATGAAAATATTTAAAAAATTCAGTTTCTCTTGATATTTCAAGGCATACTATCAATTTAAAAAAAAGTCTTGGCCCTGTCAAGTGGTGTTTGTGCATATGTAAAGATTCATCCCCGCATGGCCAAGGCCTTAATTTTTGTCAGCTTGTCCATATTCATTAGTTAGGTTCGTCGAACCAGACGTCTGTGTCTCACGCTCGAATGTTTTATGGATGAAACCTTCGATTCGTAAAGCTCATCGATGTTTATTACAACAGCGTGTGAATATTGATTTTTGGGTCAACAGCTTCACTTTGTATCATTGTGTTGGTGCTTTATGTGTCGCCTTTAGCATTTTATTTCTATGCCCCGAGGCGTACAAATGACAATGCTCAATGCGCGTTTCATATGTTTATTACGTGTTGAATCGCATGTGACATAACAAACGCTTTACCGCGAACAATAAAATCAAGTTAGTTCTGCTCATTATAAAACTGAATCGTTCACGGTGCCAGTAAAAGGGTGACGTGTAAAGCACGCGCATTTGTGCAAATTGAACACATTTATGCAATTTATTCAATCTTGTCATTTATATGAAGCCTGACTTTTGATATGATTCTAAAAATGAAATACAACCGCACTGAGAGAATTTGAAATAGGCTATGTATCTTGAATAGCATTCAATAAATCTAGAGTTAAATGAATTACTAAGTCCGATTTTAATAGCCAATATATCTGCTATTGAACCTCATGAAATATTCAAAAGTAACCGTATACGTGTTACTTTATGTAAATGTTAAATATTATTGATTTAATAGAAATATATTGTATTAAATAAAGTGTTATATATTCTTGAAACAGATACCAGGGAGACAGGGTTCGTAAATGCAATCACAGCCGCTGGAGTAACTTACGCCATAACGCGAGCCTGTACAGCAGGAGCTTTGCTGGAATGTTCCTGTGAAAAGGTTGGACTCACTATGTGTTATTTGTTTAATCTACCATAATTAGCCAATATTTCGCATATTGTACGATTCTGGTATATTCCCTTAACAATATTATAGGAGGTGACAAAACCACGTGGCAGTAAAGCCCTACCTCCACTATTACCAGCACCGTCTATGGAAGAAGATCGTTGGCAATGGGGTGGTTGCAGTGACAATATACGCTTCGGCTTGCAGAAGTCCAGGGAGTTTATGGACAGCCGTTATAGGAAACGAAGCGATAACATAAAAACTTTGATCAAACTCCACAACCACAACGCTGGGAGGTTGGTTAGTAAATAATTTAATTATTGATTAAAGTAACGTATTTCATATAGTATCTTTTCCTACAAAGTTTTAAGTTAAGCTTGTCCTCCTCCCATGGCCTGGCGATATTGGCCCTGATTTATATTGATTTATATTATAAACCGGAGGCCGTGGGTTCGAATCCTGCAGGGATACAACTTTGTGTTATCGTTGTTTTCTGGTAGGTTAGGACAATTTAGGCCGATCACCCAACTGTCTGAAATGTCTAATGACCCATGCCTCGAATGGGCATGTATCCGCATTGGACCAGCGTGGTGGGATAAGGTCCAAAAATCCCCTAATAAATAAGGCGCCTAATAGGTGAGGCCTATGTCTAGCAGTGGGCTAAGCTTGTTAAAGCTCAAGAATTTGGAAAAGAATGGGTTAAATTTAACGGAAAGAAATAGTACAAAAATTAAAGAATTCTGCATAAATTATTGTTATTACAGATTATCAAAAATAATATGAGGGTTGAATGCAAATGTCATGGATTATCAGGTTCATGTACTCTTCGCACTTGCTGGTGGAGAATGCCAGTTTTTAGAGAAATCGGAAATCGGTTAAGGGACCGATTTGAAGGAGCTTCGAAGGTATATAATAAACAATAAATTATTTATATCTTGGCCTACTTTTTACAAATTATAAATCTGCACGTACATTTTATTTAAAACTCTAATAACTTGCCCTAGACGTAATTATTGTATATGTATATAAGTTTAATTAGAAGACTTAAAAAATTATCACGCATTGTTCTACTAAATATTTGCACCGCTGCTGGTTGTATCATTTTAAAGCTAAATATTATGTATACTGTTTTTTTTTTATTTCTACTGTGTGATCAAAGTTGATAAACTACTCCTGAAATATCTCGAATCAATCTTTTTTTTGCATAAAATATGTCTTTCAAAAGTTAAACACTTTTCATTGCCGCAGGCTTACTAAACTCATTTCATTATTTTATTTATTGTAAATTAAATAAATGTACATAGTAAATATTTTATGACATATAAAACATATTTTAACATTGTATTGTATAATTTTCGCTGTGCCAGGTCATATCAAACAACAACGGAGAAGGTTTCATGCCTGAAAGCCCAAATCTCAAAAATCCAGGAAAGAAAGATATAATATACTCTGAGGAGTCTCCGGACTTTTGTGCTCCTAATATGAAGACCGGTTCCTTGGGCACCGAAGGACGCCAGTGTAATATCAGCTCAGCAGGAACCGACAGCTGTGACCAACTATGCTGCAGGAGAGGATACGCCCAGAACACGATAAGGGAATCCGAAAATTGTAACTGTCATTTTAAGTGGTGCTGCGAAGTAATATGTGAAACTTGTTACGTTAAACGTGAAATACAAACATGCCTGTAATGTGATAGATTATTTTATGTATAGTTAATATTAATAAAAGTAATATTAAAATGTTTTGTTATTATCCTTTAGCTTTTTTGAACATTCTGTTAACAGCTCTCGTCGTCTCCCATGATTCGTAATCTGATAAGTCATCAAATGGATTTCTAATTTTTCCCTTGAGTTGCATCTTTTGATTTCCATAAACTCTCTGTGGGTTTACGTGGTCCTTGCTATCTTTCTCGATTTGACTGTTTTCTTCATCGATTTTCTCATTTACAATTTCGTTTTCCTCCTTACTATCTGTTTCTTCTTGTTCGTGATGATTTTCTTCAGACATATTGTCTTGATTACTGTTATTATCCTCTCCATCTTCCCCAGACGTACAATTAGATTTACCATCACATTTATAATTATCTTCATTATTTTTAAGTTTCTGAGAGTCATCTGGTAAGCCTAGGTATTTGTTGGGTTTAGTACGTGGCTCAATCATATCTTCTAAGAACGGTTTATAATTTGTAAAGTTATTTCCAGGTTCAAAAAGCTTAATGCAATCAGAAATATTCACCACATTCTTTTTAGCATTGGAGATATAGTTATAGAGCATTCTTATTTTCCATATGTCACCATAACTGAATCCTTTTCCTTCTCCGATTTTTTCATCAATGTGTTTCTAAAAAGTAAATACCGTTAGCTTCTCTTATACTTCAATTGAACATGCAAAGGTTGGTAAAGTCATGTAGAAACTTGCCTTTAATTCAATGGAAGCAAATCCATTCCTGGTATATTTATGCAAGCTATAGTGACTGGCGCTGAGGAAATCATATGGTAGATCATGAAACATCCATTCTTTATTTCCCAGAGCAATGAACAGATGCTTTTTATCTGTAAGATTTTTCATATTCATTTGCGTGTAATATTTTATTTTAAAAAATATTTAATAATTTTTAGCCGATTCCAATGGAGTACCTTATTCCTTACCAACCTATTAATTCTTAACAAAATAATTTTCAGATAGGCATTAGATTCGTACATGGTCTAATATTATAAGATAACTAAATTATACTCAACATAATCCAGCAATAGTAAAAACGATAAAATTATGTTAATTTTTAATTTAAAAATTATAATACTGCTAATACTTTATAATAAAAAGAAAGAAAATAAGATATTACAATGTCTGCTTCTGACTGAGGAATTTTATTTCATAGCAAATTCTTTTGCTAATATTACTTAATATAAAAAAGGTTGTATTTTTACCTTGCAGAATATTAGTGTCTACGATTTTTATGTATTGGTTACGGTCTGGTGCGTTATGTTGTGGGGGTACGCCAACCAAAGCCAATATTGCTTCTGCCAGCTCTCCTCCGCTTACCAAACAGTCGTAACCTAAAATGACTTTCTAGAAAATAGAAGTAAAACAACTTATTAATCTATTTACGTTATACAAGAATATTTGTTTCTATTGTAGTTATAAATTTTTATTGCAGAAATTACAAAACGCGTAATGTATGAAATTCAATATGAAAGTAACTTAAACTTAATCAAATATTTAAAATGGTGCATTTCACACAAAATTGGTTGATCAGATGTACTAGTGTCCAACTTTACCTGAACACCTTCATTAGTAAAGTCCTTAGTAGAATGATCAGCACAGCCTAGGAGTCCCTGCCGATTGATAAAAAGTACCCATCTAGTTTTGTCATCCTTTGGAGTTCTCGGCAGCTCAATAAATCTCACACCAGTTGCACGGTTCGTTAAGTCAAGATAAGTGCGAATTCTGTCTCGCAGCACTTTATCTGCAATTTATGAAGAAAAGTTATAAATTACAGCTAACAAAAATTCTAGATCAAAAGTTATTTTAGTGTAAAATCGACATAGGTATTGACTAGTTCCGGACCAGTTGGAGCTCCTTCGTCAAAACGGAAGGGATAACTTCGCGGTTGCATTGCACTAGTTCGCACCAATATTGATTTGTCATTAGATTACCGAACAACAGAATATTTTAAAGAGATTTAAATGTACATAAACGCATTAAGTAGACATAGTAGTATTCACGTCATTAAAACGACCAAAATATATATTACTTACCAAAAGAAAAGTCGTCGATGTAATATGGAATGATGCCTTGAGGCCAAATTTTGAACTTAATTATTTCTTCTTTGGTTAAATTAAAACCCGGTTCAGTTTCCTTTAATTCATTTATGCTGACTTTGTCCCTTAGTACGTCTAAGGCCCATTTTGCTGGTTGATTATTGGACCGCAAATAATTTGTGATTGTTCCTTTTTTGGGTCTTCGGCCTGGCTTTGCAGTTACGTCTAAAACAAAAATAGTTTTATTCTTATGATCTGTTTTTATTTCCTTAACTGATAACAAATCCGCCCCACGTTATTCTGTTTCCATAAGGCCACAAATAACATTATGTCTCGTATCTACTCAGTAATCACACTCACAATCACAAAGACATAAATCTTTAAGCTTAATATGGCCAATTTTTACTTTTCGTTGATTTTGTGTCCGACAAATTACTGAAGAATTTCTCCCCAAAAAGTCATACAGAATAAAAGTGTACAAGTTTGATTAGACATGAGTTTACTTATATCTCAATTATACATAGCATATATGAAACCAAATCTGTGATAACGATAAGAATAAATAAAACATAGTTTCAAGCTTCGATCTTCCTTAAGATTGTCAAAGAGTAAATATTTAAAAGTGTTTAGAATTTCTATACGCTGTCGAGCTTCCAACTGTGAATGAATAAAGAAAGCGCCCTCGATGGAAGAAGACTTATGGACCTGACCATGTTATCTCTTACTTTTTTACATTACCTTGATTCCCGTGGGATAATTTGATTATAATTTATGCGAAATCATTAAAATTTCCGGAAAAGCTGTTATTTCGGCAAATACAAATTAAATAGCCTTTTAAATTGTAAGCCAAAAAAATAATAGATCTAAAATGCTAGTGTTGATCTTTTTGTTTCAATTTCATTGTATTAGTGACATTTCTAAAGTCGAACCGCGTTACAAAAATTTACTACGGGTTTGAAAAAAAGTTGCTAGAAATATGTCTTCACCATACTGTACTTCACGGTCCTGACCATATTCCTTTCAGGTGATGGTAATATCGACTAGTGAACTGATCAACATGAACCTGCTTTTTATATAACAATGTTATAGAATTGGGAAAATATTACGAATATTATTGCAGAGTCGAATTTTGAAGGGCCTTGATACTAAACAATTTGCACGAATTTATTATGCATAGTGTTTTATTTAACACGGGTTCTGCAATATACTCGAGTATTTTTAAGAAACATACGTCTAAAATTTATTAAAAGATGATTTATTCTGGTTTCTTATCTAGATAACTTGTATTCAGACTAAATTAACAGAGTACTATGATACTGCAATGTAGGTAATTAGGTACAAGACCTTATTTATTGAACTGAGGAACGAGTTATTTTGATCCATATTGTTTTTGAACGTTTGTGAATGTAACATTAAACTATTACAGCATATTTTAGTAGGCTTTTGACAAAAATAAACGATACAACTGGTGTTTTTATTGCGATTTTGGTATGATATTAAATGTATAGAAACTGCTTTATGCATATGGCATCATAAAAAGACGTGAACGCAAAAAAACAAATATTATTAAATATATACTGTAATCATTTATTTCTTGGCTAGTCTAAATTCAGTTAATGTAAACTAAAATAAGCCTTTACAAACAAAATTCTAATTTCATAAGGTACTAGCGACCCACCCCGGCTCCTCACGGGTGCTATATTGCTATCCGTAAAACCTATGCAAATATATATATAATTTTACCAGCGTTTCTCTACAATATTATACATGAGTTATACATAAAAATCTTCCTCCTCAAACATTGTATCTATTAAAAAAACCGCATCAAAATCTGTTGCCTACTTTTATAGATTGAGGCATGCATATATGGACACAGAAAGCGACTTTGTTTTATACTATTTACTGATTTAATAAAAATAATTCCGTATTTCGTCATTAAATGCATACAATATTTTTTATCAACTTTCGTATCTTGTCAATGCCAATCATTTTAGTTCCTAGATCACAAACAGTGAGAAAATTACAGCTCGTTAAGTTTCTACAAATATTTCTATTTGAAATGTATAGTAATAAAATTTTGTCTATAAGCTGTTTTTATAAATTATGCTCACCATTGTTACGAAGCACGAAAAATATGTAAACGATTATGAAACATTTCAGCAACGGCCGTCGGATCATGTCCAAATGTTACAGCAAATAACGAAATACACCCGTGGAATTTATTGCGAAAATATCGCGAAACTCGTTACATTTTGAATGCAATTTTATCAAGAAATAAATTCGAAGGTGGTACGTATTAAGTGCACATACAGCAAGCGAAAACGTTAACATGACTGCTCGCAAAACAATTTCGTAAA
The DNA here is from genome assembly GCA_029286875.1 of Lamproptera curius. NCBI lineage: Eukaryota > Metazoa > Arthropoda > Insecta > Lepidoptera > Papilionidae > Lamproptera > Lamproptera curius. Next base: position 1,589,460 of record JAGSMT010000102.1, on the reverse strand, counting down.
CGCCATTCGAGAGGTCAGAGACGGAATATTGTCGTTTTTCATAGGAAAAATCAACTGTTATCTTACAAAGCGAGCTGCTCATTGTGTAAAAATTATTTACGCCGTTTCAGATTCAGGTACGCCATTCGTATCTCTTATGACAGATTTCTCAGTTCATAACCATAAATTTTCCAACGTGCGCGATACTCGTGGGAACAGGCCTCGGGGCACCGTCGACCACCAACACCGATCGACTTTTCACTTTCATAACATATGCCAAACGCAAAATAAACTTTGAGCCATTAAGATAAAGTCCCCTTTGCGGACGGCCCGCGTAATCTTTGTTAAGAAAATAAAGTCGTTTCAGAAAATTGCCCACTATCAAAAGCATGTTCAATGGTTGCGTTAGCAATAAAATAAAATGGTGAACTTAGTACACTCAGCGCTGTTGCGAAATGCGTGCATAAATTATAAAATAAAAACGTCATCAAGTATCGGAGACTGAATATTCCTTACAATACTTTGTATGCATTAATTTTTACAACGTACCTACGTAAGTGAGCATTCCTGAGTAAATTGGAGCCATATTGACAATTCATTTACAAAGTTACCACCAGAAGTTCGATATTGGCGTGCGTTTCTGCGATGTACCCGCATTATAAAATATTGTGATGTCGTTTCGAATAAAATGAACTGAGTTGCATCAAAGATTATTTATGTGATGCGATTTTATTTTTGGCTGTTTAATACATTTGAGTTGTGAGTTAGGACGATAAATCTGTTTTACTATCAAATATTATAATGGAAATTTGATGGACAGTTGTTACCAATAATTGGCGTAGATGTCGTTTTTAAAGATATAGACACAAATGACACTTTGTTAACAGCAAGGGACTAATATGCCAGGGGCCATGGGTTGCTTTTAACACAGGTAACAGTAGTTTTTTGTGTATATTCTTGTGATAATACCCCTTATATATACATAAGGTATAAGTAAATCCTAATTATAAAACTTAAAGGGTTTTAACAGATTTTTTTTATGGAAACATCGGAAGCTTGAAAAGATAATATAAATAAAGACTTTTTACAATTTATTCTTTAGTGAGTAAGTCTTATTTGTGTAACTAAGCTAACTTTTTTATATTTTAACCCAATGTCTCCAATGCAAATTTAACATACAGTGTTTTTATATATTTTTTTTCTAAAGTTGATTTAGTTCTTTAAATGTTCTGTTCATTCATTAGTGTAGTCTAAATTTTTTCCTTACAATTAAGTTATTATTTAACCTATATTTGTCAGTAATTTAGAATCATAATTTATAAAACCTGACTGCCTCCGTAGACTAGTGGTAAGGGCGTGTGCTTTAGAAACCGGAGGTCGTGGGTTCGAATCCTGCGGGAACTCAACAAATTTGCGTTGTTGCTTCCTAGTTGGTGAGGGCAATTTGGGCTGATCACCAAATTGTCTGAAAAGTAAGATGATCCTTGCGTTGGATGGGCACGTTAAATTGGTCCACCCACTGACCCGCATTGGACCAGCATGGGGGCATACGGTCCAAAAACCCCCAAAAGGAGGTTATTATTATTTATGATATAGATATGTTGATAAAAACTTTTATTACATTCATACTGTTAGTTCCTTAAAGTATAAAATTTACAATTTGGAGACACTATTTTATTTGATCAAATATTGAATTGTTTACCATAAACATCACAAAGCGCAGTTAATACAAACATTCTTCTGATCTAAAATCATCTTTATCTGTCTCGATTCTATCGAGCAATATGACATTGTTATTATTTAAAGTATGGTATTCTTATATTTTACTGAGTTTTAAGGCATTTTCAATTTGTTCATTTAACGTTTTAAAGAAAAACCACGTGCTTTAAATATATTGTACTTCATATTATTGGAACTTTTTGTAAACTGCACAGAAATGTTTATAGTATCAATAAAATAATTTCTAGATTAAGCAAAAGCTGAACTTATGTTAAGTTTTTCGACTTATTCCAGTAACACCATGATATTAGATTGAGTATTCAATATTCCTTAGCTTTTATATGGAGCTTGATGTTACGCTATGCATATAATATGCATTAAGACTGTTATCACAGAAGGTAATATTAAAACTTAAATACTTTATGCTCTATGAACATTTCTAAAGAGAAGACACAAAAATATTTATTTAGTGAACATTATCTGCTGTAAAAAACGCAATGTATCGACCTTTTTAAGTACTGAAATATTAAAGGTATAAATAAGCGCTGCATACTGTACAACACATATAATATATAAGGTTCTTTCAGTTTATCAAGAACTCAGCTTCTAAGCTGTCAAATAAGCTAATCTCTTTTTGTATACATTTTTGATGAAAAGTTAAAAAGGTTACCTATCCAATTCACGTAAGCTCAGTTTTTAAGCTGTCAGCTTAGAAAACTGACTTGCTGTTGATATATCGTTTAACGTTTTATAATAATGGGTCATAAAATGAAATAAAACAATGGAAAATTTTGATCAATTTTGTATTTTTAGTAACAACTAATCAATATTTTAATCATAAATAGATACGGCTAACGTACAACCAATATTTATTAAAATAATGCGTCAACCTCAAAGCGGTCACTGGAGAAAATATAATTTAAAGAAAAATGGTACATACATTCACTATACAAACAATAGGCTTTTGAGATTCAGGTAGGTTCAGCTGATTTTAATTGTATAGTTCACCTAAGATTAATTGATTAAAAACACTAAATTCACATAAATAACTTAAAAAGATCGAATTAAACACAATATTTACATGCAATTAAATTAAATTACAAATGGCAATACGATAAAGGCGTGGTATTTAAAAAAAACGCTGTCAGGAATAAAAGAGGACCTCAATTGATTACAAGATGGCACTGAATTACAATTTAATCGACTCCAGGTTAAAACTTTTCTTTTATTGGTTTAAAATACTTTACTTCTATCACACAATCCTTCGCTTAACCGACGACATTCGTAGCTCAATTATTCCAGTCATGGCTACGAATAATAAAAACCATTCAGTCTTTTAACTCCGACGTGAAACATTAGAATATTTAAAACCATAATGTCTATTTACATCGTTATTTGATTAGAAATAATTATTTAAAAAAAAAGCCTTTTTTATTGAACGACAAGTAAAATCCGCCGCCACTCGAACATCGGCACCATTCATTAAAACGAATACTTTTACTTTAAAACTGGTTTAGAGTAAAATGGATAGATTAAATTTAAAAACAATTATTTAAAATAAATATCTTATTAAAATACGCAGGTATTGAATTAGTATTAGATATACATATTATATCATACATAATTAAGCTCAGTAGGACTATATTAGCTACCAAACAGTAGTTTCCTAACCTAATTTTATATCACATTTTAAATATCATTTTCTTTCGATACATTAACATTCATTAATAAAGCTTTATCCGCAAACTGTCGATATGGGCTGTCAGTATTTTATTAATAACAAATACTAGGTCGAACCAATACTCGAACCTCTTTCGAAATTGTCATGATAGGATTACACTTAAAGTTCCCGAAAACTTTCCATCGGCTCTCACGACAATGGTAATCAACAGTTCGCAGTACAAACTAACAAATAGTAAGTTATGCATTATATAAACACTTAATAACATGCTATTTTACACAATACGGTTTCAACACGACATTACAAAAAAATGTTTGTCAGCCCGCATGTTCAATTTACCTCGATACATCGGACGCAACACGCACACAATAATATGTATAATACTGATTATTTAATTCGTTTAATATTTAATTAAAAATTCTCGAGAGCGTTTATCTCGTAATGTAGGACACTTTTACGATGGCGCTACTTGCTGGCCGATAAGGGCCGAACGCAGCCTCGCGGCGCGGACACCCAAGAAGTCACTTTATGCAAATCAAGTTAAGTCACAATTTCCATTAACCGGCGAATATTGATATAAAATTATAATTACAAGATAATTTCGCTCCCGAGCCAAGAAACAGTTATTGCGGGCGAACACCCGACGCGAGCGTCGTTAAAACTGAAAGTATTTTGTATAAAAAAAGATTATCATTACTGCTGTAATGGCCTAAACCTTAAATATTGTATACATTTGAACTTTTAAATGATATTAGTAAATATCAGTTAAAGTAGTCTTTCTTTAGTAGTTCTATTCGTGGTCTTATACGGTTCGGAAGATTATAAGTACGTTGGCCATAATAAATAATTTGTACATTCACCAACCGCGCAAGGAAACCAATAAGCCCAATTTCGTTTCCTAAACGAGTGTCGGTTGTACTGACAGAAACAAATAGTCGTAAAACTGGTCTCATTAGTGTCCCAACGGCAGTGTCCACAAAAGTAACCTGCCTAGATCACATGTTCGCACTTAATAGCCAAATAAATTAACCAAACGAGCGACCGTTCACATTAATACGGTGTCGGATGTATTACGAGTGTTTAGAAAGTAATCAATAGCAACACAGAACTATTTACATAAGTCTTAGCAGGAAGAAAGAGTTACGCGGCTATATACAACGTCTTTATTTGCTCACAAATAAATCGGCTGACTGACCTGCCCGAGTCACAACCGTCCAAAGCAAAAGTCTAGCATCGATCACACGCCTGTGCACATCCTAAATGTCTCATTGTCTATAAACACGTGTGCACCACTTTTTCTGTGCGGCACGTTTCACATTTCACTTCGCAGCACCAGTGGAAGGTGCAGTTGCAACGCTCCACCACGAACTTTGTCTCGGTCTTGTAGCCGCGCCCGCAGCACATTAGGTCGCAGCCGTCCACGCCGATACTGGTATCGTTACACGCCCTGCCGTGCGTGCCGGGGATTCCCAGTCGGGGGTTCTTTTCGCAAAACCCGGGGGACGACTCTAGGTAAACGAGGTCCTTTGCCCCGGGAGCCTTGTGGTCCGGGTTGTAGGGTCGCAGCTGAAACCTATATCGATCCCTGCGTGGTGCTCTGTGCGACGACGCATCGTTACGCTGCACCGGCGTCTCGGCATCAGTGTTGCTCATCAGCACCCTCGAAGCACCGTCGAACCGGTCCTTCAACGCGTCGCCAACGGATCGAAAGCTCGGCAAGCGCATCCAGCAGGTCTTTACTGTGCACGATCCGGACATGCCGTGGCACTTGCAATCTTGACGCATTTCCGACTGGACATGCTGTGGGAAAAGGGTCCAATTTAATAAAACAAAAACTATTGAAGTATACGTATAGTGCGGACGCATGCGGAGGTCTATAATGACGTCCGAATATCTATGAATGCCTTCGATAACAGTCTGCGGGTGATCGATGATCTATTAAGCGCACTCCATCGATCGCATCTCACGATCAAGCAAATTGTTACAAATCGTGGGGTGGTGGGCCGGTCGTCACCGCTCGGGGACAGACCATAAATCACACTCTAGGGACATTCATCATTCTTAGAAGGTAGATAAATGACGCGGGGTTGGAGACTGTAAATATTTTACAAGAGCCGAGGCGCAGGCGCATCGTTGAAAACGGACGATATTTATTCATTCACATGTAGATAGGCCGCGGCGCGCGTTCTAGTGTCCAAATATGTGTCGAACAATCGGGGGGAATGTTGTGAATATTCATCGCGCGGGACACCCAGAGCGTGTGTCGTGACGGGAATTGAGCGTGCCGCTTAATGACGCGTCTGGGTGGCTCAAGGCGCCTGGCGACCCTTTCTGATGGATTTTAGGCGAGAGCGGACAGTAGGTATGCAAATGTGGGTGTGCGGTGGGAGGGAGATGCGCGAGCGCAACGAATGGGTGCCTTGTTGCACGTCGCCACGCGATGGGCCGAGCCGCCCGGCGCATAATTAATTTTAGACATAAGCGACATGTCAAGCGGCTGACAATCGATCGTCACCCGTAATGGTGGAGTGAACACGGCGACGACGTGCGCCGATAGCGCTCGTACGCGATTGTTTTATGGATGTTTATAAACGGCACCCGTTCAAGTGGCGATTGGACGGAGTGTCACCTCGCTGGCCCCGTAGTATCCAATCGTCATTCTCAAACTTTTACTCGCCGATTGCCACTTTTTGTCAATTGCTTGACTCGTTTGCGCGTAATGGAGGTCGAACCGGATTTATCACCGGGCTTGCTTTCGCGACTAAAGTCTTAATACGGTTGATTTTTAAACGGCATAAGTGAGTTGCGTTGAATATAACCTATTTCTTTAAAATAACTGTACTGAAATCTAATTAAAATCGAGTCATTACTCCAGAATCTATGAAATTGTCACGCATAATATGAGTATCTTAATATTTTTATCCGAACTCTAATGGAATTTGAGTATAAGCATTGCATATAGTAACGTAAAATAATAACACTCACCGCTCTGCCCGCTTCGTTATTATGCAGGTTCATCTTCTCCCTCAGGGTCTTGCCGCGCTCCCCGGTATCGACGAACTCCCGGCTGAATCGGAAACCGAAGCCGATGTTGTCGCTGCACCCCCCCCATTTCCATACACGAACATTAGCCGCGGCAGCTGCTCTATTGCGATGGGGCGTCCTCTCCAGATGGGAGTAGTCACAAGTACAGGACTCAATAGAGCCCTCCGCGCAAGCTCTGGACACAGCGTGCGTCACACCCGCGCTGGTGATCGCGTATATGAACGCTGTTTCTCGACAACCTGCGGCAATGAAAAAGCATTATAATAATATAGATACTAGACAATATTCTAGATCCACATAATGGTAATATTATATGATATAAAATCCTGGTCGATTAAAAAATTTCTAATAGGTCCCGTGAGTTGACAAATTAGCAATATTACTTAGGCGTTAAGGAACCGGTTGTTTTTATACATATATAGGCAAAGACACAGAATAACAGTAGTATAAACACTACACAAATTCCAAACTACAATTATTACATAATGCTCCTTTTAGCTGACTTGACCTGTTTTAAATGTTGAGAAACCGTTTAGAACGCTAGCTGCCTTTTTTTAAGTAAATATAAGCAAGATAATTTATAAGGCTGCCGTTCAATAATAATAGGTACACCCATTAAAAGCTACTCTTTAAACGAACGTTAAAAACTTCGATACGGCTCAATAAAATTTTAATTACTCAACAACTTCATGTAAATTTCGTAAAAGGCGAATTGAGGAATTCGAGCGTGGGCATATTATCACAGAGCGACCCACCTTAATATTGTTGTTTTGATAATAAGAACGAACAGTTTATTGCATTTTTCACATAGGCATGTTCGGTATTCACATAATTAATTCATCCCAACACGAGAGGGCCCTATATTTTAATCAAGCTTTACCATTACTTGGGGTACGGGTGCAAAAAATAAGCGCTTACATCGTTAACTTGGCGGGTATCGAATTTTCTAAATTCAAAACATTCGGGCTCATCAGCAAATTGCTGCGAACGTCATCAGTCCCTAAAGCAATAGTCTCCGTATTTAGGATAAAGTTTTCCTTTTTACAAATGCCTCTCGTTTATTTTTAATTGTCCAGTTCGAAGGTTTAACAAAAAAAAAATATAACCGGACACGAACGCATTCCGTGTTTTGACTTTGAAAAATAAGTAAAAAACATCTGGTAAGTATTCACAATACATATCAATTCACAACAACAATGGCGACCGGCTATGTATTAAAATCGATTTCATTCATCTGCCAACGTCGCACGAATAAATCGATGCTCTCGTCCCGTATCGAATACTATAAATAATTAATGGTCCGGCATTAGAATCAAATACTCATAAAATACAATTAAAAGAGAGAGAGGGTATACATCGACGATTGGAAAATAAAGAAGTGCCTCTTACCTACACGGGAGATTATAAATTTGATCATTACAAGTTGTAAGGCGCGCATCTTGATCGTCTTGATATCGATTTAATAGCCCTTGTACTTTTCAACGATTAATATCGATTCCTATGGTCTTTGTCTACGTGGCATTGATTATATCATTATAAGATTCTATAAAAAGTAGACATCGACTCAAGTGACTCACTAACCAGTAAACTCTGCCATTTTATTTATGCAAAGCGTTTAATCAGCGTATAAAGCTCGGAAAATATTTGACTCATTGTTATTGAGATATATGCAAATTAATAACCGATCTAATTATCATGACACCAATATACTAAGAGCCTTAATTGAATTCAAGCTTATGATAACATATTCACGACCTTATTTATTTGAACGACTTTTTTATATCGTCTCAGGTGGTCCATTAGTAAAATTACAAAAGATATTATGTCATATAAGAATACATGTTTAACAATAGATCGTGGGGAGAGTATAGCGGCCGAGCGTTATTAAGGGCTCAATAAGCAAATGAAATAATTTTTTTATTGAGTTGTCATCGTGCACCGATATAAATAACGCTGGCCTCACATCGACCGGGCCCGCTGCGATGCTTTTTGTGCTTCCATTTGGGACGTTACACAAAAGTATTTTATTCAGCAATTACTTGAGATGTTCGAGCCGGAGTTTTAATGTCAATTTCGCCATCATTCAATGCTCGGACGGAATTAATTCGAGAACGGGATACGAATGCGAGTGGTCCAAGAGCTCCACATTTATCTTCTGTAATGACTTGGAAACGTTCTCTCGCATTAACTATAACAAATAGGCGAGGGCCAATTAAATATGGCACGCGTAAATTACGCTCGTAAAATAATAGCTTTCGGCTAATCCTATTTGCTGTTGACATGTTAACGGACGTATGTAAGTTGTGGCTGTTTGGACATGGACGTGTTATGGCGACCCGTTGGGCGCACATAACTTAAGATATACGTGAATTGAGATATACGATATAGCTACGTCGAAGATTAAAACAACATAATTAAGATTCGGACAAAGTTTGAATATTATAAGAAAATTAATGAGCTTTTAAACACCGTTTGTGTAAACATAAGCCGCGAAAGATTAACTAAAGACCCGTTTATTTATCGTTTGTTATGACGGCATCGTGATAATTAATCTTGCGTTTTTTAAGAAACATAATGATTACCTACAGTTCGACCTGTCCGAGATGATTTTGATATATAACTTTGTCCCCGTCTTATCGCGTCGCATCTGACGCGATTATCAAATGAAAAAGGCAAATCATTGCAACTATAAATAATTCAACGATTTATTTCACTGCCACGGTACTCAATCGATTTGCACGCACACCAAAGCTTATTGTCGCGAATCTTTGGTGCGTACGCGACGGAGAAAAATTATGACAGATGTTAGCAGCGAACTTTGTCAGGGTGGCATTTATCAGGGAATTAAAGAGTACGAACGTATTATATCTAATTAAACGGTTAATAACGTTAAAGCGAAGAACGGGAAGCGGATATAAACACATATATAACTCCGAACATCTTCGAACCATCGCCGGACTCAATTTCAACGCGTACGACGTTCAAATAAGAACAAATATGAGTAATGTGAACCGATAAAAGTAAATTATTATTATAACTGATAATAAAGCGCTGTCGGTGGATTATCCGCGCGCATAATAAATGGCCTGAATGTGCGTTTACAACGCGAGCATCGGACGATAATTCCATCCAGCCGGATTGGCAGTTTAGTAGTCGTGTTGGGGCATTTATAAAAGTCAAAAAGTCGTAAATCCTAACGCGCCTGTTCGTCCGTGTGGATTAAACTTAATCAGTGATGACAGTGATGACCATATCTTTCTAGTCAGAAAATAATACATATATAGTCCATTTTTGTTCATTTTAAGGTGATTGTTAATGTACTGTTTACAAAATTAAATATAAGTAGCAACTTGTGCGGTGTTATCAGTACTTAAACACGTCAAATTTCGACACGAACAGGGTAAACTCTAACGCGCGGGCGTTAATAATGAAGTGTGATTAACTCATGACGGCCTCACGCCTTTATTATTTACGGCGACCGGCATTATTCAAATTTGATGAGGCATGATTACTCAAAACATCCATAAATCACCCGTTCGTCTTTCGACCGCCTGCGAACGGCTCATCAGATGAGGCCATTATTGCCATCAGTTGTTTGCATTAAAATTTTATTTAATGACTGTCTATCGGCTCCGAGATGAATATCGATTTGATTATCTGTTAAAAAACGACGAAGATATAAAAAAAATTAGGAATGTCTCGCCTTAGCGCGAAAGCGTAGCTCCGTTTTGTTTTTTTCACCTCATTCAATACGCGAAGGCAATATTTTAATGTGAAGGAACGCCGTGAATAGATGTAATAAAGTGCCGTAATTCATTTTCGTTATGCTATGTATGGGTGATAATTTAACATTGAATCCGGTGAAGGTGGCATCCCTGTGACAATTCAAAATTGCCGTGGTCGTATATCACTCATTGTGAGCGGCACAAAGCGGCTACCACTCGCTACCACCTACCACTCTGGGCCCATTCATGCGACGCACAAAGACATTTGTTTTCAAACTGAGTGAAAAAAGCACCGTGCATAATTGCGTCTTAAGTGAGCCATCTCAAATCGGGATGAAGTGGTGATGCTGAAGTATTACAATCTGGGCATACGAATCAAAATATGAGCACAAATTAAGTTTCAAGAAACGCAGATACTTTTAACATTATTGAAGTGCCTGAAACTATAAGGTATCGTAGTTTCATGTTACGTTATTTTTAATGTATATCTTTTCATAATCAATGTAAGGGACTCTGCAGTCCGTGAATCCTCATAATCCGTGACTGCAGTCCCACATTATAAGGAGATGCAGGAAAGGTACTCCTTTATTAGACCAATCCGGGATAATAGTCGTAAACGGTGCTTCCGTTGAGCGTGAACTATGTCGCATCGCTAAACTGGCCGGCGGGGCCCGCAGCGGGTGCCCGTTCCTATTTCGTGTCCAACAATGAATCACAACGATTCATTGTGCCGTCATTGTCCCGTTGTCAACGCCGGTGTTAATACGATCCTTGAGGTTTGCAACAAAGGTGATGGAGTCGTCCGAGCGGCGTGTCGACGTGCACATTAGCGATTCTGCGATCCCCGACCAGGGGGGGCCTCGTTTATGGACAATAATTACCGAGATCCAGTCCCATTCGGGTACGTTGGACATGCGACCTTTGGAACCGGCAGCTTTGTGACGGCCCCCCGCTGCGTTCGCGTGTCCGTTTTTATGCGTTTCACGGACTCGATATCTGTGTATTAAATATTAGGCCGTGCCCGCTACACTCCCCCCGCCGCTAATAAAGCGATATGCTCCAAATGCATCAGCGTACAGCATAAATATCTCGTTCCCTGGACGCCTTGCTCTTTTTTTCAAATGTAATGATTGCGTCGGTGGTCCGATACCTCGGCGGCGTGCGTGGATTTCAATTTAGAAAAATGTTACCCGACTTTTATAGTCTGTTGCCGCTTGAATGGAATTACGACGTCCGTATTAACCCTCTAGGCGTTATCGTTTAGTTTTGGTTCCCTTAAGATAATTATTCGCTTGAGGTGCGTGATGTCGATTACCAAGATTTATTAATGATTTCTTAAGCGTCGTATAAATTTTGACATTTTTTACGTCTTGTTTGTTTGATATAAAATTTATTATTAATCTGTGTAGAACTTGTTTAGAGGTTACGCATGATTATAGTATCATAATTTTAATTTATCATTCATTCACTCATATAACAGGTTCTTTGGCCGACGGCGAATGTTGACACACATTCTTTCCTAAAGTATTACACTGTGTAAACATGTTTGATGGGATATTAGCGAGTTCAAATTATTTCTTTTAAGTTAGTAGAATACTTTTAAATGTCTCAATTTTAATATATAATACGTTTATATTGCAAAATGATCGGATTATTTTAAATTGTATCCAGAGTTTGGGCATCCGTGCCAGAATAGTCCCCCATGGGGTCATAGCTTCGGTTAATAGACACATCGTCCACCCGATGCGTTTGCGCATGTCATTAACGTGACGCAGGTTCAACAACCGAGTGTTGGGCGGGAACGGGCGATATCACGCATACCGAATTCGAAATGAGATCGAATTAGGGCGAGATATCGGGAGCGCTCTTAATTTCCGAGATAACCCCCTAATGCTAGCCGTGGCCCGCTTTACGGGGCGCCTCTTAGCTATTGACGCCTTATCGCTCCCAACGGAAATCGACGTATCTGGACTATTTCGATCGCTTTTTATTGTATTAACCTAATGTCGAACTGGCCAAACGGCTTCGTTCGTTTGGATCTGTTATTAATTAAAACTCAAACTGTTACGATGTCAGTTAGCCCGTTTGGAAATGTCGTAATTTTACTGAACAGTGGTATTTTTTGCTCAAAAAGTACACACATTACACAGAAGAGGTTACCACCGTTAATTCAAATCCAGATTGTCTACGAAGAAACGTATAAAATTCAATTAAAAATGCCTCTAACATGCGCAAACTTCACAAATTTTATATTCCATTCGTGTTCATATTTCATAAAGAATTAAAAAAAACGGAATCGTTCATAAAAATAAAGATTTAACCTTATCCGATACGGTCTTTTTGCCATAATAAATGTGAATAATACGCGATGCACAAAACCAGATGTTCGCGGGACCATAATAAGGTGTATCGCGTACAAAGCGTCGAAATCGGACACCGGAGATAGGGCAGGCCCGGAGCGAGAGGCGAAATGGCCGGCAACATTGCCAAAAAACGCGAAACAAGCCAATTTCAACCCTATCCCAAACATATAAGTGCCATAAAAAACTTTCAAAACAGCAAAAACACACGACAGACCGTTGTAAACATTTTAATTTTCGAGAGTGCTTTATGAATTAATCTCGCCTTTCTTATTACATTTTATTTCAACGTCAGCTATACGGACGAATTATGTACAAGAGTCCTATAGGCACCATTATACCGAAGTGACAGCCTATTCGATTTTGTAGACTTACCTTCATTGTACGGCTAATGGGGATCTCTGCCGATTTGTATCTACAGATAACATCTAACGCTATTGAAAGGGGCGCAATAGTATCTACTAGAGCGCAATTGTGAACCGGTGTTAATAGGATAAAAACATGTTACGAGTTTTTCTCAACAGACCGTTCGAGCGGAATTGATAGGGCTCGAGATTTTAATCTTAGTTTTATCGCACGGTCAGCTGTGCCTTGAGAATTCGCAAACGGACAACGCGCTATTGACAGTAAGATAAAAATAACTCTGCTCTTTTTCAATTATTTTACCATTTATACTTCATCATAATCATCATCATCAGCATGTGTTAGTTCACTGCTGGACATGGGACTCACATCATGCACGCCTTCTCCATTAAGGGGTTTTTGTACCGTAGCCCACCACGCTAACCTAATGCGGGTTGGTGAGTGAACCGACTTTTTACATGCCCGTCCGACGCATGGATCATTTTATTTTTGAGACCATTGGGTGATCAGCCCAAATTGTCCTAATCAATCAGAAAACTACGATAAAACAAAGTTGTTTCCCCGCGGATTCAGAACCCATGACCTCCGGTCTACAGAGCAAGGGCCAATACTGCTAGGCGCGGTGGCTTTAATTTTTTACTTAGAAAACTAATTATAATCAGTCGGCTAATATGATATGTGAAGCGCGCAGACGTTTAGAAATCTCGTGATCGTTAAAAAAGAAAAGGGCGCATTCGAAATTCGAAAATAAAAAGCGACATCGACAAACGGGAATCCGGACGTCACTCGGTCGCATGTAATTGATCCGGGATGTTTTATCTTGATGAGCCCTTTATATATGCCCCCGACGCGCTACCCTCCAGTTGAATACAGATAAAATCTCTTAAAAGGGTTGCCAACTAAAGATATCACTTAATTTGTAGCTACTCTTTGTAACCGGGATTAGGGGGGCTGTTGTAAGGCGAATGCGAAATAATAAAAAAAAAAACAGGACACAACCGTACTTTTGCCATTTAAGTTTTTTACGAAGCACAAATTTCGAGATCCCGGTGACAAGTTATCGATTTCATTTTTTAAAGATTACAAACGAAATACTAAAGACGTAATCTGTTCTTTTAGTATTTCGCGTGAGGCTTTAAGCTTATCTTCTTACGTTCCTTTTTGTCTCTTTGTTAGCTTTGTTTCGTTATAATAAAATCGGGACAGGCAAGCGACGCGTGCTCTTAAATTCGCAATTTAAGCGTCGAGTGGTTGTTTTTTTTTATTGTCCCCTTATTTAAATGTATTATCGGAACGATAAACGTGACTCAGGTATTAAATTGTCAGCCTAAATCAATGCGGGGCCCTAATTAAGCTTCTAATAAATAAATTTTAATATTCGGTTTCCATTATGCTTATCGCGCGGTTTGCCTGGGCGCTTGCGTTATACGTAGAATGCGTGATAAATCTTAAATCGACGTACGATATCGGAATGGACTAAGGGCGAGGGTACACTGTACGCCTGAGCTAAGTGAGACTGAGTCATTGTGACGCTGTATTACCTCACACATGGCGTTATTTTTAGCAAACCCTCCGCTAAATTGTCTAGTAAAAACGCCATATATATGAAGTCATGTATCTCCTAATGGCTACACTTAGATTCTAATGAGTTACGCTTAGATTCTATATTTGAATGTTTGAATTTTTTGGACTCACCTCTGTCAACGATCTTGCCGAACAGGTTCTTGCCACGCAGGAAATTCCTCGTAGTGCAGTTCCACCTCCTGTGCTTGAACTGGTGTTGGCACTCGCTGACCGCCATGTTGGCGCCCTTGGCCACGGCCGTGAGCACGCCAGGGTTCTCCCTGGCCAGCCGCCTCTGCTTTCTCCTCAAGGTAGAGTGAACCCCAGCGTCCATGTATAAAACTCCTGGTGACATCGGTGCTATGTTGTTTGGCTCGCCCGCCTTCGCTATGCCCCTGCGAAAATACATATACTTTGATTAACTATACAATGACAATATACACATGACGGACACTAATGTATTATCTTTGATTTATAGAAAATATGTAGTCTTGCGTTTAGTATCTGTTGTTAAAATTATGCTTATCTTTATTATAAGTAATCCTACAAAGCGCAAATGAAATAAGACATTTTACATAAAAGTTAATATTAAAGATATCTTACAGTATATACCGTTTAATGAACTCCGGTGTTTTAAAATAAGTCGTTAATACGCCGTCTTAATAGTAAATAATCACGATCGCCTATTGTCTCATGACAATGCCATAGACAATGCCTGGATCGTCACCGAAAAACGGACATTTAGGCCGAGCAATAAATAGAAAAAAAAACCATACCCCGACCTCGGACGCCACTTAAGGCAATGGGTGCAACTCGAAATGAAATGCTCATTTGAGAAGGCAAAGACAACAAACAATTGACGACCGAAACGTCAATCCGCAGACGTTTAGATAAATATTTGCGTCGCGCATTAATCGTCGAGGGCCGAAGAGTAAATATAGGCAGAGAGCGATCGGCATCATCCCTGTTAGCTTCGGTGCATAGCCCGGACGGCAGTGACAACGTCGGGCGTGGATTCAACGAAAGCGCTGTACATCAGCCGCTTTGTGGACGCCGTCTTGTTGGGTTTACTAAGTGAGCGATCGATGTAAACGCCCATTCATCAGCGACGCATTAGACGCCCAAGTGTCGTGATGAAAGCGTTGGTCTTAAACAAGCGCTCTCTCGCACGCCGCGGCCGGTGCGCTCTGGAAATCGTATTACTTTTCTATTTGCCCTTCTTTGTAGTCGAGTGTAACGTAAATATGAACACGCTCGGAAATTCTCATTTCCTACGAGAGTGACGGCGACGCCAGTTTTGAGGTTCGATGCCGCTATTCAAAGCGATGATACGGCTCGGCGTACATTCTAGAAAGGGCCGAGTGCCATTATATGGGATGCATTACGTCCTCAAATTTTGTGAACTATAGTATAGGACTAATTACAATCAAACAATTTTACTTATAAGTCAATACATAAAATAATAATGTTATACTTTATCAAGCTACTAAGTTACTTAATTTGAATTCGTTAAACTTATAAACGATCAAACCAATTATTAACAAAAACTTCATCTTCAAAAGTATAAATTATTACCGATAATGTTCAACTTAATACCGAACTTTTTGTTCGCGTCAAGAACTTCGCCAGACGTGTCCATATTTGCCTGCCGATGGGTTAAATCCTTTACACTTGTCACTCTGGTAGGAAACCAAATACAAGAGTCGAGATGCCCGGGGAAAAAAATAGTGAATAGCTTTCACAAGTAAACGTAATGTTTGCCTAAAGATAAAGCCTGTGTGAATGTGTCAAAATAACAAATATTGTCTTTGGCGAAGGCTCACGGGCTATTCAGGTCATTAAGGCCTTACGCGACGCTAGGGAGAGTTCGTTCGACACGTTTTGGATGTATTTTTGAATTATAACAGTTTTAAAAACAGTTCGGATTAGATTTATTTAGTAATATACAATTTAAAATGCAATTTCTTTTAAAAGATTTCTTAAGCTTTGTATATTAACATAACTTTAAAGCTATATTTAGCTTAATTTCAAGTTACGCTTCTTTAGTCGTTTCACTATTCATGGCTATGTAATAACAAGCGAATAATCATTTTCCACACAAAAGTAACTCGCCAATTCACTACAGTCCAAAAACTTACCGAGTCAAATTCTGAACACAACACACTGTAAATAATTCACACAGAATGTACACTAAATTTAGTTGACACTGTTTGTTTAAAATTATTTCAGTTCCGTGAACGATAAACATGTTTGCACTTAAGATTAGTCGTTAGTTATTTATAGGCACAAATTAAATATAGCGTTCAGCTTCCCCTTAAAAGTTTGCTTTGACTCATCGCACGCATTTTGCATACAAATTAACCCTTTATTACTTAATTTGTTGCCTTCCTGCGAGGCGTCAAAATATTGCGCTGTTTCGACCAGTATATGTGAACCTTTGGCATTAAGAGCGGCTTTAGCGTTTGTCGCGAAAATGTTCGCGTAAAACTCTCTGTCTGGTGTCAAGTTATTCTGGATGCCTTTATCAACTCTATCATGAGGCTGTCGGGCGATTTCGGACGTAATGTAATATGGACAACGTCTGATGAATACGAATTAGTCGAGGTGTGGCAATTATTTTTATATTGTCCCGATACTAACGTCAGCGTGGATTTATTGCCGGTTGTCAATTTATAAAAGGGCTGATGTTTGATATAATTTCACGTTCCGCTCTCGACTGCCGAGATACGGAGACGTATTGAAATTTAATTGGATCTGTTATATCCGCATTTTTTTCTAATAATCTTGACGTATTTTTGTTTATCACTAAGCGTATTTTTTATTTGCATTTTGTTATAAATTACGGATGTAACACTAATTCAGAGTTACTAATTATGGTAATTTGATATAAAAAGTAACACTAGAAGTAAATAAAAAATAATATTATAATATTATATTTATCCATTTTAGATCGCAAAACAATTCGCACGAGATGCACACGATATAACTTAAAATTCTGTTAACTCCTTCATGTAGCTACTTAACACTTAACATAAGGTTTACAAACTTTATAATGATTCATTACCGGTAGTCAAACGAGTTTTGAAAGATTTATTCGGAGGTTTTTGAAACATTTCTAAACACTTACGGTCACGAAAACTGATCGCATTCAAGAGTGTAAATATATTTGTTTTATGTAATCAGCACAAGCCACTTTGATACTGAGTGATAGCTGTAAGTGGGCCTTATAAATTATTTAGATACGGCTAAAGCGTAACGTTCAAAACAAATGCAGTTCGAGTTTGAAAGCGCTTGAAAATGTAATTAATAACATATACCTAAGTGGTACTATTGTGAAATTATTATACGATGAAAAAACTAATAAACTAAAATTAATTATAATAATAATATTTTATGAATATATAATAAAGAAAATTATGCATTTTCAATAAATATAAGCTTCGATCTTTATATATATATTTTTTATATTATTGCTTATTTAAAAGTCATATTGTAATATGTAATGATGTTAAAGATTAAATAGTTTTGAAACAATAACAATGCAGTTATAACTGTTCTTGTTTAATAAGAGCTAAATAAGTTTAAGTTAAATAAATGCTAGTGCGTAAAGTGTTATCGTAGCCAATATTTTTCTTTAATCATAAGATTTATTTGCAGTTTTGGTGTACAGTTAATATTTTAATAAAAATATAAAGTATACTATTTAGAGTGAAACAAATAGTAAAATAATTGACTGTTTAAGTACATTAAAAAATTACTTTACTAACTCACTACCTAAAGCGATAACTGCAGCACAAAAATAACGGTCACAATATAACCGCTATAACAGTTGTCGCAACTGAATATAATACATTCGTATGAAAAGTAAAAATATTTATACAACCAGTGAGGTGGAACGGAAACAAAATATTACGTAAATCACCGGTGTGACGGAGAAACGAGGCTTAACACTTTCGTTTTAACTGCGCAGTGATTTTATTACGATCCACCTAACGTGTTGCCAAAGTGATAGTATAAGATACACCAAAATAATTATTAAGTTTTACGACACTTATTTGCATTTTTATTCGTAATTTGTTTAGTTTTTTTTTGTGAACATTACTTAAATGTATGCTAATTAATATTAATTCTCAATGTTATTTATTAACAGGTCCTAAATTTTCTTAAACGACGTGTTTAAATTTAGATGTTTGTTTGAATTATTTTCGAGTTACTTACTTTGATATATATATTAAATTAATTTGTAATTTTACTCTTGTCAGTATCCGTTTTGAAAACTAAATATCGTACTTTTAATTACGTTGTATCAAACCAAATAGTTTTTTTAATTGTTTCAGTTTGATTTGACGCTTTTATTTCATTTCATAAGATGCCTATGTCTAGCAGTGAAGAAATGCAGACCAATGAAGATGATTTAATTTAACTTTATGTTCTGATTGTCATTTAAAATGTATTCATTGTTTTAAAATGCATCACACAAGTCCTGACGGAAAATAATCATTGTATAGCATACATTATTAATTATTACTAATAGAAACGTAGGTTGAGATGAACTTTTACCGCCGCAACACGATTAAAATATGGGCAGTATTGTGTTATTTAATTGTCCCTAACTGTTTAAACAAATAAAAAAGTATGTGAAATGTAAATACGTATAAATTTTCCTCATAATATTATTCCTAACAAAATAAAAACTACCTACTTAAAATTACTTAGTAATATTATCCTTAGTAGAAATATAGTTACAAATTAAATTTACTTATTTCATATCAAAGTAAAGTATTTATAATAATCTCTGTTTCTGGTTTTTAATAAGTAGGCCACGCACATATACCCTAATCACTTTTGTCACATCAATTATTAATGTATCAAAATTAATTCAAACATAGGTTGTATGCATCAGTTTTTGCAGCAACGCTTTTTGCTACTGTACATAATTATTTTCCTAGTTAAAGACTTAGATCTAGACTTAGATAGTTAGATCTTAACACGTATTTGTTGCCATTTATAACATTTATAGTATAGGAAACAAATAACAGATTTTCTAAATAAGACATCATTTAAAAAAACCTACATTTTAAAACTTTTGTTTGTATCTATCCGCTTTACTTTTTGCTCAAATTCTAACAAAACGCCACAGTTTTTTCTAATTAAATTATTAGTTGAAAAAGTCATTATTCACAATAATTACTTTTAACTAATTTATACGCGAATATCGGACTTACTTTAAATTGACTTATCCGATTGGCTTCTAAAATTGTTTATTAATCCATTAATTCTGTAATATATAATAATTTAATTGTTACATTCTTTAAGATATAGTCAAATTGTGTTTTTGTTGTAATAAAAGTTGATAACAAATATGGATATTAGGCAACATACGCTTCTGTTACTTTTTTTACTCTATAAAATAGGGATTAGGCTGGTCGCATACCAGAAGCCAAGTGATAGGAAGCGCAAATATAAAACTGACGCGCCCGTCCATCATCCAACAGACTTGTGTACAATGCACCAAACTGGCATTAAGTTTACAACATTCAGTTAAACTCATCTATAAATCATTGTGTCTTATTAAAAGCGACTTTAAAATAAACACTAAAATGATCCCTGAGATAATAATCTACCTATTGCATGAAATCAATTTACGTGTTAAAACATTTTTAGGAATTTAGATATGTAATAAAAGCATTAATGATATTATTTTAACGCTAAAACAGCTGTAAAAAATCGTAATACTACTCTTAATTCAAATCGATATAACTACTCAGTAAAATCATGTTTTGAGTTGAACAAGTCAAAAAGAAAATTAAGTTATGTTTATAAGATTTTTAAATAATATGAAAATTAAAAGTATATCTTAACTTATTTTACAAACTTAATTTAAATTTAAGTTATTTATTACTGCATTCAATAATTTGCCTACTTAATGTTTCGTTTATGTCACAGGACAGTATGCACTATTAGAGGATTATTACAAAACAACTATTTTGCTAATACAAAATCCTCTTACGAAAACGACGCACATAAATCTAGTTAAAACGTAACTAAAAGGAATATCTTACATATAAACAGAGTGCACTCAAACGCAAGCGAGTAATGAATGAACCAATCACTATAACTTACGTACGACGACACACGAATGTCATTTCTACAGACCGTCTTTACTATGTGCCGTTTTACGAAAGAGCTACAGCCTATTCACGCTACTAATTAAATTATTTTAACGTTCAGAAAGGCAATAAACACAAATTATATTCTAAAACGAATAAGACTAGCAACTATACAGATTAATAACTGAAATAACCTAATATATCGAAACAAAAACATTAGACAGCAACGTAAACGCCGCCACGGGATTATGCATTGTAACAGCGCGTCCTCTAGATCCACAATCACAGACAACTGCGCAGAACTGACAAACGCTTACCACCACATGCTGCCGCGTCCTCTCCGAGGCTTGTTGCCGGCGGCTTCGCACCTTATACACAGAACAGTGAGCACTAACAACCACGGACACTTCATTCTGCGATGGGTGGACCCGCGTGCCTTCACATGAGCGCGGTCGGTCGAGGCACGGTAACGTCTGACAAGCGGGCGGCTCGGCCGCCGAGGCGGAGTCGCCTTTGGTGGGAGGCCGTACCTGCCTCACCGTGCGATTGGTCTCGCCACTTCGGTCGTTTTTTTTTATTCTCTCGTGCGCCGCGTAATCTTTGCCGTGCCCGGACGAGCGTTATGCAATCCGGCTGTTTGGTCGCGTTATTGGTACGATCTGTAATTGAGAAGACTCGGCGCTCGGTGGATATCGTCCGGGGGAACGATAGCCTAGATAGTGACCTATTCGATTAGTCAGTTGGTTCAATCGATTGCGCTTTAACGAGCTTTATGAACGTGAAACTGTTAATAATATTGTTTGTTGCATGAAACTTTTAAAGCAAACGCATACAGCTATAACGGGTACAAGAAATATTCAATATACTATATTAATAAATATCACTGCCGAAAAATTTTTTAATCTAAACTTTATGTCTTAAAAAAGGTTGTTCTTATATAAAAATTAACATTATTCTTCCTACATTTAAGCTATTAAGCTATTAAGTTGATTAAGTTAATATTTATTCTATAAACTCTATAGAAATTCATTTCAAACACGATGACCCCAATTCAATACATCAAACAACATACACATCCGTAAATATCCCAAAAATCATCACAATCACTCTTTAACAAAATGACAAACGTGATACACATCACACATATCACGCTATATCACGTATCCGCGATACCTTATCACGACCGAAACGATTACCCAGCATGATCGGTGCGCGCGCGTTGTGGGTGGGGCGGCGGTGGCCAATGGCGTAGCGAGCTACGAGCGACGCGACCAGACCACGTGCTCGGACTGGCTACGGGATATTGCTCAGGATTTTTTTATAATATCATATATATATATATGATATATTAAATTGTTAAAAAGTTATTCAGGTGTTAAAATAATTTTACTGATTTTTTTAAATGACCAATTTTGAAAGATTTTGTGGTTCAAAATGTGTGGTATATCATGAAATAGACACGGATATAAATTAATTAAATTAATTTAATTTAACACATAAAAGTTTAACTTTATATTTTACTAATTATGAAACTCTATATTTAACAACTTTGTTAAATACTAAAGGGTCATATGACGAATATACTAGTTTCTATTAATAATTACTAAATAAATGTGATCCTATTAAAATAAAATAATAACAGCTATTTTTAATCTGTTCTTAAAACTATCCTTGAATGAAAATTGATAAAGTATACGTAAGAATAATAATTTTATTAAAAAAACAACTTATTTCAAAATAATAAAAAAAAAACAACTAATTTATAATTTAAAAACACGAACGTATTCATTTTATTTGTCATACAGACATATGGCACTATAATTTCATAATCACTACCATCAATATCACTTACATACACATTATAATTAATCCGACAACAATTTTAATTACGCACATTCAATGAATTAAGCATTGATTGCATCTATGGAACTTTGTTGCTACGTACCTATAGCGAGTCGTTCATAGAAAAGACTTCAACGCGGGCGGTCCCTCTGTGCCGAAGATACAAGTTGTTATTCTTGTTACACGTAGCCACACCCGAATGCCACTTAAATATAACTTCGCCGTAATTGTATGTAATTATGAATGTTATTACATCTGCTGTAATATTGAGCGATTTAAATTACATGCCAATACAGATACTGGTACAGTTATAGGAAATTTTAAAGCTTTTTTTTTTCTATATTATTATTGCCATACTAAAGGAATATATTTATGGTATGCTATTGGTTTTTTTTTTAATTGAACTGTTAACGGTGGTTTAAGTGGTTTCGACAGAAAAAACCAACGCGTGCGCACTGTCACATGTGGTACACATCTGACTTTGACGAGATGTCTCGGTTAATTGAACTTTAGTGTAAGGACCCACTCGGCTTGACGTTAGTAGGCAGATGGAGATGTTTCTTTTTGTGTAGGGTATATTTATTTTTATAACTCATTTTGAATTTGTTTATATTTATAAATATAAGACCTTGTATCACATATATCAAAATATATCATTTTAAATATTCTATGATATTTATGTGTTATTTCGAATATGTGCTTTTGCTCATATTATAAATATATTATAATAATATATACTGGGAGTATTTTATATTGAGATAAATAAATAAATAAAATTTGCCAATTTATTGACACACGTTTTTTTACTTTTGTATTTTACTGTTTGCAACAGCTTTTTACATAAGCGAGTCGATGATATAGTGTGACTAGAATAATTAAAAATCTCGGATGGTAGATGTTTTGACTATTGTCAACAGTTATTGTAAAGGACAAACAGAAATTTTGTACTGTTTTAAAAGTTTTAATGCTATAAATTAGACTAGATTGTTCGGTAAAAGTCCGTGGAATTCTTCACCGCAGTTCAATTGTTATTTTTATGGTAGCTGGACAAAGGGCAAGCGGTAATGCCTCTTATTACAACGCATTAAGTGTATAAATCGATTAAACAATCGTCTGAACAGAAGTTAGTTATAAAGGGCAGCGTAAAATTTCGAATTGCGAAAGTGAAAAGCCTCATTATTGCTTTGCTTACCATTGAAAGATTTTACTACGTTTAATATATTGAAATTTATACCTTAACCACAAGCTTTTAGAGCTTCATTTTAGTTGTTAATAGTACTCGGGTACAAAGACGTCACGCACCACTAAACTGCGTCGATAATCAACAATTGTGTTTCAAATCTTTCGTGCAGTAAAACTTTCAAGTCCTAATTATTTGGCGATTGTCCTGTTTGATGGTTATTGTTGCATTTCCCACTAGCTGCTGCCCACTGCGCAAACTCATGGTTTCCATATACACGATATTTAAAACAATTGGTATATTCCCATGAGAGTTTTATTTGCAACTGATAAAATAGTTCATCTTTTATTTGAAGATGAAAAAACTTCTAGATTAATCTGATCATATTTAATGATATAAAAGGTCAAAATAAATAATTAAACTTCTGCAATAGCTAATGTACTTATGTGTGAATATATTCCTATTATAATTTAAAAACACACCTAGTGTTACAAATTAAATAAATTTTATAATAACCGTCTTTTAGAAATTAGTCTATTTGCTTAATTTCTTGACAATGTAAATCTCACTAAGATAAAAGTTCGCCATTTAGTGTGAATCTTTCTAAAGAATTTAACGTTAAGTAGGATATAAAAAAACGACAATATTGTAGTCAAATTTTATTTAATAATTATAAATATCTAGGTAATGTTGACATTTAATGCTACTGTTACAAGGTTATTTAAAAGTTTATTTCAGCGGTTCTCAAACTACTTTTAGTAAGTACCCTTTATTTTTAACCTTGTGTATTGAATTTTTTCCTACAGTATATACAATAAAAAATTGACGTATTAATTATTAATATTAGTTAATATGGTAAAAAGTTTAGAGCAAATATGCACCAATTTGGGAACCCTTGGTTTGTAAGAATACATGCTCATTCATCAAAAGTAAGTCGTTAAAGTTTTACTTTTTGTTTTAATATTAAGTTATTTTATTGTAAAATTGCATTGGAATTATCACATGAACTTAAAATGTATGTGTAAATGTTATAGAATATTAATGTTATATTTAATAAAGATATAAATAATACGAGCTAGCTTTTGAAGCGTAACTTGAATCTGTTTTTTTAAATGAACCGATAAAGATCGGAAACTCAATGAAATCCTCTATCCTTTTCCTTTTACGTTCTTTTATTTTATGTAGATGTTTACAAAGGCCCTCGTGATGACGCTTTCCAACTCAATAATTGCCAACCCTATTTGCGAGAAACTACCAAGAAATACAACAAACAGCTCACTGCCGAATGTAAACAGGGGTAAAAAACGACGGCCGCCGCGGACGATCGCCTCGAATCGTTTCCCACTCTCCCATCGGCTTATCTACACTATTACGAAACGCAAATATCACTCCTCTAAGACAATACGCAACTTTACAAATAAGTTCTATAAACGGACAACGAGAAACGGCTCACGGTCACTGGAAAAGCGCAAAGTAAAATCGACTTTAGATAACGTAGATTAAGTCGACATTCGGTCAATTGGAAATGTAAAATCGAGCAGCGGATAACGTTTTACTGTACTTGCTCATTGTATCTTTATTGCTCGGAGTGTGCGTAAATATTCAGTTTTATTATGTTTACGGATAGGCGCGGTCGGGCATTGAAAGATACCGAGTCAGTGTGGTCGCCTCCCAGTGAGAGATCGATCGAAAAAGGAACCTTCCGCCCCTTACAATTTTATGGGGACGACAACTATATAAGTAGCCGGTGCCCAAAATGTTAGGGCAACGCCAAATTCAACACTTCTGCTGCACGGGTGCCGATGATTTATGTATGACTGGGCAGGTTTATGTATTATGTTCTGTAACGACGCCTCCCGGGCGGCCATGGGACCGTGGAAATGTACTATGTCATCATTCGTTAATCCGTTTGTTATTTCACGCATGACTGAGTTTTCTGGTCTCGACGCGACGGGCTATTACAATAATTATACATTTCAGTACAATGCGCTCTGTGTGTTCAATGTTTTTTTTTTATTGGAAATAAATAAATTCATTCTTTTGTAAGCTTTATTAGCTTCACGATTAAATGTACCAGTTCCCTATTTTAACTAACACTACACAGTGAATCCCTTCATACTGTTCTTACGCCAATTTATTGCTACAAAAAGCATTAGAAAAATTTATCAACCTACTATATTTAATGATCGCAACACTTGTCCAATGCGTGCACAAAAACGTGATTACATTCCCACTTCGTGATTCGCCCATTGTTCGATATAACACGCCTGGGGGTCTATTCCGGTCGCCTTCGACACCGCGGCACCGCCGTGAAACGTGTCAGTCTCCCACATAAACAACCATAAGACGTCGCTGGCCGAATTCATTTCGCATTATTCCCCCGCTCTATTAATGGAGTCCCGACATTGTTTTGTCCGCAAAAACCACCGCCGAGAAAAAATCCATCCGCGCCGAATTCCCGTCCGCATTTATGAAATCACCGCCCATGAATGATATATAGCCATCTAGTCTAATAGCCTTTTAATACTATCTTAGTCATACGGCGCCGAACAAAAACTGATCAGCTCTTGATGCAAAAACTATGCCGGGGTCGAGGTAGGCGTCGGATTTGACATGTACGACGCAACCTTTTCATTCGTTTTTAATCATACAATATTATGCATCAAACTTTGGTGGCATATAATTTTTATAGTTTAGGAAGTATACTGAAAAAATACGATCTCTGTGTAATATGTATTTCTGTTTGTGCACTTCGTAACATTTGTATGTTTCAGCTTGAAGGGGATGGCAGCTTACTGAAATTTCAGGGTAAAACATATCACATAACATCTGTTGATCACTTAATTTAAAATATATTATAAATATGCATCTCGACAAATGGTATAGTACTATGTTAATTTAATTCTTGGCTCATGCATCTCATAGAAGCAATATTAAATCTATAATAAAATCCCTAAAAGTGTCAAAGTTAACATGTCTATTAAAAGGATCGTTAATTTATATCTAAATATTTTAATGAGATAATAAAATTTCTTAGGTCCGATGTTAATTTTGTTCTCTCGTCACTCTTATTTGGCAGTGAATATAAATTAAATGCTGTCAATCAATGACAGGGGTCTAAAAATGTATTCGCGACAATGCACGTAAAAAAACCAAGTGAGTAACATACGAAGTGATTTGAACGTTCGCATGTCCCCCAACTCAGTGTCCTACTATTTCCTGTTGCCACACAAGTGGTACAAGAACGCTTTGAGTTTTTCTAAACGTCACTTGTCAGACCTCTACTTCATATTTGGGGGACGATTTACATAATGGAGACAGCTTGCTACTTTAAATTTAAAAGCATTAGAAAAAAAAACGGTAAATATCTTTTTGTAAACATACGTCACTTCTATATAGATACTTTTTGAAAGTTGTAACACATATATGAAACTTAGTAAAGTTAAAAACCTTCTTGTTTAGCGCAGAAAATAATAAAGAAAAAACCAATTAAATTGACACGCTTTTTAATCATTTAACATTGATAATTATTGTATATTTCACAATATTTTAACATATATAATGAACATTCCGTTTAAGTCTAACGAAATCGAAATTTCAACTCACTCGCATCACGCGATACAAAAACTCAGAGAACTAGTTTGGGCCATAATTGGTCTGAACACCTCTGGTCAAGGTCGGAGAAGGAGATTTGTCAGATCTATTTTTACAGGTGTTGTGAAACATTATTTTTTAATTGTGTTAAAGTTGATTGATGACTTCTGTATCGTAAAAATATCAACAATTATTAGAAGCGTAGTAATAGGTACAAGAAATGGTTCATCTTTTGGATATTTGAAGTACAAAAATGCATTTATTATCGTAGAAACTTACAAAACATACTTATCTAATTGTTAATCTACTTTTAATCTATTCAAATTCCAAATAATTTGATAAGATAATGGTTTTAGCTTACTAATAGTTTTGAAGGACCACCATAAAATTCGAATAATAATTATTACAAATATTGTAAATACTTTGTAAACCTTTGTTAACAAAAAATAAAGATGTGGTAATAATTTATTATTATAAATTTTTTTTTGTGTCCTTTAACCTTTTTTCGAGTACCATGTACCTATATTTTAAATATCAGACTAAAATAACATATATATTTGGAGATCTAAAAGTTTTTGGATCTACAAGATATATATTGTACATATCAATCACATTAAAGTAAACATCATATTCTAACATAACCTTTATTTGCAGGAAACGGCAGTACTTTGTTAGCAATACACTGTAACTAAGTGGCCACACGTATGTAATTAAGGCGTTAACAAAATTGTACGCAAAAACCCACCTTTCACTAACATAATAGACCACCTTCCACCGTATAGCGCAATCATATATATTTCCCGTAATAACACGCAGCCGTTCAAGCGTATTGGATTCTAAATATATACATTCTATGACCCTGACTTTGGTCGTGTCTTTCAAAACGTTATTATATAAACGTTATATACATTTTCGAAATTACGGACCTAACAAAAATGCGTGTTGTTATACATAATACTTATTATAATACTAATAACGATATCTTAAATATGCAATATTAATTTGTATGTATTATTCCTTAATACAAAAAGATATTTTTATATAGTAACTAGTACGCAACACGGGAGGCATTTTGAGAAACCAATGTATAATACAGGGTTATCTACAACAAGAAAATCGAATCTATTTTATCAATATTGTATATAGGCACTCATGTTAGTATCCATTGCATAACATATCATAAGGCTAACACCCAATTCACTTGCAAGTTAGCCATGCAATCTAACGATTATTACGTGAAAAACTAAAACGATCACAATTATATAGTTACCGGCAGTCAATAATTACAATAATTATAATTCAAGATTGATTCAGAGCCGACGGAGCGTTTGTAACAGATTAAAACCGTGGATCGGTTAAGCGCTCAGCAATTAAAGCGGGCCGCATTACTGGTTTTATTGCAGACGGTGAATTACAACTTAATTAACATACATTTAGTAACTGTTAGCGGATGTTAACAGCGAACGTTTTGTTTATCGTCGTAAATAGCTGCCTAACGATTTATCGCACTCCCACTTAACTAACACGCTTGGGAACTTGAATTGATTCAAGCGTGTACTTTAGGGCACATTTTTTTTTAAAACGAATCAGATGCGTCCGGAATTGATTTGAATTTCAATTCTGTGGTCGTTCACTTTTCATTCGTATATTCTGTATCTGCGTTGTTTTTGTTTTCATCTATAAAAAACTGATAATTTTAAGTACTGTTCTTTAAAGGAAAATGAACAGCAAGCATGTCTCCTTCTCTATGTTTTTCTGTTGTTAATCTTTAGTTAAACAATCCTTTACATTGTGCATATCTTAAATTAACAAATAGTCTTCTATTAAAGGTAATTAAATGCCTAAGATAAAATAACTAAAACTAAACTTAATAAAAGTTTTATATATGTAATGGTTATGCATAAATTTCATTTCTGTCGTAATATTTAATATAAGAGGGCATTGCCAGCCCTCGGCGTCAGAGAATGGCCCCAAGATCCGACGCAAGGGAAGCAACGTGCAACAATAAAGTAATTGATCCGTCAAGCACTCGGTGCCCGCGGCAGGACCACACAGCAAAGTGTACGCTCTAAACACGTTATTTTGCGATATTTTGCATGACACAGAGCTAGGCATGGTACAGATTGGACTGAACACTCTTAACTGAAGTTGACAGTTGACATACAAACGTTTAACCGCTTTTCTAAGAATGTTAAATTAGCTCTTCCATTGTTTCTTAGTTTTTGAATGCAATAACCTTTTAAATCGTCTATGTGCTATTTTTAGTTAAGATTCCCAGGTATTTTTGTCCAAATTTTCCAGTATTTTTGTTAAGCTCTGCTTTTATCGACTATCTAAGTCCGATTATAAATCGATAATGCTAACCCGCATAAAAATTAAATTTTAATTTTAATTAGGAGATATCAAACACAGACAATCTGCTATAACTATGAATGTGTCCATTGCAATTACTGAAAAAGTGAAAAATCACACGATGGTCGTCCCATAATTGTCAACAAAACACATAATGAAATCACAAAGGACATCCACGGCCCGCCCATATTTCGAATTCATTAACATCAGTACAGGTAGAATTAATTCACCATAAAAAAGCGGGTCTAATAGAGTGCTTGCGCCGAATGGTCAGCGAACGGGACGTAGGTAAGAACATTTTAATAAAATTAAGATGCACCGGTTCGCCCGCCCGTGTTGGCTTAATTTATTGTTCCTTAGCACCCGTGGGGTTAAAATGTTACCGACGGGTGTCAAGGATGATGCCAAGATCCCGCTTGAATTGTCCTTTGTAAGGTGGAACAAGCACATTTTTCAACTTATTTATTAGCCGTTGTGAAATTGTAGAAACGCAGCTTTGGTGCTTACTTTGTCTAAGTTATTCACCGCTTAAATACTGCGCTGCTAATGTGATTGGAGTAGAATGAGATAATCGTAAATGTTTTACTATTGCCCAATTACCTCCATTTTTCTATTACTTTTCAGTGTCGACTGTCACGTTGTTCTTTCTTCATCGTTGATGTCTTACTCATCAAATATCTATAAAAGTATGTAATGCACAAATTGTAAAATTTGCTTTGCAACTGCTGGTCTTTGATCCACTCGTCTGTGAAAACTTTAAACAAGGATAATATGTCAGTGTATTCAATTCAACATACACAAGCAATTTTTTTATTCCGAAAATATTTGAAAATATTATACAAAACGTGTTGAAATCGGATGAGTCAAATGAATTAATACAAGTTGATTTAAATCAGCGCGCACCTTCGTCTCGCAGTCGCACCACCCAGGCTATTGCTAACTTTGCGGCATTCCCGATTATCGAAATTCATTAATCGCCGTCCGCGAACTCATCCGATGCCCGTATTAGCATAAATTTCAACTTTATCCGAACCGGGGGACCGAAATTAGGTACGCATTAATTGTTCCTGCGGTCGCGTAAAAAACGAAATTTCGACACTAATTCTTGGGGGGAGGGGGCTTCAATTATAAAAACAATTTGACAACGGACCCGACGGTTGTAAAATGCGATGTTATCGCTTTGATCGCCAATACCCAATTGTGTGGTAATTAATCTTAATGGTATCGATGAGTTATCTCGGTGTCAATCAAGCTCTCCCAATCTCGACTGGCGTTAATGCCGCCGTGGCCTCCATTCAAGTGGAGATCCATAATAATGTGAGTGACAACATCTCAATCTTGGGCGTGTGAACCGACGTCTTGAGGGTAAGGAATTAGATGCACTCGGACTGTGTAATAAATAAACATTTCGTGACGGTAACAGAACTATTTTTGTGAAAATGTAATGTAGCATTACATTTTTGTGCAATACATTCATGCAATGATTTTCCGTTATTAGTGATTTTAACTATAAATTTTACTTAACGTGTCAAAAGTAATTAATGGTAGTGGTATGTAATCTTCCTATTTATAAGTTGTTTTTTTTCTTTTCTTTGTAATAATATGAACTTATGAATTTATCATAACAATGTATAAGAAAATTAAATTTAAAATACTTATCCAAATATGCACATTATATTGAAGCACGATTCTCTAAAACTCATAATTTACTCAATACCATTTTTCTATACACACAAATAAAAATCAAATTTTTTTTTTTTGAAGTTCCCGAAACTGAAATTAATGACGATACAAATAAAAACGTTAATACAATTACATTTTCCGAAGCAATCCAATACATGAAAGAACTTACGATTATCGGAATCACACATAATGTTATCAGTTCCCGCTAAGGCCGAACAAAACTGGGTAACCCTTAACATTTCACCTGAAACAATGAATAGGGATAACAAACTATCGCTTACAAAGAGTCCGGCGTTGTTAATCTGATAAGGATGCACAATATTAGAGCGTCGCACCTTTTGTGCGAAATGAAACAAAAGCCGTTGGCAAATCCTTTTAAGACATTCCCGACACTTGTGTTGTATGCATCTGTTGTTTATAACTTAAAGAATTACACCTGGTCGGTACTGAGCGCACGCTCGTCGACAGCCACTGAGTGTGATATTCCGCAAAGACACTATACTTATTTATTATGTACACTGTAATTATTTATTATGCAAGTTATAGTAATAATTATATGTAATTAAATATATTGATGGGCATGTAAAGTCGGTCCACCCACCAACCCGCATTGGACCAGCGTGTGGATACGGTCCAAAATCCGGCCTGGAGGCCTATGTCCTGAGAGGACTATCACAGGCTGATGATGAAAATGATGAAAAAAATATATTTGGTCATCATTTTTTTTTAAATTGGCAGTAATCTAATGCAAGTAACATAAGAATTCAAATTGAAATACTACCTGATAAAAATTTAAGTGCGCCATGCATGTTTATATTTACGATAAAATTTTCTATGAAATATTATGGTTCTTTGATATTTAGATAAAAATTAAAAATATCAATTTATTTATGACGTGTTTGCTGTTAATAAATTTTTGAATGGTATTTTGATTTCATGCAATGTTTAAATATTACTTATCTTTGTATTATTTCGATTTTTAGGTTTATAAAATTCAGAAAATGGCCTCGGTTTTATTACGATAAACAAGTCCAATGAAATATGAAGATTTTCTGTAAATTGAAATACAAAAAATGCATAGTTTTTAAATAAATACAAAAATGTCTCAGTCATATCTGCAATAAAAAACGGTACTTTCCTTGGAAACCCCCACGTAGAAAATGCATTGGGCAAGACAAAGGGTACGCATATAGCATGATTAGGTACTAACTTAAGAAGGAAGAGGGCAATTGGGAACCTTTCTAGTCTACTGTATTACCGTTATTTTTTAAGCGAACAGTCAAAACGGGCCCATAAAACCTTATAGGGTTACCATTGTGGTACATTTCCACCGAAGATTCCAGAATGCACGTTGGCACTTGTTTCTGGCGTACTGCCGCGACAAACAGGTCTGTTATCAGCCTATAGCATTGTTTCATGTGGGTCAAAGGAGGTTCGCTATTTCTCGGAACTCCTTGTCGGTTTTGTTCTCACTTTCGGGTGGCGCGAGTTTCCGCAAATGCCTAATTGTGTCTGTTGGCCAAACAAAGGATTATCCATTGTTACGTGTCTCGTTTTCCCGCTCGTTTTATTGCCGGCTGTAATATCGTAACGTATTTTTTGGATTAGTGTAATTCTTTATTGTGTTTAATTGCACCGTATTAGCTTTTACGGTTCTGACGTTGATTTATTGCTCATGAACTATTGGAATCCCTATTGGAACTACACAATTACAATTCTTGTAGAATCTTTAGTTTCTGGTGAACATAACAAATGTACTTTTACTTCTTTAAAGTAAATGTAGCATAAAGAGTTAAAAAAATTAGAAATGAATAATTTAAAATATGACTAAATTTTCTATTAAAAACTTTAGTTCTTCAAAACAGAAACACAACAAAAACCTTTTGTCTTATGGTATTGAAATTGTTAAATTTGTATGGAATGTATACGTACAAACGAAGTAAATTGACAAATATTTAACTTCGACTGTATTTACCTCTTCTAGCATGGAATTAAAAAAAATAGAATGTATTTGACTCAATATTGTCAATATGCTGATCGTACTATATCAACTATCTCTCGTAGCGAAATAGTAATTTTAGATTTAACACTTTGGTTCTAATAATCAAAGTAACGGTAATGCTATAAAATGTAAATTTATTTGGTTTGATGTGCGTATACGCGAGAATGCAATCACATTTGTGGTTCACAGTATTGGTTCCTATCAATACGTTTCTACACGTTCATTATTTTATAAAATTACACGTACACCTAATCTATAAAAATTCTATGTTAGCATTATAGTTTATAATTATTTCTATTGTTTACGCGAATCCTAAACATTATTGAATAAAAGTCGAGAATTTTTAATATGTAAAATAAACGCGATGAAATCCGTAAAAGGTCCTTTTATTCAATTATAGTTTACTTATTAAATTTCAATAAAGTTTAACGAAAATAAAATATTAAGTTAAAAGTAGTAGTTTAAGCATAAACTTTCTATGATTGGGGTAAGTTTTCGGCTACTTTATCTTTCTACGCATTGTATTGACCATATTACTTACTTGCTGTTTCGCGAGACTTATTCCGCGTGGTAATATAAACAAAAAATTAATCTGCTAGTTTTTTTCTAAATAAACGTAAACGTAAATTAGCCTTATTCACTCCAAGTTATATAAGCTATCTTCCAATGAATGTCCCGTCAGAATCAAACCACCCGTTCCATAGATTGGCTAGAATAAACAGACAGGGAGACAGACAGACAAATATTAAAAAAAAAATGTTTTGGTATATGTATTGTTCATACATCAAAATTTACGACATTAAGCACAATTATTCAGTCAAATAAACAATAAGGTTTACCCTAAAAACCCGTATATTTTAATGTGTCATAAAAGGTGTACACAGTATTTTGTGCCCAATAACCTTCTTGCCGACGCGTCGAATCAAGACGGGGTAGGAGGTAATTGAAACATCACCCACAGGACTCATTAACTTCGTGTGAGTTCGGTGCGCATTCTCACAAAATAAATGTCGACTTTAACTTAAGATCCGGTAATAGTTTTAAAGTGATACGTGGGGTATAAAAATGACGTCATAATACAGTAATTACAAGCTTCTCGGTCCTTATGCTTGCCTGGTACTTCCTAATAAAATACGTACAACTGCTAAATCTTATCTTTATATGTAAAATAAGCACAATGGTGCCCCAAGCAATTGGTTTATGGCATCTAGATAAATATTTAATAACTAAAATTAATGTTTAAGATATTTAGTACCTTGGCTATTATAAATATTGAGCGCATGAGACCTAAGTATAAGTCTTAGTATCGCCAGCTCGAACAATTTTTTATGATCATTATGTAAAAGAGGTGCAAAATCATTAGCAATTAATTTGCCTTGTTTTATCGAACAACGGTTGGAAAATATATGTGTTTTAAATATTGAAATTTCAAATAGATATTAATGCTTAAATATTAATTTTTAAATAATTTCTTTCTACCATATTTAAATTACAAGTTAAAGAATTTGAATGGTATTTCCTGTTTTTTTTTATTTGTATTTACGCTTTGATCGTTGTGGTTAAAATAAGTTAGTCTAAAAAGCCCAAAGCCTTCCTTGACATTATTACTATTAAACAAGTTAAATGATATAGAAAGAAGATGGATTGCAATGAATAGTATTTAATTCGGAGGAACACGTATATAACCTTGACTACACTGGAGTCTACTTAAGAAGTTCTTTAATTATGAAGCAGCTTTCCTATCATCATCATCTCTGATTCATATTTATCGCACCAAAGACGTTAAAGGGATAAAATATGGGCCGAAAGTGCGGTCACTTACTTACAAGACACGCTATATTAGGCGTAAACTGCCCTGAATGCCGAACAACTCCAGAATTGCGGCCCACAGTCGTTTTCCCATGTCATTCACTGAATATTACACTATATTTCAAGTTATTTTGTTACATCATAATAGCGATATCCTGTCCATTGATTGTCAAAAATTAGGAATTTCGGCAATTACGTCTCACCTCCCACGTGAATGCTTAAAAAAATCTCGCATCGGGCTCATCCAAATTTTCTTAAAAGACCCGACACGGCTTCCATGGTCCACGGTTCAAGGCATCGGATGCAGTGGTTTACACTACCAAGATTCTATATATATATTAACAATATTTTCGAAAAAACATTAATAATTTTTAGAGGATAGAACGCTCAAAAGTTTGGTATATATTCACAGAAATTTATTCGTTTCAGTATATATTTTACAAATTATTGCAAAAAAAAAAAACAAAACATGTGAATTTAGAATAGAAAGTTCGATAATTGGAACTAAATTTATAGTATGATTGAACTATTTAACTAGTTAAATATTCTGTAGAATGCAAAGAATTATTTTATACTTACATAAATAATGGCACTAAATTAAATTCTGCACTATTCGTTATTTTGTTTTTTGTTATTTGATCTAAAGCGTTCTGTGTAAATGTGAACATAGCAAAACCGCATGAGACGAACTGATTTCTCAATAAAAATGCACTCTAAGCATGCTCTCTTTACTTGGACCACCGCGCACGGTAGGTTTTTTTCCCTTTTTTCCCTTTGTGGCCTTTGTGTGAGCTAGCGCCGGCACGAATGGTCCCTTTAAAGGTGTTCTTAGGCGTATCTCCGAGTAAAGGGCGTCGGTTACATATTTATTTCGTGTTGTGCATTCTTGTCTTGACGTAAATAAATTAATATGTTGGGCCCGTTGTTATGAAATTTCGCGCTCTCATGGTGGCAAAGAGGCTGGCTACGACCTACGGACGGACGATATTATATACATAAGTTGAACGTTACCGCTTTGTTTCACTTGGGAGAGTTGTTTTTTGTTCGTATCACAGCTGCCTCTCGATAGAACAAGCTATGTTTATGTGTTTTTGTGTTTTGTATTTGTTGGGTAAAGTTTGTATTAAGTACATTTAATAAATGTTACAATAATGACTTTCAAAACTTTGTAATAGATTTATTCAATTAGCATAAATTTAGATGGATTAACAGTTAGATAGGGATAGGTAAAACGAAAGTACTATTTAAAAAAATCATCGCAGTAATCTCAGGCTACTTATAATTATTTTATTCATCATATAATAAGACCGCAGCAGTAAACTCTTAAGCTTTCTGATTTTATGCCTACCTATAACTATAAATTAAAATGATAAATAATTACATATTAAGTACTAATGCAAAAATTTGGGTATAAGTAATATTTATTGTGAGTAGTTATTTTAAAACAGTTTTTGTCTATTGGTGAAGTGAATATAAAATATGTAACAAGGATGATGTAACAAATCAAGTAAATTTATTTGTACATAATTAAATTTTTTATTAACGCGATTATTCACAAATTTACGGATTTTCGCGTTACGGATGATCACGGGCAGTGTGCCCGTGATCATTCAATTCATTCATTTCAGCATCCATGATCACGGGCAGTCTGCCCGTGATCTGGATGCTGAAATTGAAAAGAATCGAAACGTCGGGAATAAATATATTTAAGTAACGCAAAAAGCCGTAAATTAGTGGATTTGATAAATTTATTTGTAATATACTTAAAAATAAAAAACAATTAAAAGATTGTATTTCGCAAAAGTTTTCTAAATAATATTATTACAAACTTTGAAGGAAACATCTTAATATGCAATAAAATGTTATTTTTACGCGAATACAATACATTATTGAATAAAATAATTTAAACAGATTCTACCACGTTTATTTACATTCTAGAATATATTTTAAGATATTAATAAACCCGTTTATCAAATTTTTCAAATTCAAATTCAAATATCTTTATTCAATATAGAAGTGTAACACTCGCTTATTGATTGTCAAGGACGCTACCACCGGTTCGGAATAGGACGCTTCCGATCTGAGAAGAACCGGCGAAAGAAACTCAGCCAGGCCTATTTTGTCATCTTTTAAAATAATAAAAAAAAAAACAGTTCTATCATACGTATATTATACTTGAAAAGCCTGGAGCGAGCATTCCATTACTAGGCTGTGTTATCATTTATAAATTAATTTATGTTATAATAACCTTTAACACATAAACATTCTTTTACTATCATAATGTCTATTTCCATTCTAGAGGCTGCATTCTCAGCGGAGGTATTGAAGGCATTTATTGGGACTATTTCGGTTAATGGGTAAACGATAGAGTTATGAATGAAACGCTTAGAACAATAGTGGAGGAAATGCCGTCTGTGTTACTTGTATCAGACTTTGGCGCCAGTATTGCGTAACAAATAACGACGGTCAACGTGACACAAAGAGATATGGAGATAACGAAGATCAAAGAATGTTTAAAACACGGTAAATAAATGAGGGTTCTGAGGTTGCCTAGCATAAATGCACTATTCGATTAAGATATCGCCTTAGATAGCTTTATTTTACAAAGAATTACTTTAGTTATTTATATCGCTTATTTACGATTGTACTGTTTTTTGACTTATTTAAAGGCTAATTTTTTTTTGTTAATTACGCTTTATATCCAATACCTTTATTGGATAAATTAAAACATGATATCCAGTGTCTATCTATGTACCGAAAATATATAATATAATATTATTCCAGACGATGAACATACCATCCTCTGGTCCCAAACTAAGCAAAGCTTGTACACTATGGAAACAAGATGACTGATAAATACATACTTTTCTTTCGTAAATAAATACATATTATGCAAAACCCAGAAAAAAATACAAACACCCAGACACGAGAAAAACAGTATGTCCATCACATAATATTGTTCCCGACGTTGGAATCGAACCCCACCCTCTGGCTTGCCAATCAGGGGCACTAACCGCTACGACAAGCGGGTCGTCATAAAACACTGAAATCGGTTATAGATTAATTCATTTTCTAGAAATTAGTAATAACTTAAAGCTCACTCGCGCGTAATTTGCAAATTATACAAATCATATAATTAGAGTATCTGTTTGTAACATTAGTTTAACCCAATTAAAATTACTTCATCATCATCATCATCACCTGTGCCAATACACCCTATTCATTAGGGGGTTTTGGAGCGTACACCCCCACGCTGGTCCAATGCGGGTTGGTGGGAGGACCGACTTCTTACATATCTGAAATGCCTTATGTATACCCAATACATTTACCGAAACAGTTTTTTGAAACTTTTGTCTGTCTGTTTATTCTGGCTAATTTCTGAAATGGCCGGTCCGGTTTTGACGGGACTTACATTAAAAGATAACTGGTAGTAAATTATGCTACTTTTAAAAAAAAATGTTTCTACTATATATTATATTATTTTTATTTTATTGAGTCGCGTGCAATAGCTAGTCTAGTATATAATACAGGCGGACGTAATAAATCATAAATTTAATGTAACCTTATGTATTTTATAATTGGAGTATAAAAGGTTTTCTGGTAACTCATCTAAGCTGCATCAAATATACCTATATCAATAGACATAAATTTAGCAAATATTATTATAACACAGATATTGTATTGACTTTTCAAAAAGTCTTTGAATAAAATTTAAGAAAGAAGTCGCTTGCAAAAGCTATGTAGCAAACCCAAACTAAATTCATCGTATTATATACTTCTCCAGTTTCCGGTCTAAATACAAAAATATATAAAAACATTAAAAATAGAAAAAGTTGTGATTGGTTGACAAACATTCAAAAAATATTTATCTAGTTGTGCGCTTACAATAACGAAAACGCTATTTTTATGAGTACATTTTTACTTCGATATGTCTTATTAGTTTTTTAACTGTTTCATTTTACAAAGAAATAATTATAATACATCACACATTGTGTTATAATTAGCAGTTAAACCGAAAACATTTTAGTTGCCAACCTTATCGAATTAAGAGTTTATCGGAAAGATCGCTTTGTCCGAAGAAATTCAGCACCGAAATTGACTCACAATTTAAAAGACCTGCAAAGTCTTTAAATGTCTGAAGTTTATTAAACAGTTATTAATTAAAAATACAAAGTTGAAAAATAGTATACAATAAGAAATTATGTTATCTTAATGTTTTGAAACAACAACCTAAAAATGTGCATATTTTATGAATGATCCTTCTATGGAATGTTTCATTGATAATGTCTCTTTTTATAAATTTATATCGTTGATACTGATGAGATGCAATATCAATTATATCTTTGTCCTACGGATGAAACTAAATGCATATGTATATCAAATCCACTAATTTACGGATTTTTCGCGTTATTTAAATATATTTATTCCCGACGTTTCGGATTCTTTTCACCATCCATGATCACGGGCAGACTAAGTTGGTATATGTCTGTATCTCTATGTTTTCGAATAACCGTCAGTTTTATTTAAAAAAAATTGACATATCTTTCGATTTCTTAATTTTTAATGTTGTTTTTTTTGTAACGCGAAAAATCCGTAAATTAGTGGATTTGATATGTATAATAATCGCGTAAATAAAAGAAATAATTATAAATGCATATGTTTTTAGTAACAGTTGAAGTTTTCGAAACCGAAAAAATATTATAATTAGATTATTAAATATACAGTACTTTTAAAATTTATCTTTTAAATTTACTAAAGGTTGCCGTTCTTACAGTTTTTTAACGATCATTAATTATAACGTTCTCAACGAATATGTAACATATATAGAATATATCACATTCAGCTGTTCTGCATTCATTCCGTTAAGATAAGAATCTAGGCGAAGTGCGTCGGACATACTGGCACGCAAATGCGCTTCGCAGTAATCGTACTTAACATTATTAATTAAACGAAAACAATTAAAAAAATGGCGAACAAACGAATTGAGTCGTATGAGAGAAACGTTAATTAAAGGATCTAGCTCATATGGTGCTAACTTTATTTATGGACCCCGCGTGGACACAAATCATGGCGTGATCTTTTGCTTCGTTTTTTATCGGTATTTAAAAATATACTTTATTCTGAACGCAGCGTACGTGGTTTCAAATTAATATCTTATTATAATGGGTGCGTTTACAAGGGGCAGTTTATGACGACATAAATTGTCAGTTTGTGAGCACCAATGAAGTCTCTTATAATTTGATTTGATATACTACAGATCCCATTGACTGAAATTATTTATGTAATTAAGCCTTAAAACTTCATTATAAATGAGATATTTAGTCGACCATTCTATATTAACACTTATTAATCCGTTTGACTTGTGCCGCGAAGTTAGTATTAATCAATTAATATTAATTTATCAATATTTATCCAAAGAAAAAACTATCGTATTTTCAGATTACTTCGATCCTCTTTGTCTGACCCAACTTTATCGAATGCTATATTTATTAGACATGTCGCTTTCGGCCATTCAAATAATTTTAATAAACAGCAAACCGGAACCGTCCACATTGTTTTTCCTTTTAAACAAGATTCATAAAATCTCGAATAATACATACTTATATAAAAAATAGTAAACATTAAATAATGAACAGCGCTGAAACACTAAGAAACAATCGCTTGCGCTTTCATAAGTAAAATTAGCAGCTTTGGATACGCGTTTGCTCTGCGCTATTTCAAACAATCCATCAGTAAAATACTTCACAAATTAATTAAAAAATACAAAAACTCTGTAAATAAGTGAGAAATCTAGATGATCTAGATGGAAAGCAATGGGTACGATCCGCGGATTCGTATAAGGCATTATAGGCGCGCCAATGCTATGGAACCAGATTTAGACCAACTGGTGAACTTTAATCAAGCTCTTCATTTACCGAGCCATTTTCTCAAGTTATCGTGGGGTAGCTTCTAATCCATACAGATTTACCTGAACTTTAAGTAAACTATATATAGAGAAATACAAACTGTATAGGAGACTATTTTAGACAGCACTCTATATCTCAGGATTATGGTGAGTGTTATAGTTGAATATAAAATTTCAATGTAAGATTTTAGCTATTAAATTATAAATTAAAACTATAAGAATTTCTTTTGTTGACGCGAATACTATACATTGTTAAATAAAATGATTTTTACATATGCGGTAGCGGCCGTAGTCTACCTCCGTGACCACGGCCGATGGAGTTTTCGAAACGTCGGGAATTTAAATATGTAAAATAAAGGCGATATAATCCGTAAAAATCATTTTATTTAACAAACTAAAACTAGTCACAATAATACCAATATATATATATATATATATATTCAGCAAATGCAGTTTAGCAATGGCACATATCACGATTCAGAAACCTAAACATGTAATGGCTTAAAACATTTTAAACCGCTACAAATGCGGTAACTAAATAATTTTCAATTCGATCGTGTCCGTCGTAAACATTGGTAAGGACGGGAAGTTAAACCTGTCCAAGCCGTGCTTGTCAATCCAACCTATGTCACCGTGGAAAAAAACAACAACAAAATCGGTTTGGTGTAAAACAGAAAAAGTGGGCGGGCATGGGTGCATTACTTGTATCCAGTTAAATTGCTTATGAATAAAGAACTGCCTCCAGTATCGTTTTCCAACGTATTAATTCAGAGGGATCTCAATCCCGAGGGAAGACTCCGGTCACGGTTGTCGACGTATGAGTCGGTGGGACGTAAATGGTAGACGTCCCACCGCTTTTTGTTTGTGAAAGATACCGGTCAGTATTGGTTCTTGATGTCAACCCGTTCAACTGCAGAGAAAATGGCGATTATAAACCTCCATACACCACGTAAGAGTACAACTGCACTAGTATGAATTTTGCCAATGTATAAAGGACGCCCTTATAACTGGTTTTAAATCAAAAAGTAAACAAACATATTCATTTAGTAAAGCAATATTTTTAGCAACATACTCCTAGGGAAATATAAAACCTAATCCGGTTTCCTAAGATCTTAAATTTATTTGATAATTAGAATCCTGTAAATATTAAAAAAGACAAGTCCAAAAGACAACGAAAAGTTGTATAAAGCTCTGGACCTTTTATATAATTAGTTTTTTTAAATTATTTATTATTAATTTGATGAACAGATTATTATTGAGGCGTTTAAAATATATGGGGTATAAAAAAGCTTTTGTAACTAAACATACACACATCTACTTGGATAGATGCTCCAATCAAAATAGATAATTTTAACAATGTAACATAGCGTGAAAATACTTTGAATTTGCGAAAGTTTTCCCAAGAAAATATTCTTTATACAGCATTAGACGCCGCAAGTTCATCGCTTGGCTCCTAACAACTACCAGCACCGCGGGGAGTCCGCAAAGAAATGTGTTGAAATCGAAACTTCGCTATGTGTTAAATAAAACATCGATGTTGTCATACATAATTTATTTAAGAGTTACAATGGTCATACATAACCTCGGATTTTGTCGCCTGCGCAGTTTTGCCGCAGCGCAAAAAGGTAAGTCCTTGTACTTTTAAAGTGAACGGTGTATAACTTTACCTGCTTGTAAGAATATTTATTGAACTTACCTAAGTTTATTAAATATATACGTGTAGTAACCAAACTTGCCTTGCTTGTCTTAATTGTGAATGATAGTGTAATTTTTAATTATTACTTAAAGTGTTAATATTTTAAATATCCAGTCGTATTGTAACAAAAACACTTAACATAAAATGATTAATTTATTGGTAATATTTTGGCCGTACTTTTAAAAATGAAATTAAAAGTTTAACCTGATAGAAGCTGCAACAATATAATATGTTTTTATTGTCTGTAAAGATTTAGCTTCTCGAAAAATCTTTGCATTTACAGCTCAACTAACATATAAACATTACTTTTATCTAAGTTGTAATGCGATTTATCAATAAAAGTTTTTACAGATGACTGTGACATATTAAATCAATTCCGTAAATAATTCATGATTGAGGCAATAATTCTTCGCTTTACTTTGCTACATAGACAGTTACAAATCCTTCGCTTTATAAGGTTTCATCGATAAAAACTCCCTGAAGGTACTAAGCTATTTCCTGTTCGATCAATCATGGAGCAAAACTGACCGTGTCTGTCCCGTGACCATGAATGCTGTAAGCTTAACAAGTCAACATAAAACAAATTCAAATGCTTTAACAATGTTTTAATTATTTTGAGCTTATATGAGAAATCTATTATATAAACTGAAAATGCATTAGGGAGGCCTATGTCCAGCAGTGGACTAGCGCAGGCTGATGATGATGATGATGATGATGAAACTGAAAATAATTTTTCCGGATATAAGAATATTTAGAAGATTGTTTATAAAGAGATTATAATTGTCGGTAATGTAATAAAGATTGAAATATTGCCTCTTTAGAGTTATTTTCCCAATATATCTTAGATCCGTTTTTACATTATCGCTGAATAACAATTTCTTATATAGAGCGATAAACTATATTTAATTAGCGATATACTATATTTAATAAAAAAATAGGCTGGCGCCATTTTAAAGGCACTGAACTCTCATAATTGACTGCCAAATATGGTCATAACAACTGTGACCGGCTGTTACATGCCCATCAGACGCATAAATCATCGTAACTTTTCACACAATTACGAAAGAAATATAAAGTAAAGTTGTTTCCCCGCAGAATTCGAACCCACTACCTCAGGTTTGCAAAGCAATGGCTAGTACTACTAGGCAAAGTAGGAAGATGGTATATGAAATATTACGATGTGCAATTGCAACCCATAATATTTTTTTATTTCCTCTTTAATTTTTTATAGTGGCCATAAACACACCAACATTATATTTACTTTTACTTAAATACTCGCTTATAAAGTAATGTAGACAACGTTAATTCAATTATACCATTATTAGTAATACAATGATACTGAACATACAATGAGATTTGCTTTTAGCAAATAAATGTGCTAAAACTTTAGATAAATTATGCAAACATTATCAAAAGATAAGGACAGTCAATTCATAACCCTATGTATTTCTTTTAGCTGTTTTAAAGTGAATAAATTAGGTAAAACCTACTTATCAATGTTACATCGGTTGTTTACTTAATATTTGTGTTATTATTGTTATACACAAAATCACGACTATACAGTATACCAATTTGAGAAATTAGAAAATTTGTAAATCATTTCATTCGCTTACTCATCTAATGCATTAATTATATTTTTTACAATTGATACGTGACGTATTTAATAATA
Source organism: Lamproptera curius (assembly GCA_029286875.1). NCBI lineage: Eukaryota > Metazoa > Arthropoda > Insecta > Lepidoptera > Papilionidae > Lamproptera > Lamproptera curius. Next base: position 1,545,183 of record JAGSMT010000102.1, on the reverse strand, counting down.
ATAATTAACTTTCATTTTCTACTTGGCATACGTGCATTTCTTAAAAATGTAACTGTAATTAATAAAGATTAATTTATACATGCACAAAAAATATTGTAGACTCACTGCGTTTGAAAAATATCTTTTCCATCAAAATCATTTATATCAAAGATATTTATTAGTGTTTAAATAAAATAATTCTAGATATTTAACCCAGATGCTTCATGTTTTACAAATATCAAACTACATGCTTAGTAGGATCGGCTCTCGATGAGTCAACCCGCCGCGTCCCGAATGAAGAGATTAAAATTATTAACGCAATAACAGCGGACCAGCCGAACGTCATTCCTGATTATCAACGGACTTCAACCCGATTCCTTTTGGTCGAGTCTTAATTAAATAATGAGGGCCCACGGACGAATGCGTTTATGCACCCGCTAGAAACATCGAATATTCAGCTATTTAGACAGCCAAGTTATAAGGAGATTGGTATTGGATCTTTTCAAATGTCTAGGTTGGTAAAAGATGGTCGACTATATGCGATTGTTATACGATTGATATAATATATTATACGATTTCCAGCTAGTAACATTGTACGTCTTTTATTGTGATAAATCATGTAATATTTACCAAAAATGTTTGGTTAAGAAAAATTGTTTTGTACTCTGAAACTCTTTTGGACGAGAGATAAAAGATCCAATTGCTCAAAGTACACAGTGTGGTTTAAATTTTATTGATTTTATCGGTATTCTAGTTTATCCATATCAATCCATAATAAAATGAGAACTTGATACGTACAAAATACTTTAATCTCCAAAATCTGCTTCCTAACGCAACAACGCTATTGTTCGACGCGAATCATACGCGTGACGCCCCACGAAAAGATAGAAGTAACTGTAACAGGCTGTCACAAACAAATATTTGGCCATTTATCCGTCCTCCCGCTATTGTGTGAACATCAAATGGCCACGTACATTCAAGGAGCAGGTAAGTGAGCTACGTGTAAGCAAGGATTTTTTAGCTAAGTGCTTATTCAGATAATTGGTAGCAGTTCGCCCCGGCGGGATAATGTATGATATAATCTTCTTTGTAACGCACCCGGCTTCGATTTGCTCTGTGGCAGTTTCATAGGTGCTTATTTGTAGGAAGTATGGATTTTGTGTTAGTTTTTAATTTATGCTCATTTTATTCCTGACGCTTTATAATTTTAAATCATAATTATTTATGTCTAATGCTGCGAAAACTATAGTTTATTGACAAAATCTTATTTTAGAATGAAAATGTTGAAATAGTTTTTTATAATTACATTTTGGCTTATATACGTGGCCGTACTTCACAACGTGGATTGTCCTTGATATTATCAGCACATTTTTAGCATGCCTCCTAATTGTAATACATATTTACAGTAATATATTTAATTCGGTTATTAACTATATAATTGTTTTTATTTTCAAGTAAACTTAACCCTCTCGAAGCAAGAAAGAAATTAAAGACTCCCCAAAAGCTTACCGATTTCACAACTCAACGATTTCCCAAAAATCACTCAATACACGCCCGGACAAGTGCCGACTACCGAAAAAATGCAATGTGTGAGGTTACAGTACCCAACTAATTATCCATAGTTGTGATCTCAACTGTTAAGCTATTGTAAGATTTCGCTAAATAGCTAAAGGATAATGGTAGTTTTGTTTTCTAATCCTTAGAGTGTAGTTGACAATGCTTTATGCGAGTCTCAAATCTGACGGATGAATATCCCCTTAAATGTAGGGTTAAATAGACGTTTGGGATATTGCGCTGTCCCTTTATGCCATTTGTAAATGAGCTATTTGAGGATCATGCTGATTGTAAGCATCCTGGTGCGGTTTGCGGGTGGTATTCGGATGCGTAATTAATATTGCTTAGGATTGTTGTATTTGTCGGAATGTACGTTTATTTATTCATGTATTTATCACTAGCTGTTGCCCGGGGCTTCATGTCGCGTAATAATGTGTAAAACCCATAATAAAAATGATAATAAAGTAGCATAAGTTACTCCCAGTTACATCAGCTATCTTCCAGTGGAAGTCCAACAAAATCAGACCAGCTCCAGAGATTAGCCAGAAAAAATAGACGGACGGAGAAAAAAAAATATTATGTGTATCGGTTACATATGACAACCATTAAAATAAGAATGTTACCATTTAAAATCGATAATATTAATGTTGCAAGGAAACTTATTTATTTAAATAGTTTAAGGAGGAGTAAAGCCGCTTTGAATTTAAAAAGAAAATCAAATGAAAAGAGTAAAGGGTTTTTTTTTTTTAAAACATATACTTCTAAGATTGAAGAACAACTTAACCAGCAGCATCGAGACACTTGGCACTCTTATTCTTTAACCCTGTAATTAGGAGTTTAATGAATATAATCAGTATGGAAATATTGATTCTTAAATGAATTATTAATAATAGTAAAGATAACTTAGCCTGGGAAATCTGCCTGACTCAGGTGCAGCACCAAGAAGTTGATTAAGCTCGTGTTTTTTTCGTTAATTACTTAGAAAGAAAGAAAGAAAAAAAATATTAATCGCTGAAATATATATGAATGTTTTGTACATCGAAAATGATTCTATTTTTATAAAAGAAAGTTTATTGAATAAAAGGACTTTTTACTGATTTTATCGCGTTTTTTTTTCATATTTAAATTCCCGACGTTTCGAACACTTTCTAGCGGCCATGGTTATGGGTTTGACAGTCTACCCATATGTAAAATAAACGCTATAAAATCCGTAAAAAGTCCTTTTACTCAATAATGTGTAGTATTCGCGTAAACAAAAGAAATAATTAAATATTCCTTTATTTATTCATTCTTTATATAAAAAAATTGTTCACAGACCGACTTAATTACCATGGCATTGTCTACCAGCCAATCTTGAGGTGGTTTAGAGATAAGATAAGTACATTAAAATAATCCAAAAAATAAACGTCATATTAATATAAGTTAAAATTAAATAGGTTTATCTTTGAGTATTCCTCTTCTTTCCGTGCATCTACAATTACTGGCTGTTGGCAATCATACTCCTAAATTTGTCACCGTCCAAAGCGTTTCTAAATAAGGTTTTTACAAACTTTATCCCTGTACACTCTTGGATATTCGTCAGCGATGAAGTTTTTTGTATTAATTTATTAAAAATTACTTGCGCTGCGTCGCTTTTAAACGAACGCATTTAAATCAGTTTATATACCATTATTTTTACCCAACGTGTTATCGATTATGAACACATGTGTCCTTTTATATGCATAGTTTTATTGTAACAGATTACAATAAGTGTTACGCTATCATTGCACTGAACGCCTGGAGAACCAGTTTCACATTGTTATCGCTAACCCACATTCGCGTACACTTTCTAAGGTCTTATAACTTTTATGATGGACAGTTTAAAATGTATCTCTTACAAAGTTCCGCAAAAACCTTTCAAACTAATAGCGAAATAAATTTTTAAAACCTTTCTTGTTCTCAAAAAAATGTTTGTCACAAGTTTCTTCTCAATGTTTAGTTAATTAAGACAACTTTTTAAAGATGTGTCGGAGATACATCTTTAAATTTATGGCACCAAAAGGGACGTTGTTAATATTAGATTAAGCTAAATAAAAGAAGAAATTCATGTAAAAAATGTAATCTAACAACGAAGTAGTGTCGTACGCGTTGTCATTAGTTTCATTTCATCAGTAACATAACATTATTTACATAGATTTGTTATCTTTATGTGTATGGTGTATCTAAGCACATATGTACGTAACATTTGCGCTTGACTCAGGTTAGTAATGTTATCACGATCGTACCAAATGTATCTATAGGTCCGTGAACTACTAAAAGCAGTAACAGTTTAACCATTATGGTATCTAATCATCTCATCATCAGCCTGTGTTAGTCCACGGCTGGACATAGGCCTCCACTCATGCACGCCTTCGCAATTAGGGGTTTTTTTGACCGTCCCACCACTCTGGTTCGATGCGGGTTGGTGGGTGGACTGACTTTTTACATGCGCATCCGACGCATGGATTTAGACTTCTTTTCAGACAATCGGCCCAAAATGTCCTAAACAATCAGGCCAATATGGTATAATTTAGCTAATTTCGTCTCGCAATTGATATTAACGTCGTGGCGACGTACGTACAATTTTTCGGTAAAAACTTATCAATAAGAGCTAGATATATAACGCCTCTTCGTTGCCATGGGTTACTTCATCATCATCATCATCAGCCTGTGATAGTCCACTGCTGGACATAGGCCTCCTACACCCCCCTACCCATTAGGGGCTTTTGGACCGTATCCCACCACGCTGGTCCAATGCGGGTTGCTGGGTGGACCGACTTTTTTCATGCCCATCCGACGCATGGGTCATCTTACTTTTCAGAAAATTGGGTGATCGGCCCAAATTGCCCTAACCAACTAGGACACAACAATGAAAATTTGTCGAATTGTTCGAACCCACGACCTCCGGTTTGTAACTAACACGCCCATACTACTAGGCTACGGAGGCAGTCGATGGGTTACTTAGCCGCTCTAAATTGGCTCAAATATAAAAAAAATCGCTTCAACTGAAGCTCCGACGACCTAACGGTCTACGACGAATCTAACCCGGACCCGAACCCCGTGCAACGTGTGACGTGCACGCATAATATCGCGCTATTTACCATAATTAATTAGTCTTACCGACCGACAGACGGACAAAACGAAGAGCGGCGTATTCCACGTCCGCGGCGTCATATCGATGCGTCGATCGTACATTAATAATGCGCCGCGACACGAGATTTCCGTCGGATACTCAGTATCGGCAGCCAAGACGCGGGTTTGTTTGATAACGTTGCTTTCTTCGGTGACACGGTATACTTTTAATCGCGTATTATGAGGCACCGTGAGCGCTTTGTGTCCATACTAACGCATCTCGTTATTTAAAGTGTTATAAATTAACATAATACTAACTAGAAGTGTATAACGATGTACCTTGTACGGTCTGTCGCTAGTTATTCGGCGTGATTTTACGTTTCGTGCGAAGCTTATACACGCTAACAAGAGTTTCTCTGATATAGTTTACAAAAAATTATATAAACCCGAACATGTTACAAGCATTTCTATAAACAATTGTCTCAGCGAAAATATTGACCGAGTTTTGGGACGAACGTTAACTTAGTTTAAAAATCAGTTCATTGCAATATGTTATTGATCTTGAACAAAGTACTTTCAGGTTTTTACTATACGAAAAATCACTCTGTATATGTGCTAACAGCTTTTGTGCCAGTTTAATCATGTTAGCAGTTTATCTATTTTTAATAATTATTAAAAATAGATTAACTGCTTTTAATATATAAATAGAATAGTGCAACATTTTTTTATGTTTCGCTATTTTAATGGTATTCACATCACGTTTTATTCATTAAAACCTGTATAAATGTTAACGTTTATGCAGCGTAAAAGTATGTAACGAAAAAACCTACAAATAAAGAAGAGCTTGTATTAAATTTAACAGCGATCTTGTGGATTACATTATATTAGGCAATAAAAGGCTTTGTTTAATAGCCGGTAATTGGTTGGGATAACATAATTTTTATTGGCGTTGTCTCAGCTAGCATCACGGACACCTATACTATTGTAATTCGAATTATATAAGATTAAAGTTACATAAAACGCCATTTATGAAATTCAGATTTAAGGCTGAACCTTGAATAAAGTAATAAAGAATACTATAAAGTTCGATTCTACTTTTATCTGTAAGTAACCCTTTTTCCACACAACAATCAAACATTAAACATGTCCCAAACCAGTTATTAATTTCTATTGAGTTATAAACATTCGATATTTTCAATTATAATTCTAACGTTGTATATTAATGATCGCTGGGAACTCGAAAGTGATAAACTTTAAATGGCTTCGGGCGAATACGCTTCGAGTATGGTATGTAGTACCGCGTCCACTCGCGGCGAGGTCAATAAATAAATAAATCTGAACGTTGGCGTTTTTTAACCTTTTTACATTAATAACGCGCTCGTAATTACGTGAGTTGGCATCGAAAACAAACCGCAATCTTGCGGTGGGCCTTAATGGTTTATGGGTCAATTAGAGGCGTCATAATAATAATGTTGCCCCGATCTTTAGGCTAGTAATACACTCCGGGTCATTAAATTAGGTTATCATTAAAATGGGACCCGTCTTTTTCGTTGCTGGGATTGATTCTTTAATCGTACACGTTCCGAGAACCAACACGGGTAGGCATGTTCGCTGATTTTATTTAGAGACCTGAAAACATATTTGTCTGATTTAATGAATGATGCAAAAATATACTATGAATCTGTAATCTGTGCAACGAATCTATCAATATAAAAATACACAGTGCTTAAATTGTTTCGGTTTTTTTATTTATACATGGTTAATAGTTGTATTGCGAATTACCAATTTAATATATTTCAGAATTAATAAAAAAATTACTTTGGTTTATTTACAGTAAAATTCTTATTTGTACCTTAAATATATACCATAAATGCAAAAGGTTAAAATCAGAAGTCCGTGGTTTACCGCCGACATATTCAAACGCCTAGTGATTTAATCCATAACGTGTTGGCGCCAAAAACATTAACAATAAAGTTAGATTACATAAATTCGGGACTTTATTTTATAATATAATAATATTTCAAACTTGCGATATCTTTAAACATAAATAAGCACCAACCTTTACTGCGTCACACGCAGCTGTTAAACACTTCACGCATCGAAATTTAAGCGTGAAAATATTTAGCCTGTCCCTCGATATGTTTTCCACGCGTATAAGATTTCGCGTTCGACACGAATTAAGTCGATCTTATCGCGGGCGCATCTTCGTTCGCGCGACGCATCTGAATAATATAAAAATCGAATATAACTTGACTGAATAACAGGAATCCGAAGCTAAAGGTAATGCGTATCGACTTCGCAACTTGAGGTTATTTTTTCTTTTTTCGCGTTCAAAATATGAAAGTTACAATATTGCCTACCTGTCAATTATAATTTTACTCTTCAATATAAATATAAATGCGCGCCATCTTGTGTGCATAATATTCATAAGGTGTGCTTGTGCCATCTAGCGCATCATTTTGAAAACGTTGCTGTCACAAAGGATCTTCTACTAAAAGTGAATATAGACCAAACTTATAGATGGCACTAATAGAGAAAAAGAATCAATTTATAAATTAACAAATTTTGTTTACAGCTCAATATTACTACAAAATATTCTTCGTGTTTGACCTTTTTACAATATTTTGAAAATGTTTTATATCGTTATTGTTACGAACTACAAAGTACTAAAAGTTTTGAATTATTTCATTATTCTTTGTTATTTTCATAAAAATTATTCCGAGGAAACTAATAGGATAAAAGCACTACAAACAAATACGACGAATATAGGAAAATACAGGTTTTAATAAAAAAAAAGGGTGAGACTGCCTTCGTAGCCTAGTGGTAAGGGCGTGAGCTTTATAAACAGGAGGTCTTGGGTTTGAATCCAGCGGTGGCTCAACAAATTTTCATTGCTGTTTCCTAGTTGGTTAGAGCAATTTGGACTGGTCACACTACAGTCTGGAAAGTACAGTGATCCATGCGTCGGATGGGCATGTAAAATGTCGGTCCACCCACCAACTCGCATTGGACCAGCGTGATGGATACGGACCAAAAACCCCTTAATGGAGAAGGTGTGCATTAGGGGAGGCCAATGTCCAGCGGTAGACTAATACAGGCTGATAATGATGATGATGATTTAAACTGTATTTTATAATGGATCACATGAAGAATGCAATTTTATAGTTTTATCTTTTAAAAATTTAAAGCTTTTCTTTTATTTCTCAACTTGTGACCTTTCAGAACAAGCTTTAAAAAGTCGAAAAATATTAGCTTCAAACATAAAAGTCATCTCACATCTCCGATTTGCGGACGATATCGTCATCATGGCTGAGACCGCTAGGACCTGCAAAAATGGTGCAAAGCCTGGCTGAGTCTTCTGCACGCATCGGTCTCCGGATGAACTTGGGTAAAACCAAGGTCATGTTTAACGAGCACGTTAATCCGGGACCGATCACATTGACGCACCTCCTCGAAGTGGTTTCAGAGTACGTTTACCTAGGGCAAACGCTTCAACTAGGTAGAAACAACTTTGAGGGGAGGCCAACAGAAGATTCGACTGGGCTGGGCAGCTTTTCATAAGCTTCGTCAAGTATTCTCTTCACCCATCCCCGTGCCTCAAATCGAAAGTCTTCGATCAGTGCGTATTACCCGTTTTGACCTACGGTGCCGAGACTTGCACACTTACGGTTCATTTGATTCACAAATTTAAAGTCGCTCAGCAAGCTATGGAGAGGGCTATGCTTGAAGTATCTCTGAAGGACTGCCTCTGAAATAATGTGGTCCGTCAGAGAACCAGAGTCATAGACATAGCCCACCGGATTAGTAGTGAAGTGGCAGTGGGCCGGTCATAAGCCGCAGAACGACGACCGCTGGAGTCGAAAAGTTCTGGAGTGGAGACCGAGGCTCGGCAAACGTAGTGTAGGACGCCCTGCGGCAAGATGGAGTGACGACATTCGCAAAGTGACCGGTGGGCTGGATGAGAATAGCTGAAGATAGAAAGCGGTGGCGTGCATTAGGGAGGCCTATGTCCAGCAGTGGACTAGCGCAGGCTGATGATAATGATGATGATGAAACATAAAATTCTAAGTTAACTTAAATTCTAGCTTTGATTCTATTCAAATATTACTTTATGTTTAATTATAATAATAGTTACTTATAAGTTTACGAAAACTATTAATACTAATTATGTTAGATTTCGTAAATAAGAAGTTTTTTCGCCTTCTTCATTTTTAAAAATCTTTTATAACCAGTAAAATTTTAACAAAAAGACATGACCGACTTCAACCAGTATACGATCATTATGCGCTATATAAACCGGTGACAACGAACCCTCTCGAAGAAACTACCCCGCGATTTCTGTCACCGCACATTAAATCTCTAACATCTTTTAAGGTATTCATTTCATCAAAATATCATGTTGGACATGTTTTATGCACTTACAATGAGGATTTCGAATGAAATAATTTGCATGTAAAGTCATACTATACAACCTTAAATGAGCTTTGTATATGCCTCACTGCAATTTTAACAATATTTTACATTAAAATGCTTATTGTGCGTTATTCTTAAAACATAGATATATCTATTGCGGACTTTATTGTAGACCAATTCAAGTAGTATAATAATGTAAAAGATACTTCTTGCCTATCTTTTACGGTTTTGGCATCGTTTGTAAATTAATCGGTTGTAATTTAATCGCACCAGGTTGTGACGTCTGTGCCTTTTTAATCAAATATCTATCAAACTACTAATCACAAAATCAAAAGTCAAAATGGAACCAAAAGACAGCTAGTATCTATAATAAAGAATAAACAAAATTTCAGCTCTAGAAGCTGGGGTACGAGGTTACATATATATAAAATAAACATACACTCTGAATCGAGTACCTCCTTCATTTGGGAAGTCGGTCGAAAATAGTTATAAAATAATAATTACTTGTGTTTAGGTAAAAAAAAACGTTGAAAAATATCAATAATTTTAATTTCAACTAAATATTTGTATAATATAATTTTTGAATTTAATTTCCAATAAGATTTCATCTCCAATTAGATCGAATAGTTTTAGTTATCACAATATACACGTAAGACGTTACATCTTTTCTGTTTACAACACTTATAAATATGTTATTTTATTATGAAATCATTAGAACTATGGTATCATTATAATTTTGAATGTTATGTATAATATTAGTAATGATTTTAACACATCTAATATCACAAAGTGATTAAAAATGATATTAGCGCTTATTAAGCTATTTGCAGGTAAAAATATCGACATCCTCATTGCACGTATCACAAGTGACCAGGCAACAAGTCTCCATTTTGCATCTGCACTTGATCGTCACAGATTTCTTTGAAGCAGTATACCCTCGTCCACAGCACAAGGTTGCACAGTTATTCCTGTCTCTGCACAGCCTACCTTTTGTGCTGACACACAAGTTGGGTGTACGTTGCGCGTAGATTAGCTTGTTGTTTTCGTACTCCACTCTTTTTAGGTCCAGAAGCATTCATTTTATCTGGCTTTGCTTTGACCTTTTTCCTAACAGCGTGGTGATAATGCTTCTTCAACAGGCCCACAGCAGAGTTGAAGGGTCCTAGTCGTTTCCAGCACGTTTTTGTAGTACAGGATCCGGAGAATCCGTGGCATTTGCAAACTTCCTTCAAATGCTTGCCTATAGAGTCTATGCCGATCAAAGCATCGTGTTTAAGAATGTCCGTAACTTGGTCGCTACTTAGGCGTTTTAATTCGAAAAAGTTTTTAACTAACCATTTGCCATATTTAAAATCGTCCCCACATCCGAAGCCTATCCAGTCAGTAGTGTTGTTCTTTCTTACATTCCTTAAACATGAACACCTGTATAGATCGCCAGAGGCACATCCTTTTGCAACTGCATGAGTAAGTGATGCGGCTAAAAGGGCGTGTATAAATGCAGTTTCTCTATACACTTTGTTGAAAATGCTTTTGTTTGGCTTTTTGTTAAAGACTACGGAGCAATTCCATCTATCGTATAGAAAATTCTGTTCACACGCTTCTATAGCTTGAAGTTTCGCGTTTGCCAGAATTATTCGAAGTCCAGGATCTTTCCTGCAAATTTTAAGCTGTCGAGATGTGGCATTGAATATTTTACATGCACCAGGATATACAGCATTCGTTCTATCAAAGAATAACGCTTCCACTGTCTTCTGTACCACAGATTTATTTCTGAAATTAGCATAATATGAATAGTTATTCATAAAAACTTTACTATAAACTTCTGTATTCTTTTTTTTGCCTTAATTCAAAAGATACTTCCTTTGTTAAGTCATTGGGTGTTATAACATACTGTCAAAATATCCTGAAGATGAGTTAATTTAATAAATACGCCCTCAATTAACATTAAATTTGAGCCAAGATAATTACATAAAGACCGTGTTCATTTAACTTGTTCATTTAGCGTAGTATCGTTGTATAGATTTACAATCTTCATTTAATTTAAGTTTAAAGATTATCATGAAAGTAAACTAAAATTTTCTCAAAATAGCAGGATTATTTCAAATTATTTTGAACACTTACCCTCCTTTTATTCCACATATGATAAAATACAAAGATGTCAGCGTTAATAACAACCTGCACATTATGTTAGCACATTTTAAACTGCCATCAAGGTAATGACATGTTTGAGTGCATTACTGAATAGACTCGTAGGTCACAATTTGCAGGAACAATGCCGTTATCGATGGTGGGTTTATCACAAAATGGGCGCGTCTTACCTAATATGGTGTTAGTAAACCCAGACATCAGCGTTCATCGCGTCAGTTGGTAAATAATGACACAGACAAAAGAACTACTAGTTATTTATAACGTAATTTACATGAACGATCACTTATGATATTTTTTTATTAATATAATTTAAATCCTCTATTTCTTATATATTTTCAACATTACACGACAAAGTTGTTATTGATGGTCAACGGCGGTGTCCCTTAGCGAGTGTTCTTTATCTTACAATTATTTTTTTGGATATCAACGACATTTTGCGCATCTGATAGGTACGAGGGTTGTTTGATCAATCCGAATAATTAAAACTAAAACGAATATTAAATTTTTTTTGGTGAATAGTATAAACGGTCTTTAAATCAAAACTATAAATAAATTCAGCAAGAAAATAATAGACGAAATCGTTGCTTAAGTTGCGTTATAAAGCAGTTTTCACGGAGGTTGCAGTATTGCTAGAATAAAATTTGAACTTGTTACTGTTCATGGCACTAACGAAGCTAACGTTCCAGATCATGGATCACTTACTAAATAAGTACCAGTGGTGCACGATTTATTCCGCGTGGTAAGCAACTCTCGCCAACCACTGATTGGAGAGATTCAAAATAGCTGAGACTCTATATAGGAATCTCTACTGAGGGGTACATAAAATCCTACAAGATAATTGACTACGAAAAGGCTGTCGGCTCGGTAGGTATCAAGTTTGTTGACTATCGAACTAAAACCAAACGAAAGTGAATTTAAAAGCTATTTTTGGATATGACGAAGCGTAAACCTCGAAATATTTATATTCGATTTGCCACTGTGGATGAAAGTAATTTCTACCATTATACACCAGAGTGGAAACAGAAACTAAAAAAATAGACAACTGCTGGTGAACGTCCTCCAAAGAAGAAAAAACTGTTTGGTGAGCTGGGATAGACATTGACACATTACGGGAAAAACTCTTGGCTATTAAACAAGGGTTCTTTATAAATACTTACAATAAATCCTGTTTAAAACGCTACAATTTTTTGTTTTCTAGCAAATTTTTTCACAAATTTCAGTAAGAATAACTGAATTAAAAGTAACAAAATTTCTCCACCGAAATGTTTGGTATATTTTTGCAATTTAATTTTATAATGTGAATTGATTAATAAAATTCTTAGAAGCCTGGCTGGAAAATTACTAGACATAATTATACATGAAGTCCACGTTATCCCAATATAATAAACATCATAACAATTGGAAAAATCTGTTGACTGTGGCCTGGACGCTGACGCCCACAATTGTTGTTTTGAACTTCTTTTATGTAGCTTTGTATTTTGATTTTTGGTTGCGATTTAAATAAAATAACTACGAAACTAGCAATATTAGGGCAAGCTCAAAAACTACAGTTTTATACAAGTCCACTTCTATCACATTGTAAATCCGACTTTTAAATGTCTTTTATCAATTAAAACTTAATCTTAATTACTAGACTTAACTTATGTCTAAAAGCATAAACCTGAGTTATTCTTAATATCTAGCAAAACATAATTTTGTATTTTACTTAATAACATAAAATATAATTTAAAATTAGAAGCGAGACTAATTACTTTTAAATTTTAATCAATCTAGACGTTTTGTCATGTCAACAATAATAATATATTTATAATTGCAACATGCACTCAACTTTACTTCACAAAAAATATTATAAAAAAAAATAAAAGGAAAACAACAAAACACCCTAAATGTTTGTCTGTCAAAGTGTTATTTATCACTTTAAAGTTTAATATACACGCAGTATTTAGGTGACGGCAGCAGTGAATGAATCAAGTTTTTTAGTCACTAGCTTTTTAAAACAAGTGTGTGACATCAATTTACATACAATGTGATGATTCTTGCATTGTATCGCTATGTCAAATATCAGATCGTCAAGAATTTGCTTCCCGTTAGTTTTGGTTTCAAAAATTGCATGCATTCGAAAAGTAAAATAATGTTAATGATAATGTCGATGTCAGGCAGCGGACAAGGTAAGCAGGTGGATAAATAGCGATACTGTACATAGAACTAGAAAACGGTTCGAACGGTGGAGAAAAACGTTTCTTGCATGGAGTATTGAGATAGAACTAGATACAGAACGGGAGTCAAGAGTATAAGCCAGTTCATAACAAGAATAGAGAACGTTACACAGTGGAGCAAAAAGATTTAATATCTTCCAGGTCTAGTGGAAGATAACAAATTGTATTTTTTCCTATACGTTGTTGCCCATAAGAAAAGTAGAGCAATATGCCATATATTTGCTGTGATGTTACGTCTGTTTTACCCAGAAATTAAACTGGCTACAGTGCCTATAAAACTGGAAGACAGTAGTGCTTATACATCAATAGCTTGCGGCTAAAATACTTGGTATTTCCCCATCCAACTGTTAACTTTACGCAGTTAAAGCAGTAAGTAAAAAAGTATAAATTTTTTAGATCATCAGTTTCTACGTGAATTCCATCACAGCGAACATTAGCGTCATCTCTTTGTCTCCATGTCTTTGAAATTTGTGCAATCACGTCACGGAACTAAACACTAATGCCTATCGGAAACGTGTTAGAGCAAACGAGTTCGGCCGACTTCCACACGCCATGGAAGTATGAAAATAATGTTTACGTGGGTATACTACATATAAGTGTGCCAAACTTGCCAAGCATTGGAATCTAGTTGAAGTCGAGAGTTACTTAAGTCTTATTAGATTGTTATAAGTAAACTATTTAAGGCCTGGCTTGGCTTTCGTCGAAGTCCACTGTAACGCTCTTTGAGTTCTCTCGTTTTAACAAATCTCAGATCTCATTAGGTCCCTGTATAACAGCTGATCCCCTTTTAGAATTCTGCTTTGCTTGGCGATAGAGCACTGTACGTACTGCTCAGACTAGCAACACGAAGTGAAATTGCCTGCCTGTTCGTTTGAAGAAATGGAATGGTCTTTGAGGCTACTCTAAAGGGGCAGTAGAACCATGCATTTGATCTATCGTAGGGAGTGCGTGGCAAGGGTGGAATAATTTAGATGTACAAGCATCTGGTCCTGCGCAGCCAAGAAGGAGTCGGGTAGATAAAAGCCGTTGGTAGCTCTCACAATCCTCTACAACTCAGATATGCAAAGGCATTTACAATCATAAATGGTACAATAGCTTTTCCATAGCTTAAACGAATACTCTAAACTAGCAGACTATGTTCGCAACACAAAATTGAAAACTAATTCATACAATATCCCATTTCTAATAAAAATTTTCCATAATTTGAAATAATAGGTTAAAATAGCTTAAAATGATAGAAAAACGACAGGCCCTGATTATACCATGTTCTTACGGGTAATTTTTATAGATATTCTTATGTTATATTATTTAGACGTGTCATAAAACAAATGTCTCTCAAATGCCCGTGCATTAGCAAGACAGGCTAACCATGTCTCATGTTTTCTTTCCCCATGTCTAATCTGTTAAAAACCAAAATACTGTTTATAATAAAGAAAAATCATTAACGTCACTATTCAATCTACGATTTTATTATCGTATTAAAAAAAACGTATTCTTCACAAAATTTATCAAACATCATTCTAACAAATACAAGTATACTAGGCAGGTTATTTTTCTTTTCGATACGTAGAAGTTTTAAAATAGTTTTAAAATATTTGGAAAGACCTACCTACATAAATTATTTATCTCCCACATAAATTTACTAATGCCGGCCAAGTCTTGAACTTTGGTTCTTAAAAAACAAAGTACAACTGCTAACTTAGTTGCCATGGATATTTCAGTCTCATTGTTTGAAGCCAACAAATTTTATTATTCGAAATATGTTTTAGTATTTTAAACCTTAACTTTAAAATACTGTAAAAGAAATTAAAAGAACTGTGCCTAAATCTCAGTTTTATGCCTTAAATTTTTAATCGACACATCCGTTTTGGAGTTTTCTCGCATCGTTGTAAAGCGGGCGGCGCGGATCGATAGCGCGCGGCGCGACGAACTCTGTTTCCCTCTTAACATGTCCGCACACGTGACCACGGCTCTGTTTTAGTGTTCAAATTAAATATCACGTACGTTTATAATAATAAAAAATTCAAAAGATATATTGGTATCACGATATATACCGATTTGATAATTTTATTCAAAAACAAGATACGCAGTGAAAACTTTAATCGGAAAAAAAATTTAAAAGGATTCTATTAACTATATATTTTTGAAGTTACTATACACATATAGATTTTTGTTAACAGATTTAATTATATTACCATATAATTAAATTAAAGTATAAAGCTATCTTCAAGGTATTTTCGCTCAGACACATTTAAAAATGTTCATAAAACTCTTGACATTGAATAATGTTATTCACAAAGAACATAAAGAGACAACGTCATATTTAATTTCGCACATGGATATTACTCTTATATGAAGCGAGCTGTACCCTACTTCATTTCAGAAGTAGCTTTATTGTACAAGGGTAATGTAATGTGTATCTGTGGGAATTCATATGCCCCGTTTTCCTGATAAAGAGAAGGTCCCCTTTTGTGTGTGCGGTTATTTGCTCTTCACAGAATTTTAGTGTAACCGGATTGTCGGATCAAATAGAACACGTTATTTGCACTAGAGGCCACAACTTTAACTTATATCGTACGATGTTTCGTTAAAATTTAGTTTAAAACAATTTTTTTTGGAATATACTTGATATTTGTATCGTATCAATCCCATACACAAATCGGACATTCTTGCGAGTTTTAACAGACAAAATGAAACATAAATCATCGTCACTAAAACGCAAAAATGAACAAGGCGTCGCTACTGTGACAATTTATTTGTTCTGCTATGCTCACATTAGTAAATAGGTTCAAATTGACACAAACATAGGGTTTGAATCTTTGCCTTTCAAAATTGGCGTTTCCCATCAAAACTTCTCTATCCAACTCCATCCAAGGCGATGTATGTTTCCTTATCAAATCTTTCCTTTATTTATGAAATATGTAGGAATACACTTAATGTGTTAATGTTTACAGAAAAACTAATGTTCACAAGCTATCACTGTGTAATAGTAGTGAGAGTGCCGTATATTACCTTCATTGCATGTAAGCGCACAGTTTGAAAAGGTTTTGTCAAATTTATTAAGTTTTAACCGAGACTTTATTATGGCGGGGTTAGATTCTTCACAATGGTTCAGGCAGATTTAACTGGAGCATTGAACCTTGGCGGAGCGCCAACTCGGCTATGTTGTTTGCGCTTAACGTAGAACAAGATTCTTATCACCTTGGAATAGCTTAAGTCTGCTTTACTATGATATTTGTAGCTTATCTACTAATTAAATATACGTGAAGTTTGTAACGATGTATGAGTGCTTGGTACTTTTAACGAGAAACCATTTCATTTATATTATAATTAAAATAATGTTTTTCATTTAATCGTTCAGGCATATTTATAATAACAATTAGTAACATAAATGACACAATGCCTCTACCTAGTGGTGCACGAAAATCACTGCGGTTGAGTTGTATGTTTGAACCAGTTGTGGACTAACTTTGTCTTTTTCTTATGGTGCTTCTCCATTTAATGAAGGTTGGCAGTCAACTCTGCATATTTTGTCTTGTCCTTTGCAAGACTAAAAAGTTCTGCGGCACTTTGTATCCCTGTCCATTCGCGGATGTTTCGTAACTACAACTTTTTCTTCCGACCAGGTCTTCGCTTTCCCGCAACTTTTCCCATTATTATTAGTCTAAGCATGTGTCCTAGATACGCCACTTTGCGCTGTTTGATCGATTCCAAAAGTTTGCGTTTCTGACCAACCCGACGTAGCACATCCTAATTGGTGACTTTCTGAGTCCATGATATGGACATCATACGTTTGTAGGCCCACATATCGAACGCTTCTATACGCTTCCTTACATCTTATAGGCCAGATGTAGCAATGTAGCAGACGTATGCGAAGTGGGATTTTCTGGTTATGATTACAAAGGACCTTCTACATCTTTACAAAGGAGCTGCGGGCTATTTCAATGCGAGTTTTTATTTCAACCTTGCTATCCTAATTTTGTGTAAGCCAAGTGCCTAGGTAATTTGGTTATTTAGTAACTCTTGTTTTAGTTATTTGGTAACTCGCTCCAACGGTTGGCCCGCCACAGATATATTAAGTTGGATATTGGGTTTGTTGATGATCACCATAATCTTTGTTTTCGTGGCGTTCATTTTGAGACCAGCTTTGACGCTACACTCGTTTAATTTGTCGTAGTTCTGCTTCCGTAGATGTTATGAGAACGGTGTCATCCGCGTACCTCAAGTTGTTAATAAGGCATAAGGTTTCTTTTATTTACGTGATTATTATGCATATCAAATCCACTAAGTTATGGATTTTTCGCGTTACTTAAATATTTATTCCCGACGTTTCGGATTCTTTCCAGCAACCATGATCACGGGCAGACTAATATAATATACCAACTTAGTCAGATCAGGCATAAGGTATTTATCATTTAGAACTTTGTAATGTTGCTGTTTACATAAGTAGATTCTTGCGTTAAATTGGTGGGTAAAAATTCGGTCCCCGATGTCATAAGTTTTTCAAACTTTGTACTATATAATTTAGCCTGCAATGAGTTTTAAAGAACTTTGGATTTACTCTTCTCTAAACTGAAATTGAAATTAAAAGGGGATGGCGTACAAAGGTAGAACGAGAACCCTAGGATTATGCATCGCCTGTATTCCCTGGCTAGACAGGCAATGCCCTGCCGTAATGGGGATAAGCAATATTTTGAATCTGCAGCGTTGACTAAAGTTTTTATAGCTTTTCGAACGCTTAGTAAAAACTTTATAAACAAATGAATGTATAATTTACTTAAGAAAAAAGGAATGATTGTTCTTTACTTATATTAGTTTAATACATAAAAACAATACCATTATAATAAATGTAATGTAAGTGCACATTGAATCTTTGTTTTTTTTTTTATAATTAATTGTAGTTGCATTTCATAATATACAGCCTGAAAGGTTATCAGAATTTATATAAAAAGGAAAATATATTATGCACATTAATTACTTTTTTTTGCTAGATCTTTTGCAATATTATGTGGACAAAATTATTATACCATATCAAAAGGGGTTTATTTTTAAAATTGTTTTCACTCATATAATAAGCGAGTTTTGTTCGAAAGTATTAATTGTCATGTGTTTTCAGTTTAGGTAATATATGATCAGTAGTTTATAAAAACATTAAAGAAATAAAAATCGTAACTCTTAGGTACTCGTTTTTTTGCTCGTTTTAAAACCTTATTTCTTATGCGGCAGACAATAAATAAAATAATTTAACGTAACCGTACATCATGAAATAGTTTACAATAAAATCAACTCATACGTATTGTTAACACTAGATACATTGAAAATTTCAATGATAAAATTTATAGAAAAACAACGAGGTAACATTTAAAACTTATTTAAAATAATACGTTCATTTTGCATGTAAATTTACAAGAATACCAAAAATGTACATGACACAATAAGTAATTTTAATACAATGAATATGTGGATATAACGATGAAATTCGTATAAAAATTATGTTGCTTTTATAACGTTGTAACGCTGGTTTAAATTACTGAATCATAATATTCTTCACGACAATTGTAGATCGCTAACATTTTTATGTACTAAGAACAATTTACATGGGTTAAACGTTACCATAACATAAAAACGTGTACTTGCTAAGCTCGTTATATCAATTAAGGTTTGAGGTTATTCATATTTATTTTGTTACAATTATGCAATGAGATTTTATTGATAATTATTTCAGTTTTCACCCTGTTTAGGTGACTATTAAAGTATTTGAATATGTTAAGTGGATAGGTGTTCTTTGTATATGTAGTTAATTATAGTCTTAAAAATTTGAAATAAAAGGATAATAAAAGTTGAAGTAATAATATAAGTAATAGTAGTTAATAATTCGACAATCGATAACAATGTTTTCTTTTCAACTTATTAAAAGTCTGTTGCAACGTATTGAACCCCAACCCCTTGGCACAAGAGTTGAGGTCAATGCTCGGTATTTCAATCCAGAGATATTTATAGATAGATCTTCAAAAACAGAAAAAACTTCTATTGATTCCCCTGTTAAAATATTTAAACTTTGAGCATATCTGAGCAGTTATCAGACATTATTGGTTTTAGTGTATAAATTGTTTACCTTACGTTAGTAGTTACATTGAGTGTAGCAAAGTAAATATAGTCGACTGTTTAAGCAATAAAAATTTAACTTTTGGTCGATCAAGGTATGTTTGTTAGAGTACAAAAAAATATTCCTTCCCTTCAGTGGACTCACGAAAAGGGACAATAAGATGGTTTGATATTCATAATATTCACAGTAGCAACTTGTGCCGTACATGATCCTTATGATTTTTGGTACTTGGATATTTTTATGGATATTTACAGAAGAATATGTAAAAATACGTAAAATTAGGTAAATAGTTGCCATCATACAAAAACTGATTTGTTAGCTGGCGGTATATAGTAGTATTTTCGATCTTAACGTCCGTTTATTAAATTATTTAAAAAGCTAGTGAGGCTTTCTAAGTTACACCGTATCTTCTACTACACTTTCCTTGTATAATTTCTGTTAAAAACAAATTTTATAAGCCTGCTACATTATTTCTCGATATTACAATTATTAGAAATCCTTACTTCTAATTTAGGATTGGCTCATTAATGTATCTTTAGTTAATAAAGATAAAACGGCTTATTTTTTAATGCCTTAAACATTCATTGGAACTTAAATTTATTTAGCAAAGCGTTTTATATTAAGAGACTACTTTTGCGAATGAATTTTGCCCAACTGACTCTTCAAACGGTTAGATAAATATTAGCACATGCACATATTTTCACAGCCAAAGTAAATTTGTCGAAAAATACTCGGTACATTTTTACTTTTTCCACTCTATCCCGTGTTGTACCGTTGTTTTTTGTGCGTACTTTTGTAACAGAATCTGGTACACAAACACAAAGTTCGGACGCGTCGAAATTTAGTGTTTCTTTTCTCTCTGAACAGATATGAGAAATTGGCATACATTTATCACAGTCTCGAAAGCAATGGGTTTCTGTCGATAACTTTTCTAGAGCATCTTTTATAATAATTTATGAATGGATATAAAATATTCAAATTACTTATGAGCCTAAAAGGAAAGTTATTACGTAGAACTTTGTAATTTTAGTAAATTTGCAAATCACGGTAGATATAACTTTTTCGGAAAAATACTTTAAAATTTTGATTTTAAAAGGTTTCTCGGCGTCTTACTTTCGTGCATGCCTTATTTTTTTCTAAAGAGGCGGAGCAGGAGAACATAGTTTTGAAGAACATTTGAGGGATAAGCGCTACTCAAAATGAATGTGTTGTAAAAAGTTGATCCAGTACCTTCTTTTGTTTAAAAAAGATACAGGTAAAACTGATTACATCCACTTACTGTTACTAAATTATTAAAATCTTAATACGATCTATTTACGACTAAATAATTAAAAGCTATACTTATATTCATTAATTTATCAATATGTATGATGTTAAAGATATAAAAAAGACCTAGCTAGCTAGTCGGCAAATCAATAAAACTCGACACTTATTTTTATCTTATATTAACCAAGTTTATAATGAAAGTTTTATAAAGCATATAGAGTATTTATATATATTTCGAACGAAAAATACATTTTGTATTTTTCAATATTATCATGCGCTTTGTGTAGAACAAAGACCACATAATTAAATATATCAATAAACTTAAATCGGATCGCTATATCGCAAATCAGTTTAAAGTACACATAAAGCCCGATAATCGCTTTGTCATATCATAGCG
The DNA here is from genome assembly GCA_029286875.1 of Lamproptera curius. Lineage (NCBI taxonomy): Eukaryota > Metazoa > Arthropoda > Insecta > Lepidoptera > Papilionidae > Lamproptera > Lamproptera curius. The sequence continues at coordinate 1,524,014 of JAGSMT010000102.1, read as the reverse complement.
CATTTTATCTTTCATACTTTATTATACGTTATACACGTTGCGTAAAATTATTGTGTATTTAAATTATAAAGTAACTACCAGAAACCTATAATGATATGATTATTTTTAAGTTTCACGTTTCACAAAAGAAAATTTTATTTCTGTTCAATATACATATAACTTTCTGTTGCTTACGCAAATAAACAAAACAGCTTTACGGATTTTGTACGTTTGTTATATGTCGGGTATAATTTTAAGTAATTACAAAGCAATTAGTTATTAATTAGTAAGTAAAAAATTCCTAAAACTGTATTGTTTTTTAATATACATAGTTATCACTAGACTACTATATGTGTATACATGAGAAAAAATATAGACATAGCTATACATTTTTTGTGAAATACAGTATCAATGCTCCCCTGATCGATTTTATGCAGAGTTCTGAGGTCGTCGCACCGCGATGTGCATCAGCTATTTCTCATTCGTAATCTTCTTCTGAACCATTTTCTGTCTGTTACAAATATCGTCTATTTTTCGTTAAAAAGGTTCCCAAAAGTAACGGGCTTTCCTTTCAACTGTAGATTAACTTCAAACTAGCGTAACTTTTTCGTCAATTGACATGTTAACAAAGATAAATATGAACAGGACCAAAACATTAAGTTATAATAAAAAGATATTCAGTAAAGTCAAGTAACAAGTTTCTGAAAAAATCCGTCAGCCACCCAATCAAAAAAGAAGTAAATAAGGAAAAAACCCTATGAAATTTACATTCATTAAAAACTAACAATATAAGAAAAAATTGTAAGCAAAATATGCAGGTTTTTTTTTCGCATATTACCTATGAGTACAAGCATGGGCCAATGCGGAGAGACAGTAAAATAATAAAAAAATATTTAATAACAAGTAACAGTCTCTTCTACATTATAAATCTGAATCAAACTACTTTGACAGGGAATCATAGTAATCACGTCTATTAAATACTTAATAAATAGTAATATTCTGTACGTCAGTGTATAAAGTTACTAATCATTTAACTATCTTCAAAACCCTTTAAAGCAACTAAACTCTTGTAACACAGTTTGAAATATATTTTTTCTTAACGTCAAACGTTCTATCATATGGCGGAAATTGCGATAACGGAAATCAAATCTTGATTCAAATCGCTTTCATAGATAATCCTTAGAGGTTTACTCGAGTTTTTTTATGTGATCTGTTGCTCTCTCGAATATACTGATTAGAACATTACCGGATGTAGATCCTCTAGAGTGTTAACCTGTATATTTAAAAAAATGTCTAGTGACAGCTGCAGATTTTAAATTTCGAATTCAGCATTCGAATTTTAGAAAAAAACCGCGTAACAACGCTTCGCGAACCCCGAGCAGTTCAATAGCGATTTCCATTCGCGTTCGTGTTGTTGGAAAATGGTGGACGCATGCGCGATTTTGACGACAAACAACCGCCCTTACGAAGCCAGACGCTGGCTGTCGGTACACCAGACAGCATCGTTTCGTTCCAAAACTAGAATATTTACAATTAGTATTAAAACGCGGTTCCCGTATCGTTATGGATAAAATATACCCTTCAATGTATTGAAGTACCTTGCTTTCGAGTTAGAAAATCTTGTTTTTATGGACCGGGAGCGGTGTTAATTTCGAAGCTTTCCATTCGGGTTTGGGGATGCCAGTGAACTAATTCGGTGAGTATGGTTTGTTGAAACAAAATAATTACACATTGTATATTTCGCGTCGGCGTTTTGTTTTTCTCGCGATTTCTTGAAATGAAATCTTTTAATGGAATATTTTATTCGTCTTGTTGCTTTTTCGTAAGGATCGTAGTATATTTGATTTATATTTTCGTTAAAATTATTCTGAATAATAAATATTTTGAATATTACTTATATAGATATTTTTTTGTATTTTTACGTAATTTGAGCATATACTATCGTGTTAATAGTGTTTTTGTAACATATAAAGTGACCTAAAAAAACAAAACGTGCTAAGATACGAGCTTCACGAAATAAAAATAGATACTAAAAGATATTTTTATTCGCATATAAAATACACATTTACCTATTTAAATGACGTTATGACAAAGATAATTTAGGTCTTGACTTAATTTTCGATTAAACTAAAAAAAGCTAGAGAAAAATTGCCTCAGTTATGGTTATTTCTCTTTTCAGAGTTTTAATAATTCATATCTGTTTGATGCACACAAAAAAATACTTATAGTGAAAAGGCGTTCAAAATAGCTTTGGACACAGACAAATTTCGGAGTCTCACTGCCAAACTCATTAGCAGTTATTATATTAGTAAATGATTTAACAACGTAGGTTAAAGTAAGAGTAAGAGTTAATCTCACTTGAATTTTCCACTCCAAAACTAACTTTCGATATGGCCAATCTAAGATATAAAGAAGAAATAAATTATTCAGGCCACGCTTTTTAATATTATGAAAAATATTTAACTATTTTACTTAGTTTTATAAATATCGAGTATTCATTTTCTAAATATCGCCCAAAATAAGAAAAAATTATGCTCAATTAATCAAGACAATTTACTTGATTAAATATTTCGTTACATCGTTGATAAAAATTAAGAATTTACTTAGGGAAGGACGTGCGAGGAATTAATAAGATAATGTAAAGGCCACAATTATTTATGACTGGCACTACTTATTTTATTTACTTTTTTCTGATTCAGATTTCTATCTTCCTACTGAACGAATAATCAGAAAACTATAAGAGCGATTTCCAAATATGTTTATTAGTAATCACTATGTCATATATTATATAGCTAGTGATTATACTCTATAAAATGTAAATAATCCAGAATAGAATGACTCAAAAATAAAATAATAGCTATAACATATTAATTTAAAGTCAATGTCGAAAATTATTTATTCAAAATTTTAAAAACCATCCACCCGTGTTAAGCCGCGACAAACCACTAATATTAGATGTCCAAATCGGACGGTGTTGGTTATTTCAACAACAAGTTAGAAATAAATTGATGGTTGGCATGGGTACTATTATTCGAAATTTTCGGGTCGGAAAACCGTTCGAACAGGTTAATTCGGCACCAAGGGAAATTTATGAAGCCGTTAAAGCGTTGATGAGAAAATTCGCTCTGCAACAAAGATAAAAACAACTTTAGTGTATTTGCCGCTGAGAGACGAGGGAAATTATGAAATTTACGATGGCATAACTGCAACTTAGAGTTGGTTTTATAACCAAAGTATACGTTGCTTTCATAAGCTTGCTATGCAATTTGTTTAATATTAAAATCTCAACCTTGATACAGCAATGACTTTTATTGAAATACATCTCCATAAGTTAGTTTAGATATATAGCTATTAAAGAATAAACATCAATACACGTAATATCTGTGAAGTTTGAATTATATTCATCATCATCATCAGCCTGTGTCAGTCCACTACTGGACATAGGCCTCCCCTAATGCACGCCACCGCTTCCGATCAACGGCTAGTCTCATCCAGCCCACACCGGCCACTTTGCGAATGTCGTCACTCCATCTTGCCGAAGGGCGTCCTACACTACGTTTGCCGAGCCTCGGTCTCCACTCCAGAACTTTTCGACTCCAGCGGTCGTCAGTTCTGCGGCTTATATGACCGGCCCACTGCCACTTCAGCTGACTAATCCGGTGGGCTATATCGGTCATTTTGGTTCTCTCACATAATTTCTGATGCGGTCCTTCAGAGATACTCCGAGCATAGCCCTTTCCATAGCTCGCTGAGCGACTTTAAATTTGTGGACCAGTCGAACCGTAAGTGTCCAAGTCTCGGCACCGTAGGTCATAATGGGTAGGACGCACTGATCGAAGACTTTCGATTTGAGGCATTGTGGGATGGGTGACGAGAAAACTCGACGAAGCTTATGAAAAGCTGCCCAGCCCAGCCGAATCCTTCTGTTGGCCTCCCCCCCTCAAAGTTGTTTGTCCGTAGTTGGAGCGTTTGCCCTAGGTAAACGTACTCCGAAACTACTTCGAGGGAGATGTCGTCAGTGGGGATCGGTCCCGGATCAACGTTTTCGTTAAACATGACCTTGGTTTTACCCAAGTTTATCCGGAGACCGATGCGTGCAGAAGATTCAGCCAGGCTTTGCGGTCTCAGCCATGATGGCGATATCGTCCGCAAATCGCAGATGTGAGATGTACTCGCCGTTCACATTTATGCCGTGTCCTTCCCAGTTGAGTGTCCTGAACATGTCCTCAAGCGCGGCGGAGAACAATTTCGTAATTATATAGTTAAGAAATAAATCTGTTAGATATGAATTGAAAAAAAATTAAATTATATTTCTTTATGAATTGCTCAAAATTATTGTGATTAGTTTCATGGAGGTAAATTATCTAAAAAGTTTTAAAATCTTAAAGAGTAAAAGTAATTTCTTTTATTTACGCGATTATACATATCAAATCCACTTATTTACGGATTTTTCGCGTTACTTAAATATATTTATTCCCGACGTTTCGGATTCTTTTCAGCATCCATGATCACGGGCAGACTAAGTTGGTATATGTCTGTATCTGATATATATATGAAGATTATAATCTCTGTATCTATATGATAGACCTCACCATGGTAGCGTGTCTGAAACCGGAGGTCAGTGGATTCTGAATCACGTCGGGACATCAAAATTTCATTGTTGTTCTAGTTGATTAAGAATGCCGATACCAGTTGGTTGAAAAGTAAGATGATTCCATTAAAGGATGGACATTAAGATCGTCCACCACCACCGTTGACTCAGGTGGTGAAACGAGTTCTTACTAATGGAAAGTGTTATGAGGTAGGACTTGTCCAGCAGTGACTTAGGTTGAATCCCCATTCAAAGTTTGATATCGAGTTTCGTTAACGGCGAAAACTGCAGTCCATAACGAACCGATGAAAGTCAAAGTTAAACTTTTCATTAAGCTTAAATTATTGTTTGAATAATCAAATGTTTGACAACAATAAGTATCTTATTACATTATTTTTAATTTAACCGTATTCTGATTTCAAAGAACAAGATGCATCAAGAACATTTCAAAACAAATAAATACGTCTTATAAATTTGTTCAAGATGAGGCACTCTCAAAAACTGTGTCACAGCGCCACTCACGTTACGCTCTTCATAAGCAACCATGAGAGAAAGTGAGAGGCACGCGTCGCTCTTACTCGTGCGCAGTTGTCCTGCTTAAGGGAAAAAGAGAGACAGAGAAAAAGAGAAAGAGGGTTGATCCTTCTTCCTACTATACGAATGGATATTCAAATTACAATCATTCTACCATTAAAAGACGTAGTCAGGTACAACTATAGGCACGTATACCGATTTTACAGGCAACCAATTTTGACCATATATTACGATCATTATAATGCGGTAAGAACATTCTAGAAAAATAAAACCAAGACTCGAATACACATTTGAAGTTCAGAGTATACTTTATGTTTCATGAAAACTTAATTACGTGACGCTAGTATTTTTATAACCTTCATAGAAGCCGATGAAATACGAGGAAGCCATGTGCAGAATTTTCTTTTCTGCGTACGTCTATAAATCCAATGTTATAGTTAAACATATTTACTTATCGATCCATTACTAAAGCACTCGGTACTGCTGCTGCGGGGTCAAAGCGTGATTAAAAACGTTAACTAATCTAATTATGTCCAAATTAAAAGTTATGTTGCAAGTAATTGAGCGCTTTGAAAGAAACGCTCCGCTTTATAGCGCCTTTTTGCACGTCTACTGAGCTGGTATTTGAATTTATATTGCTTTCTTTTTTTATTATCATGTTTTGCTTTTCATTTCTTCATGAAATGTTTGTATCTAGGAATTAAACTAGCTAAAAAATTAAAGAATAAAGACTATGGTTTAAATTTTTATATTAGTTTTAATCTTTAATTCATATTGATTTTTTAATGCCATAGCAATTTGATGGTGACTTGGTATGTTAGTGTATTTGAAATATTTATTTATTGCATCTTCATCAAATATAAGAATTTGTTGCAGAATTAAAAAAAAATTATACAATTCTTAATAACAATTTTTACCTCCAAAATACGACGAGAATTTTTTTTAAGAGCAGATGGGATTACATTTTAATTCAGTCTCGGTAACACGTTTAAGTGAAATTGAAGGTTTATGCGATATTGAAGGTTTTACTTTGATAATCCTCCTTCGAACCGTTTTCTTTGACATTGTTTATTCAAGGTGAGGCTGACTATACTGTTACCTTGTGTAAAGATGGCAAACACTTTCAGAAAACAGTTTAATTATTTAATGGAATTGCGTATTAAGTTGATGGGGCTACTTGTGTTTATTCTACAGTTTGAAAGTTGTTAGCGGTTAATAAAGTTACTTCGACTGAATCGCAATCAATTCTATTTTAGTTATAAAACCATTTAGTAAAATTGTGTTAAATTTAAAGCTTATTTAAAGGACTATCTGAAGTTGTCGCTATTTTAAGGATAACTGTTTCGCTTTTTGTTAAATACGGTTGAGTATTATATAAAAATTATACGATAATATTAGTATATTAGTACTTAAACTATAGTTAATATTAAATGAGGTTTTAGCTTCACTTATTTCTTTTGTACTTTATCTCTGACGGGAGGCTTCAAACCGCAAGACTCAATTTTAAATCTTATACTTTTGAATCGCTTTAAATTGCGTGGTAATAATTTGTGCTATTATATGTTTGTATTATATTGTAACGCATTTAAAATGTTATTTATTACGTTTCTTTTGTATTGGACTGTATTGTTGTATATTGTTTAGGTATATCGTGGAATCATTTGTCTATACTTCCAGGTTATTAAAAACAAATAAATATATGGAAGTGGTTTTATATGCTACTCTAGAATCGCATAAGAACAATAGACAGCTCAGATTATAGGTTGCTCTGACAACCAATTTACGATGAGGATATTTTTTTACCTGCCGCTGATTCCTAGTTTTACTTATGTGGCATAGTGCTACAGAACTTGGAATACACATTTCCAGAATCATATTACAGTATTTAACAGAAGATATGTATTGGTTTCAATTAAAATTCTGTTATTTATATCAAAATGACCGAGCATTTCCATATTAGACAGAGTGAAGTCTACAAACTAGTGGTAGTTTGAACTAGTGGTAGTTTGAATAACAAAGACTCAATACAAAAAAAAAATTGTCTTCGATGGTCATTAACCTCATTTATTAATCGTGTATAAAAGATTATTCTGTATTCATATTTAAGTAACAATATATAATATGTTTTTGGCTTGTTATCCGCTGATCTAACGCAATACGAAGTGGCTCAAAGGAGCGTGGGTTTGAAATCTGTGGGTATACTTATATGGCCAGAGGCAACTTTGTTTGCAAATTATTTTGACAGATAAAATATTTTTTATAAAAGACTTAAATTAATGTAGCAAAATTTCAAAGTTATTTCTTTATCTTTAACCATTTAAATGTTTTATGCTATAGTAGTGCTGTTCCATGTTCATCACTAATAATTTCATTGCATCAAATATTCCGTTTTATTTATTACACAATAAATTTACTTATAACATTTGATTAGTAAACAACGAATATACACTAAATAGAGGATTAATTAAGGTATCACAAAAATTGCATATGTGCCTATGATTACTTAAATCGGTACTTAAAAAAATTATATAAATCGGTATCTATTTCTGTCAGTGATTCGACCCATTATTCTAACACATCTCATTATACTAAACATGAAACATGTACTACGAGGGCATGTCAAAAAGTTTGTGGAGTAAAGGATTTCCCTAAAATCGCTTCCTTTTCCGAACCGGTGGTAGATTTTTGACAATCAATATGTGAGTTTATCGCTCCCACGCTAAATAAAGATATTTGACTTTGAACTATATATATCAAGTTTGATGTGAATAGGGTTATTAATTTCAAACTTGGTGTATAATATCTTTCTAGTGACCTGTAAAAAAGTGAATCGACCAGAAAAGTCTGCAAATATAAATTCAATTGAACACCGCGTCTTTATTAAGTCCCACACCAAGAAAGTGCAATCCGTTTATATTATTTTAAGAGCTGTGCACAGTTTACGTAGACTCTGCTCCTACACATTGTTTACAAATGGCATAATGTTTTTAAAAAAGGAAAAAGAAGAAAAACTCGCACTGAAATATGACGGGGCTAAAGCAAAATGGTTGAATTACCCGAAACAGGTTTTTTAATTTCTACATCATCATGATTAAGTTCGGGTGAAATAGAATCCTCGAATGCTCATGCCACTTCAAAAGAATTAGCGTGCAGCAAGTAGGGAAGAAGATAGGGCCAGGATTGTTTCTGGAGATGAAACCGGGGCTCACCACTATAAACCTGAGTATAAGCAACAGTCGACGCAGTGGCATAAAAGGCACTCCGTCTCCGAAGAAGTTTATATTATCACGATCGGCCGGAAAGGCCACAGCGACCATCATAGGGGATACAGAAAGTATTTTACAGATGGAATAAAAACAATTTGCAGTACAATAATGGAACAGAAAATCGCCTCTTTGATAGACTAAAGAAGCTATGAAGGAAAAAAGAATAGGAAAGCTTTAAAAAGAAAGGATCCTTTGAAGGATAAGACGTCCACACGTCCGATGTTGCGACATTTGCTATCCACTGATACGTGTTTGAAAAATGAGATCACCCGCCTTACAGCCGATCGCCTCTAACGATTATTTAAAGGAGCTCCTAGTCAAGTCTGCAATTTCGGCCTATTTCGACATCAAAGATAAACCTTTTTTTCGTTATTATAAACTAATCATTTGAGAGATCCAAAAAAAGTATTAAGATAAGGGGATGTATATTTTGGAAATAAAAAAAAGTTTAATTTTTTAAAATTTTTTTCCTTTAATTTCCCTAAATCCGCGAACTTATTGATTATCCATCAAATTACGTGACTCCAAAGGCTCAATACAATTTTGTTTCGGTGCTATTCTATATTCAGTAAGAGAAATATTATTACAAATATATCAATTTAATTACTAGCTCGATATAAAAACCGTGATCTTTGTGGTAATCTATTATAAAATATAATGAATACTGACTAATAATTACTCGAGTAGCAGATAGAGTATTGATAAAATATTTTTGGCTTAAATGTACTTTCTTTAATTTTTAGTGGTTTTTTTTTATATTAAATAAAAAAGTCTCTTGATTATCGTTTTGTAACGTGCCAGGAAACATTTATTAACAGTTGGCAGCAACAAAACTTTGAAAAAAAAAATGGTTTATATTTTTACTCAATCTATATACGTAACGTTTGTATCTAATTCGCCACACAATTCTACATTTATCACGTACAAAATAGATGAAGCACTACCACATCGAGATAGTTATAGATCTGTACGAAGTTACGTGGAACGGAACGTTGACAGCAGTCGATTTCCGCCATCTTCGTTCACCGTTAAACATGTTAGCATTCAGCACAATAACTGAACTATTTGTGTGGCTTATTCGCAGGGGTGGTTTTAAGCGAGATGAGAGCTCTTTTATCCTTATCGTTGTTTGTCTTCCCTCTGAATGTATAAAAGATTGTTATTGATATTACGGAAAGTTTATTTACATAATACTCGCTTAATAAATAGATTTTGTTGAGTATACCAGTCCTTTTCTCTAATGAGATGCAACATTACTTAATTCATGTTAACATAGACTACAGTTTGATTATTTTAACTATATATTCTATTTGACAATAATTTATTTTAGCGATTTCAATGGTATATAATTATTGTATCGTTGAAACCTTAAACAAGCACTGCTTTTATTTGTTTTTCTTTAATCAATAAATTTAACATATTTTTGTTTTTGGGCTATAAAATTAATAAAATATCTAAATATTTTAATAAAGAAATATCTCGATTCCGTGTATAATTTTACTGTAACGAAAAAAAAAAGTTTGTTAATAAATAGTCAAATAAAAAGACTAAATAAAATTTAACATTATAATGATATATGATTAATTGAATGTAGGATATAGATCGCGTTCAAATTAAAACTGTTTAAATTTTCTCAAATCTTTTATTAAAATTATTATATTTACTTTTTGTTTCGTATCACGATTCTAACTAACCCATCTGAAGTATTCTTAAATTTAATAGTTATTTACTTCGTACTGTCAAGGTGTTAACTTATTGCATTAAAGAAAAGTTACGCGGATAAAACTACGGGCGGATTATACGACATCTGGCATTACATAAATGTCAAGCTATAATTATAACGACTTTGACTCTCGTACGGGTGCGGAATAACAAATCTAATATAAAAGCAGTTTTATAGCAAATATAAACGAGTTCAAAGCGTACCTCTGATTGAAAGTACGCTCTTTTTCAGCGAAGAATTAAGTTACGTGACGGAATATTAAGTATTTCGTTTTTTTGAAAAGAGTAACGACTAGTCCCTGTGAGAAATCACTGCTACAGTTAATATACTCGACATTAAATTATCTAACGTTTTTTATTCTTTTTAATTTATCGGCAAGTATTCTGATCCACGCTTAAACAACTTTCTCGGCAAGTTAGCGCAAAATTAGTGGTAGAGAAAGGGTTTTGTGTACTTTATGTTTTTATTTAGCATTATTTTTATTTTATCTAAGATACTGGCGTTCCGCTCCGATACCGAGTAAAATTAGGGTGTCTATATCCTTCCCCGATAAATTAACTGAATGAAGCTTCCTAATAATTCCTAATAATCAGCGTCAGCTGTTGTTGAGTTCATCCATTACAACCTTACAGGCGAATTGGGAAAATAATACAGTGAAATTGTCATTATTTACTGAGTTCATTTTATATTCATATAAGACAGATGACAGATACAATTTCTTTTTGAGACCCGCTTATATTTTCAGAGGCCTCGAGGGGCACAATTCAAGTTTACTCTGAGCCATCGATGGCTCGAGTGCAAAGTCAGAAGGCCGAGTGTTACCTTTCTTAAGCCGAAGTGAAATATCCTGACCACATTTTTATGATTTACTCGGTTATAATCTTCGGGTAGATCACGTATAATTATTCAGCCTAATTATCTGAATAATTAAAGAGGCTGAATGCCTGCCTATTGTTAAACCACATAACTATTATTACAGTAAATAAAATAGATTTATTTTATTTAATTGAAGGCCGTACTATCTACTTCGTGCAACTTATTTAGAATAATCGCTGTTATTTTTAATAATAAGACAACATAGAACAATAAAATTAGTAAAGTCAAGAAAACAAGCGGCTGCATTGAGGCGGTACCACGAGATTGTATACGTCGCAACACATTAATGCAGTCACATGAATATTGATAACACATAAATAACAATGTTCAATCTGTCCATAATCTTTGTACAAGCAAGCCAACATAAACAAGGTTACTAAGATCAATACTCAAAAATCTGAATAAATAACAAATGAAATACTGTAATACTTATACGATTTAGTATTTAAAAGTAGGTAACAATTACATAGTACACCTTACGCTATACACATTTAATGAAAATGGGTTATTTTGTTAGTGCGGTTTATTGAAATAATTCAAAATAGCCATGTTAAGTTGAAGGTGATACTTTTTATATGTAAGAGCAGCATAAAAGGGCTCTAGTAAGGTTAATTACAGTAAAGAATGTATTGGAAAAGTAAATATTTTATTTAATTATCGTGAAAGGTGACCCGAAATCGATTTCGAGTTTAGCTCGTGTGACTTAAATACGTAGCGTTTTATTATTAGGTGCGTGAGCATAGTACTCGAAATATTGCGTGATATTAAGTCATGAGCTAAATAATATTTAGATGGTTCAAATATTTAATTAAGTGAGTTTTGGCTGTTAGTGCTAAAGTTGCTTTTTATTTAAAGGCCTTTTGGGGATATGCTATTTAAGTGCCGTTGCCTGCCACAAGGCGCAAACGTTTTTCAAGTTTAAAAGCAATGTATATTAACTAGGTAAACAAAGTATTATGTGAAGCGCGAATTTTTTTGTGGAACATTTTTTGCGTTAACATTATTTATGCGTGGTCAATTAAGTGAATGTTCTTATTGTTATGGTGGTTCCCTACTTTAATCAATAGCCTAGTGGTAAGAGCGTGTGCTTTTGGAACCAGTTTGAATCCTGCGGGGACTCAACAAATGTTCATTGTTGTTCCCTAGTTGGTTAGGCAGTTTGGGCCGATCACCCAATTATCTGAAAAATAATATGATCCATGCTTTGGACCGGCATGTAAAAAATCGGTCCATCTACCAACCCGCATTGCACCAGCGTGGTGAGGTACGGTCTGAATCCCCGTAAATGGAGAAGGCGTGCATTAAGAGAGGCTTATGATACAAAATAAATATGTCCAGATGATGATAGTTATTTAGTGAGGGTTAATTACAACAATTTAATGTAATATGTGGATAGTAGCAACTGTTTTCTCTATGCATTTTGAATAATTAATATAACATTTATAACATATTGCTACAGTTTATCCAAACTGTTATTATATCTAGTATATAACTATACATAGAAATAGACAGACATAAAAACCAACTTAACACAAAATAAAAATATATCTCTTTGTTAATATTATATCAGCTGCCATTAGTAGTATCTACTTCGTATTTTTACTACGAAATAATGTAAGACATTTTTAGAATCAAATTTATTTCAAAGAAATTCAAAGTTAGAACAAATAACAAAAGATGAGAGAAATTTATGAACTTTCTTATTTTCAGCATAAAATTTAAGTTACTTAACAGTTTATTCTGAGGATCGTTAAAACTCCTAAATCATTAAAATATTTTTACAAGAAGCCAAAAAAAATACTGAAATTACGCGTGATTAAAATGACACAAACACGAGATATTTTGTGAACATTAAGGAGGAAAATAAATAAAAAAGTAATGATGCAAACATTTTGAAATTTACTCTAATACATTAAAACGCAAGTTACGAAGAAAATGAATAAAAAAAAACAGTTTAAGTAGATAGATATATAAACGCTTTATTGTTCATATTAGAAATATAATAACTAAAACTAAACTTATTATATATATAACTGTTAGACCAGAGTCGATAATTTTTGAAACCAAAAAAATAATAGTAGGATGAAATGTAAATTATTTATTTTACCTCAGATAATAAAAGATGGATACCAGGGCAGATGACGACGAAGCACCGCCTGACCCAGCGGCAAGAAAGCACAAACACCATGACTACACCGAACAAGACTTTGAGGGTAAGTCCTCAGATTTTAAAAACTTTAAATCAAAGCCTAAATACATATCACAATCGTCTATTGCGAAAGCTTAATAAATAGAAAGCCACTTAAATGCGTTGCTATTTTTAAAAACTATTTATTGTATCGGTATATTCAGCGCTTATAAGTATAGCATAAAAGAATTGATTAAAAATTAACACTGGTTTGTTAATAAAACAATCGTTATCGTTACGGTTGTTTTAGCGAATAATTCCGATATATCCGCAAGCAATGTAATTTAGGAATTTTATTTAGACGTATAATTAAAGCTTTATCCATGATAAAAGAACAACTACAAGGTCGGTAATTATTAAAAAAGTAATGCTTTATTCAGCATTCTGAAACTTACAGCTAAAGATTACTTGAAAAATGCGTATTTATAATATCTCTTCATTTATTAGTTGTTAGACTTCATTCTCTAAGCCATTTACCTACGTTATCACGGAGTTGGCTATTAATCCATCTAGATATAATAAAAGCTTTACTCAAAGCAACTGGCTACTTACCTCCACATACCCAGCAATTATTGGTTGTTAGATAACGCATATAAAACACAAGCAGACCAGTAGAGTTATCTGGAATTTTAAAATAACAACAATGTACTTATCGTAGTAGAGTCTTTCAGTAGAGAGTTTCACATCTGTGATATTATACTGTTCTATCTTCAGCTTATCTATCGCTGACCTGGTTTTACTTCGCTTCAATAAAGCCTGTCATCTCTTATACACACTTTAGCGATCGAAACTTACAAATTACTAGATACTTCTTTTATTACACATTATTTTATTTGTTCTTGTTCATGTTAATTGATTCATTTAAAACTTGGAATGTGATAAATGGTCTCGATAGGTTTAATTTTCCATTTCACTGGCCTTGTGGATGCAGATATAGGTCTACTAATAGATAACCTGAATGAATACAGCTCGGTTTTATCGTTGTGGCATTAATTTGTTTATAACTCTAAGTATAATTATTTTTAAAATATTTTTCTTCAATGTAATTGTTTCATATTTATACGAGTGACAAGTTTATAACGAAATGCTGATGTTTTGTGATTGATGTTACATAATATTAAACTAAAACAAAACTTAAAATTTTCTCCTAATTTTTTTGGGAAGGCTTGTGCTTTGGCTTAGGTATTGGGTTTTTACAAAATGAAATAATGATGTTAATATTTTTTTATGATTTACTTGCACAGACTGGGTCTGAGCAAGTAAATTTAATATTATGCATGGTGTTTGAACCACCACGCCACAAGTCGATGACTACATTTTTTTAGGTCACAGAGCCCACACCGTTTTCGTTGGGGTACATGTCCCAGCACGACGTCACTCTCATAGAAAGCACAAGCATCACCATCGTAACGGCGAAAAGGACGTAGAAAGACCGGGTATGATCCCAAAAGTTCTAATTTATAAACGTAAACAATGCTATTATACAATAAAATATTCTAAGATATTTTTCTTTGTACATGAAGTGACAAATACGGTCTTAAAAAATAATTTAATCGTAAGACTTTAATTATTTTGGAGATTTAATTCAATAACTGCTTTGAAAACATCAATATGCATCTTCCTGAAGCTCCGTGGGAGGGTAGTTACATTAATAATCCAGAAACATAAGTATTAACGCTTCGATCCATAGGCCCTGCAATTATGGCCCGAGTTAGAAGACTAAGCGTCACAGATGACGGAGAAACACGTAAGAAATCGCAATCACGGTCCCCATCTATTTATAGGGTTTATTTAACATGATTTTGTTTATTTCGTTCAACACTTCCATAAAAAGCGCATGTTAAAACGCGTATCTTTCTCTTGCTTAACTTTAAACATCAAAACATTCTGATATCCAAGCATGATTAGATGTCAACTGGCAATTCACATTTTTCTGACCATGTAGTACACTAACTGATGTTTTATACTGAGTATACATAGTGTTTCTTTTATTGCGATACCTAAGTCCACCATATTTTCTAGTGATCTTTAGTGTTTTTGTTCTTTTAATTGGTAACAAACGTCTCATATTATAAAATACATTTTAGTTACGCCACCAGCGCAAAGAGTTCAATTTATACTTGGAGAAGATGTCGACGATGCAACATTGGAATCTCATCCGCTATTCTCAGAAATGGAAGAATTAGTGAAAGATGGTGATGAACTTGAGTGGAAAGAGACTGCTCGTTGGATTAAATTTGAGGAAGATGTCGAAGAAGGCGGTAATCGCTGGTCTAAACCACATGTCGCTACTCTATCATTACACTCGCTATTTGAATTAAGAAGTCTCATTTTAAATGGTGCAGTGATATTAGACATGGAAGCGAATTGCTTAGATCAAGTAGCTGAAAACGTTTTGGATTTTATGGTAGCCGATGGCTCGTTAGGTTACGACTGCAGGGATAAAGTAAAAGACGCCTTATTGAGAAGACATAGACATCAGCATGAAAAACGAAATCACAATAATATGTCTAAGCTACCGCTTATAAGGTCATTAGCAGACATTGGGCGTAATCATTCATCATGTAAAAGTAAGTAAAGCTATAAAAAATGTTTTTCATAAAAACTAAAAAAACATTTTGTAGAATTTAGTAAAAATAGTTATGGGGATATTTTGGCGATATCCAATTAGATTTCCAGGAAGCTGTATCTCTCCGTACGAGTTCGCGTAATAGCAGCTCGTCTATATCATCTCCTCAGAAGATTCTACATGCACCGGACGCCAGGGGCTCTTATCTAGCTGTTCCAGGTCAGCTTTGTGCGAGTATCGGTAATAAGTGTGGGTACAGGCTAGCAAAAGCACAGAATATGTCGTCTTATCACGATAAAATCTTCGTGCACGCACTGGTTGGCTGGAACTTGTAAATAAACACATCTAAATGTATTTTGTGTAAGAAATTGTTTTGAGAAAATAAATTGATGGTATTGTTAAATTGGCCTTCTAAATTGCAGTGGAAGAAAGCGGTAGCAGTGGGCATTCTCAGAGGGGAGATTTTGGTCGTTTTCTAGGAATACCTAGCGCGGGTAACCGCTAAAACTTACGTTAATGAATGTTTTAATTTTTCTAACTTTTTATTAAATTTTATAAATTTTGAAAACGTCTCAACTCATCTGCTGTTTGTGTTATATGGGTTCAACACCATTCATGTTTTTATTTACTTTAACTAGTATTCTCGCTTTGGCTCTGGCTTGTTATTCATTATCTTAAATTCAAAATAAAACGGACTCTCACCTACACCCTCACGATTTGTTTCTTACAGTTAATAATCATAATAAGACAAAATAATCATATGTTAAAAATTTTGTTTAATTTCCTCAATGTAGCTTGAGTTATTTAATTGCCTGTTAAGATTATAATACATTTAATAATTGTTATAATTCCTTTGTAATGTAATATGGTGCTAAATTTACACTAAGATAATTATTTCAGGTGGAGCATCAGATGAAGGAATGGTTAAGAGCCCAAGCAGTTTCTCTATGCAAAGAAATCCTAGTTCCGGTGAATTACCTATCAATGGTGACATTAATCACAAAAGTAACACAAATTTTATGCGTAAGATACCACCGGGAGCTGAAGCATCTAACATTCTAGTTGGAGAAGTTGATTTTCTTGATAAAACCTTGTCAGCATTTGTTCGCCTTAAAACTGGAACTATCATGGGTGATTTAACAGAGGTCCCCGTTCCGACACGATTTATGTTTGTTTTGCTTGGACCGCCAAACAGCAATTCCAGTTTTCACGAAATAGGCAGAGCTATGGCAACACTTATGTCGGATGAAATATTTCATGAAGTAGCATACCGTGCGAAAAAAAGAGATCACTTATTAGCTGGAATAGATGAATTTCTAGACGCAGTTACGGTATTACCTCCTGGAGAATGGGATCCAGCTATTCGCATTGAACCACCGGCAGCTATTCCATCACAAGAAATCAGAAAACGACCCAATGATAATAATCCGAAAGAGGAACCGGACGAAGAAGAAGAAGAGCAAAAGCAAAGAGAAGAGTCTGGATTAGCAAGAAGCGGTAGATTGTTTGGTGGTTTAATAAATGATCTGAAAAGAAAGAAGCCATGGTATTGGTCTGACTTTAAAGATGCATTTGCTCTTCAATGCGTAGCATCATGGATATTTTTGTATTTTGCTTGCTTATCGCCTATTATAACATTTGGTGGGCTTCTAGGAGAAGCAACAGGCAAAAACATGGCTGCAATGGAATCCCTTGTGTCGGGTTTTGTATGCGGATTAGGTTACGGGTTCTTTTCTGGGCAACCATTAACAATATTGGGATCGACTGGTCCGGTCTTAGTATTTGAAACCATAGTGTTTGAGTTTTGCAAGCAAATTGGTTGGAACTATATGTCATTTAGATTCTGCATAGGTACTTGGACTACAATAATATTAGTGACCCTAGTCGCAATAGATGCTAGTGCATTTGTTTGCTATATAACAAGATTTACGGAAGAGAACTTTGCAACACTTATAGCCTTTATTTTTATCTACAAGGTATTTTTTTAATAATAATCTTTTTCTAATGACTTCACATCAATATTGTTTTAATGCAATATTCTTTTACAGGCAGTGGAAAACGTTATTTCAATAGGAAAAAAATTTCCACTGAAAACACACGCTGTTGACGTACTCAATTACGATTGTTTTTGTTTACCGAGCAATAATTCAAAAGTGTCAGAGGACTTTAATTGGACAACCGTTGAAAGCCAATCATGTCAGGTACTTATAAAATACACAAAGCGAGTGCAAAACAGGATATTTTTTTGCATTAAATAAAAATTATTTACTGTTCCTTTGCAGTTATATAATGGGACTTTGGTTGGTGCAGGTTGCGAACCTAAAGTCTATGTACCCGATGTATTCCTTATGTCCATTATATTGTTTCTCGGTACTTTTACAATTTCAATTATCTTAAAAGATTTCAAGAACTCCCTGTTTTTCCCTTCAAAGGTAATCTGAATTCATTTAATTATTTGTATCTGCATCAATAGCAAGCATGTAATAAGTTTTTATTTTATAGGTGAGGCAAATAATAAGCGACTTTTCAGTAATAATTGCAATATTATCCATGTCATTCCTGGACTTCAAAGTTGGAGTCAAAACACCAAAGCTTGAAGTGCCATCAGAATTTAAGCCTACGCTACCATCAAGGAATTGGGTTATTACTCCATTCAACGGAAACCCTATTTGGTCGGCGTTAGTTGCAATTTTGCCAGCTCTCTTAGGAACAATATTGATTTTTATGGATCAACAAATAACGGCAGTTATTGTTAATCGGAAAGAGAACAAACTGAAAAAGGGATGCGGGTATCATTTGGATTTGTTTGTATTGGCGATATTAATACAAATTTGCTCTATAATGGGGCTACCATGGTTTGTTGCTGCAACAGTCTTGAGCATCAATCATGTCAATTCCCTTAAAGTAGAGTCGGAATGTGCGGCGCCGGGTGAAAAGCCCCAATTTTTAGGAGTACGAGAGCAGAGGCTCACCCATATCATGATATTCGTAACAATAGGATGTTCCGTTGTCTTGACCCCAATATTAAGGCATATCCCTATGCCTGTACTGTTTGGTGTGTTCCTCTACATGGGTGTTGCGTCTTTAAAAGGTTTACAGTTCTTCGATAGGATACTGATTATGTTTATGCCACAGAAATATCAACCAGATCACATGTTTCTCAGACAGGTATGGGTATGGTTTTTATAATTATCACTTTATCGTGCCTTCACGCCAGGTCTTATCTAACTAAAAATTTTCAGGTACCCATACGACGAGTGCATTTATTTACCGCTATTCAGTTGGCGTGTTTGGTTTGTCTTTGGGTGATTAAATCTTTCTCCATGACGTCAATACTATTCCCATTAATGCTTGTTGTCATGATTGGAATAAGGAAGATGTTAGATTTATTTTTCACAAGACGGGAGATGAAAATACTTGATGACGTAATGCCGGAAATGTCAAGACGGAACCAAGATGACCTGCACGAGCTCAGCAGTGCAGAGGTGTGTAACGCTTTGATTTACATAAATTATATTATAATAAGAAGTGTGATTTTCTTAATGAGGATCCAAAAATCGTTATTCACAATTTTTATTTTTATGTCATCTTGAGTGCTTATAGATGTTTTTGAGTCAGTCGAACAACATTTATGGATTACCTCAAGGTATGTCACTACACCGTCTGTACGCGATAACACCTAATAACCTAACTACGACTAATACGATGTAGATTCCTACATCGTAATAATCCAAAAATAGTAAGACTAAGTATTAAGACAACGAAGTTGAATGTCACTTGATAATTTGCCCTTTGAAATTGACCAAAATCAAATCATTAGCATTTTAGTGGTAATGACTCGATCTACTTCATTGAAAATCAGGGGATACAACGAAGATGATTGCAAACTTTATTAAGATTTAAACACCATTTATATCAGAATATTTGTTAATTCTTGTTTTTAGGACACGAACAAGAACAATCCACCACCGTACCAGGAGAATTTACAAATTCCGCTGATAAATGGAAATATAATGAACATACCCTTAACTTCCATAAACATTTCAGAAGAAGTGAATAAATCGGGAATATGGAAGCAGGTCAATAGTAGTAATAAAATGGGTAACAGCGACTCGAAAGACTTTAAAGTCAAGGCGACTAAGAAAAAGTAAGTTGCACGACAGTAAAAAACGATGTTGTCGTTATAATCTAATGCTTACTTATTACATGTTCATTAAAATCTTGCTAATCTGAGATGAGGTTCCATTGTACATCATAGTATATTTTACAATATGGTGCTTACTGGTTGGTTGTATTACAGTATAAAACACAAGAAGTTGATACTGAAAAACGCACAATCGGAGATCGAGAGGCGACTGTCAACCATGGCCGAAGTGGAGGAGGACGATCCGGCTGTAAAGGTGTGCATTGACGACACCAAATTCTGAACACGCATGCCACCCCGTGTTGTTTTAAGCAGGAGGAACACAGCATGGCGGCATGGAGCACGGTACCCCAATTCCCACGTGCATGGAGAACGCAATACCTTAAACATTACTCGGCTACTGTGAAAATATCTAAACACGTATTCACCACGGAACCAAAATATGCAGACTAAAAGCAATAGAAATAATGGACGAAATCAGAACATAATTAAGACATATTTAACGCCGATTAATGTTTAATTTTCTAAGCTAAATGTAGTTTATGTGGAAGTAGAAAACTTGATGGTAAATAGATTCTGTAATATTTCGTCATAAACAACGTTATTTCCAGAATCTTAAGTAACGTTTACGTTTACAAACATTTAGTAAACTCATTAGGAATATAGATTTTGTATAACACATTCGTTCGTCACCTCACGTTTCCTTTCTAGCTCATTCTTTACTTTTTATTAATTATAATACTATAAATTTATTTATTCAGCACTGTATAAAATAAATTACAAAATAAATCTAACTGTTCGCTTAATTGTTTAAAATAGTTCATTAACATTTTCTGGACAAACTATAATATTTTTGTTAATATAGTTACGGTTTTTCTTGTCCTTGCTGCTACTGTCCTATAGATCCTTTTATCGGATTTAGGTATGCTTATATGTATAGCCAAGTATCCGCACTGCTTTTATAAATATAACAAAGTAAATGTACATATATCTTCAACTAATTTTACCTCGACGTTTTGACGCATTACGTTTGTCTTTTTACTGTAAAGAGTATGTGGTACAGGTAAGAGTAAAAACATGCGATCTTTTTGTCAAGTTTTATACAAAGTGCTACTGCTTTTCAACTAAATATTTTTCAGAGTGATATTCTAAGGCGCAAGGAATCTTGGAGTGGCGGAATAAAGTGCGATACAAGAAATGGCTCATCTGCCGAGACATCGGTGTAAATTTCAATTCACTATACCATCGTGTGCCCTAGAGCGTGTAATACCCCCGTAACGTGGTTTCTAGAACTAGTTCACGTCTTGTTATTAATCAACCGATAGTCCTGAATGAAAGTTGTGATCGTATTCTTCTTATTATGTTACGTTATTTACTTTTAAAACACGACTCAACTTTAGTCTAGAACATAAATAGCACAAAGCTGAAATCGATTCGATAAATGTTGTTTGACGAAGTTGTTCGTCCATCATGGCAATTCTTAAATGAACGTTAATCTAATTAATATGTTACTATTAATGAGCGTAGGTCTTAACTGTGTAGAATATATTTAATAAGTTTAATTGTTGTTTTGTTGCAATTAGTGTTAGTGATAAATTAGCCCCAAATATACACCGTTAAAGTAAAAAAAAAAACCAAGTGCCAATAGATAAACACCATTTGAAAATATTATAAGATTCTCTGTAATGACAAAAAAGGTTTAAAAATCTTTGAAGAAAAAATTGTAGACCTAAAAATATTAACTTACATATAAACCTTTTTGAAGATTTTTGGAATTAATATTTTAAAGAAAACTTTGATATAAATAGACCTACTATTGCTATCCGAGTCAAATAAAAAATACCAACCCGCTAGTTTGAACACTCAGTTTAATGAACTTTCCGACCCCAAATATTTTATACTCTTCAATGATTTTAGGGTGGTGTGAGTCTTGTATTTTTAAGTGATATTTTTAGATGAAAATATACTTTCGGTGTTATACCTGAATTTCAAACACGTTAATAGACACAGGCTTAGTAGTACGTAGACATGTCTAAGGTTCTGACGTTTATTTGTTAGAGCTAGTACGTAAACGCCTAAAATAGCGAATTTTAACGTAATATCAAATAAAATGTGGTGAATTATTTGTAACGATAATCATGAAACCTAATGTACCTGGTGGGATATGTTTGTTATATGGATTTGCATCATTTTTGAGACCGTTGTGGTGTGTTATGAATAAATGATTTTTTTGTAAAAGTTTCCTTCTTTTATTACTATTTTATTTTGATTTATTTTATTATTCAAATTCATATTTTTATACATTTATGTAGTTTATGATTAGATTTACACACAACTGAGACCAATAAACTTCAATTGTATTCGATAAATAGGTGAGATATCAGCAAATTATGTAAAAATTAATCATTATATTTTTATTAAAAGGCAATGATGTTATTTAACGATATTAAATCAAAGTGAAAACAGTTTTTCTAAGGAACTTATCGAATGAATGGAACATCTTACCTAAAATGTAAAATGGTGGAAGTTACCTACAGTTTAGTTTTACAAAAACTGATTAGAAAACTACTACCGTGAAGACTACTTCTTCCATATAAACATGCACAAACATTACTGTATTCTGGTTCGAAGGGCACTGTCGTCATTGGATTCGTAACAAGTCATATCTCTCTGGCAGAGATCGAAGTTGAACTGTCTAGCAATATTTTCTTTCATTTTTGTTATAACCTTTAAACCAATGACGTAAGAGTGTTGCTCAGCACAACTTGAATTTTCCATTCAAGGCCACGAAGACAGTTTTGTTAGCAGAATACATCTTTGCTATCATCTAATATTCAAAAGGATAGCGCCCATTGTCTATACATGCTTTTGTTTCCAAAATAGAATCCTTTCAGTGGCACTTGTACCACTTAATTAATGCTGTCAGCGCATTCTAGGTGTATGTACACGACATTTTTGATTCATATTCATGTATCTGACCAATAAAAATTTCTACTCGATCTATAGAAGTTTTCAGAAAACTTTTTTTATGTCTTGGGATTATACTGATGTACACATGCACTTTGTACTGCCCCCTGTTAATAAGTCTCACTGATTTTTTAAATTAATTAAAACCTCTTTGTGACCGTTGGGTAAAGAAGAATCATTGAAGATAAGCGTTAAATACTTAAACGTAGGGAACGTTTCGTTATCTATAAGTTCGTCATTTCCTGCTCATAATTAAAAGCAAATTTAATGAAGGATCAGATCACCCACACCCATCATCAGCCTTTGTTAGTCTACTGCTGGACATAGGCCTCTTCTAACACACCCCCATCCATTAGGGGGTTTGGATCCCGTATCCCACCACTCTGGTCCAATGCGGGTTGGTGGGTGGACCGACTTTTTTACATGCCCATCCGACGCATGGATCATCTTACTTTTTAGACAATTGGGTGATCGGCCCAAATTGCCCTAATCCAACTAGGAAACAACAATGAAAATTTGTTGCGTCCCCGCAGGATTCGAACACATCTAAAGCACACGCACATACCACTAGGCTTCGGAGGCAATGAAAGATACTAAACGCTATATACACAGAAAATATATTGTATTATACTTGGTATTTGCCTTCGGTTTTAATTATTTCTGTAAGAAATACAAGATTTTTAATTAAAAAAAATTATTATTACCAAACCCATCTTCAGTTTCAATTTTTAAACAATTTGTAAAATTTAGGCCTAATAAAAAAAATGCGATATACAAAGTTCTTACGAAAAATAACAACCTTCTCGATTATCCCGTTTATGGTATTGATATTATTTACGAATATTTTTAAACTTTACGTATTTTTTGTTAAAAATGTGCATTTATCTCAAAAAGGCGTCGTGAAAGTAATTAACGCAACGTCTATAAATATGTATAAGCCTATTTCGTTTATTACTTGCACTTATTTATCATACTAGTAATATTACCTAAGTTATTAAAACACATATTTTAAAACTTTAAAATATGTAGAATACTACGTTCACTACATATGCATACTACACCTACGCTGAATTTTTTTAACCTTTCTAGGGTCAGCTGGTTATAAATGCCTAAGGTATTAAGCCAACCTGCTTATATTAATATGCTAAAATCTTAATATATATATATATTAAAATCCATTGCTGTACGTTAGTCTCGCTAAAGCTCCAGAAAGGCTTAACCGATTTGTCTAATTTTCGCCTTGAATTATATGTGGAAGTCCAGGGAAGGTTTAAAATGTACATCAATATAATAATTGTCGAAATTAAAAAAAATATTTTCTATAAATTATATCTATAAAAAAATAATTATACCTACATATTTGTTCTCAAGAGGTGTAAAATAAACTTAATTTCACTTAACCTCAGTCAGTTTGAAAAAGTATGTTAAAGATATATATATTCAACATAAAAAACCAAAAGTCTATTTTTGATTAGATAGGTAGGAAAAGAAAAATTATTGAAATAATATTTTTCATTGATTTATCGAAATAATAATTTCATAATGTATTCAACGTTTGAATTGCGATTCAAAACAAAGAAACCTTCGTGTTGCGAGTTTTATGAACGAACACAACAACATTATCCTCGACTTTTCGAATAAATTATATAAATTCTCCTCTTCAAAGGAGCGTAACGAGCCCTTATATTATGAGTTCAATGGAGCCAATTTTATCATATTTACTGCTGCTGCCGTATGAACCTTGAATTTATGCGAAGCTAAAAATTTTAGAGTAATATAATTTTGTTTACTGCCAATGAATAGGTTTATGACGTAATTTAAATTTTATGTTTATAAATAAAATGTAATTCTATAGCTGTAATAAAAGGTTTGGTATTAATCTCACATATCATATAAACTAATTACAAAAATACATCATCTTATAGATGAAGTATTTTCATTGAACTTTTGTAGGAAGTGATACTTTTGTATCTGTTACTCTTTATAACTACCTGATATTGCATGTGTAAACTATCATCTAAACTAGGTTTTTTACAATTAAAAACATAATTACGGACAAAACAGTTTGGACTGCTTTGAATTAATTACAAATTGTTGTCATACGTACTATTATGACACCGCACGACAAGCAGTGTTCAAACATATTTAACTTATAGTAATATCATTATTACGGTTGAGATATTTTCTCAAAAAAAATGGCAACTAAGATCTTAGCAAATTTAAATATGAAATTTGTGTGCGATTAATTAATTCACTTAAATTATTTCGTATGAACATAAATAATATATTTAATTAAATAAAACCGACGGAGAATCGGCTGTTTCAATTTCATTTATAGCACTCTAGCATTAAAATAGATGTTGTTCTGATTTAAATGAATTAACCGTTTGCTTAAGAAATATCTGAATGGTTTGAGCAGTATGAATCAATAATCATCGATGACACGATAACGCCAGCCTAACACAGATCCTTATCGTTAGAACTGTTACAATAGAATCCATTAATCATTAACTATTATGTTTAGTTCATTTTCTGTTAAATGTTTCTGTTATTTGCATACCAAGTCTGGTAAAACAGCGATTGATATGTGCGTAAGATTCATTATCCATGTAGCACATTTCATATAATTCGTGGCGACTTCACATTGCAATTAAACTTGTTGGTTACAAGATCTAATTGATGTTGTTGTATTAACTACTAAGTGTTGCCCGCGACATCGTGTGCGTGATAATTTATTTCAAGAAAAATATTTTTATAACTATAAAAACGTTAGAATTTGTTGCCAGTAGTTACTATGGAACACTGGATTGATAAGATAATAGAAGTTGATATTAGCTAAAGCTGTAATTTTAGTGTAAGAAGTACGTATGGAGATTCCCTTTCGAGGCATCGATTGCATCATTATCATCATCAGCCTGTGTTAGTCCACTACTGGACATAGGCGTTTTTTGACCGTATCCTACGGTCGTAGACCGACCTTGTACGTGCCCATGCGACGAATGGATCATCTTACTTTTTTTAAACAATGCATGATCAGCCCAAATTGTCCTAACCAACTAGGGAACAACAATGAAAATTTGTTGTGTCCCCGCAGGATTTGAACCCACGATCTCCGGTTTCTAAAGCACACGCCTTTATCACTAGGCCATGGAGGCGTTATTTACCAACGAGGAATTATAAAGTAGGTACAATTTTCCAAAAGCTTTGTTAAACGGTGTGTGTGATACATACAGTTATTTAAGCGCGTAGCAAATATTCATATAACTTCGAGTTATTTATTTCACGAATATTTTATCATCTTTGTCACAAAAGCGCGTATTAAAACGACGTAAGTATTTTAGAAGTATTTTTCCAACGTTTTTTAATGATAATTAAGTCACTAAATTGGGAGCTAAGAGATTCTTGGAGAGAATCAGTATGTTTTTTAAAGGATAAATCTCGACTCTCTAGAATAAAGGCAAAGAGAGTATTTTTAAAGAGTTTGTAATATTTGAATATCTTTTCGAAACTCGGCTTCGTTTTATATTATTCTTTAAAAAATGTTTGAAAAATAATATAACAAAAATGGATTATTTATCCCAAATCCTAACGCTTTAAAAGTCAAATAAAAATCTTTATTATTTGAGCTCTAATTTTGATTAAAGTCAAATAAATTAAAATAAATTTAAGTAGGTCAAAAGCCAAAAATATCATATCATCGGTGGTTTGGACATATTTATTAACCTTGCATAATACATCAAGCGAGTTATTACTTCACTCTGATTTGAATAATTAAGCAATTGAAATTGACTCTGCTTTTGATAAACAAGTGTAGGGATATGAATAATAACGGTTATCACATATTGCTATTTAAACTTTGACTGCATTTATTGCTGTCACTTTTTTGTCTGTCCAACACAAACTAAACAACACTTTTTTTAGTAAGCTTATAAACGATTGCTTTAAATTAATTAAATTACTAAAAAGTAATTTAAGGAAACCGTTAATTTCTTCATCAATATAATATTTTTTTTTAAATTCATATTTATAGAAATTAAAAAGAGTTAAAAAACCGCATTTAATTTACAATATCTAGTCGTACAGTACTTTGCCATGAATTATCGATACGGTGTGATAATACACGGCCTGATTGTTGGTGCACACTTCCCATCTATTGGTCAACTCATCTCATTAGTCCTTAGTAGTCAATATCTTGTTCTCTTATTTATGGTTCGAGCCTCTTTTAGATTGATTGGCTTTTGGGATTCTGACAGATTAAATGGCCACCATATAGGTTTCCAACTACTAGCCGTATATTATAAGACCATATCGATGTTGTACCACCTCATATTGCGTGTGCAAACATATGACTTTTGTTCGTACGTAGATTATCTGGTCGCACAATTCGCGCGGACTCAGGTCTCCTCACTTTATATGTATAGCATGCCAAAGATGTGAAAAGGGACTAAAATTGTTTTGGAGGCTAAGAACTCGACGAAAGCAGTTTTAATTAAGAGTAAAGGTACAACTCTCACTTGATTTTGTTTGTTTTATAGTATCAGATAAGATCTACATGTTCACACATCAAAAATATTATTTCAACAAACATACAAAATTAGCAAGTCTTGACTTTTAAATGTAACCTTCAAAGAGCCTTATCCATTTATAGCGATACGTTATAGACATTAAGACAACTGCGAACGTCATTAATCTAACAATGTAACATATTAAAATCTGAATGGGCTACGATTTATTCCTTACTAGTAAGCTTTTCAGGAATAGTCACAAATAAAAGGAGGTCTGACCTAAGACAAATATTCTGGATTAAATACTTGTGACATTGGATAAAGATGAATAACAGAAATTATTACCATTCAGAGCTGTATATTTAAATCAAAAGCATCCTTAAAGTTCGTGAAATGTAAATTTTGCAGACATAATTTAGATCGTTGTTAGAGTCTGTTAAATTTTTATTTTAAACTAATATTCAAAAAACATTTTACGAGTATGTAGTTTTTTCTAAAAAGTATTTCAATAATTGGCTTGCAATAAATATATATCATCATCATCAGCCTGTCTTAGTCAACTGCTAGAAATATGCCTCCTAACGCTGACCCATGCGTCGGATGGGCATGTAAAGATCGGTCCACCCACCAAGCAATAATAAAGGGTTGGTGGGCTTTGTTTACTCGGACGTTATGCTTTCAGACTCTTGTTTATGGTAGCTTAATCTAACACAGAGTTCGCGGAAGAATTTTGCCTAAAATGAGGGCCACACGTACGGATGGTACGTAGGTTAGGCATTTGTTTATGTCTCCTAAGGATCGTCGACGATTCGTTTACAAACCGGACCGAAACGACGCCGACGGTCTGGCGACTGTGTTAATCGATTGCTAGGGGCGGTAAGAACTGCCCTGGAATGCGGATGTACCTAGAGTACCGGGTGTGTGTGTTTCGCTGTACTCGTAAGCGAGGGCGAACTACAGGTGAATGTGTTCTATCCCTACTTCTGTGATGTGTAGGGTTTGATATCAAGACCCCCGTTGGGTCCGGAGTCTCGGCGACCTCTTCCTCGTCCGGGTTGAGGAGGACGTTTCGTAAGGGTGGACCAACTTTTTACATGCCCATCCGACGGATGGATCATCGTACTTTTTAGACAATTTGGTGATCGGCCCAAACTGCCCTAACCAACTAGGAAACCACAATGAAAATTTGTTGTCCCCCTCAGCATTCGAACCCACGACCCCCAGTTTCTAAAGCACACGCCCTTTCCATTAGGCTACGGAGGCTGTATATATTAAGAGATAATATATTATCTTTTAAAAATACCCATTCACCTTAATTTAATATTAGATTAGTATAGTAGTTTTATTTATTTATATTATTTTCAAATACAAGAATCACAAAGTAATACAAATATTACCCTCAACCCAATGAATTTTACGCTATCACTTTACTGTACCTCGCTTAAATAACAAATCTCGTTTAAATAAAATAAGTAGTATGTATTTTATGGGACAAATAAAGTATAAACATTGGGTAATGGAATAATAAAACATGCAACATCACGAAAAGCGCATACAAAGCAAACTTTGTAAGCCAAGTAAATGTTTGCAGATCTCTTCATTACTTTGATGTTTATTCTGTGAACTCTGGATGGACTGGCTACAATGTCCTGAGAAACGATTAACATTTTATTTATTTTATGTTTAAGTCATTTAAGTAAATGGAAATGAACCCGATAAAATCTATAAAAGTTATGTTATTCAATAAAATGTAGTAGGCTAAATGAAAGGTAGGTAAGGTTAAGTTAATTTTTAATATAAATTGAATAATGAAATTTCAGAACAATTTCCAGGAAAAAGGAAAAATATAAAATGTGTGTAAAAACAAAGACGTCATGTATATAATTAATTGATATAGTACCTACTTTAAATGCGCAACATAGTTACCCTGTAGCATTGTACTATCGACACAAAATTAAAAACAAAATCGAGCAAGTGAAATACAACAAATTTAAAAATAAAATTGTAATACGTAGGACTAACCGAGTCAAAGTCAAAGTCAAAGTCAAATATCTTTATTCAATATGGAAGCATTACACTTTCTTATTGATTGTCAAATAATCTACCACCGGTTCGGAAATGGAAGCCTCTGACCTGAGAAGAACCGGCGTAAGAAACTCAGCAGGGACTTTTCTTTTCCTTTTTCTTCAATAAATTTTACAAAACTTTTACATAAAACCATACATTTTACTACTTTGAAATAGCCTGGAGCGAACAGTTCATTACCAGGGTGTGTTATCTATCAAGTAGTCATTGCAACAATAATATCCTTTAACACACAAACGTTCCTTTACAACTTTTTTAAATTTATTTACAGATAAAAGCTGAACGTTTTCTGGTATTTTATTGTAGAAGAGTATACATTGTCCCATGAAGGATTTCATCGTTCTTCGGAGCCTAGTTTTTGGAAGAACATAATTATGCTTATTCCTAGTATTTATATTATGTGTGTCACAATGTTTTACAAAATCATTTTTATTTTTATGAACATACATAATATTTTCAAATATGTATTGAGAAAAAACAGTCATTACATTAATTTCTGTAAACATTTTTCTCAGCGATTCTTTGGGGCCCTGTTTATAGCGTTTCCCCACAGTAGAATGCCATAAGACATTATACTGTGAAAATAACTAAAATATACTAAACGGGCTGTCTCAACATCGGTTAATTGTCTAATTTTTTTGACTGCATAAGCCGCTGAGCTAAGTTTACTCGCCAGTCTATGAATATGAGGGCCCTATTGCAGTTTAGAATCTATTGTGATGCGAGAAATACAGTGCAATGTACGTGGTCTAGCGCTTCTCCATCTACGACCACATCACACCCAGCTTGAGGAACATTAGGAGTTATAAACCTTATACATTTAGTTTTATTTTTGTTTAACAATAAATTATTTGCACTAAACCAGTATTTTACTTTGAGAGGGTATTATTTACATCGTCATTTTGCAAGTTACGTCGTTTTATTCTAAATAGTAAAGAAGTATCATCAGCAAATAATACAATCTCGTTATTGTTCTCAACCTGGTGTGGTAGGTCATTAATATAGACCAGGAAGAAAAGGCCCCAAAATAGATCCCTTGGGACTCCCATACTACCTCGTCCTGGAGATCTTGCCGTTCACGTCAACTCTCTGAGTTCGATGGCTCAAGTGAAGTCAGAAGGTCGAGTGCGGATTTTCACATATGATACAGACTAATTACAAAAATACTTCTAGATGATCTTATAGATGAAGTATTTTCATTGAACTTTTGTATCTCTTACTCTTTATACTATCTGATATTGCATGTGTAAATTATAATCTCAAACTAGGTTATTTACATAATAAAAACATAATTACGGACAAAACAGTTTTGACTGCTTTTAATTAATTACAAATTGTTGTAATACGTACTACTATGACATCGCACGACAAGCAGTGTTCAATACATATTTGACTTATAGTAATATCATTATTACGGTAGAGATATTTTCTCAAAAAAAATGGCAACTAAGATCTTAGCAAACTTTAAATATGAAATTTGTGCGATTAATTAATACACTTAAATTATTTCGTATGAACATAAATAATATATTTAATTAAATAAAACCGACGGAGAATCGGCTGTTTCAATTTCATTTATAGAACTCTAGCATTAAAATAGATGTCTCATTTAAATGAATTAACCGTTTGCTTAAAAACATCTGAATGGTTTGAGCAGTATGAATCAATAATCCTCGATGACACGATAACGCCACCCTAACACAGATCCTTATCGTTAGAACTGTAACAATAGAATTTAATCATTAGCTATTATGTTTAGTTCATTTTCTGTTAAATGTTTCTGTTATTTGCATACCAAGTCTAGCAAAACAGCGATTGATATGTGCGTAAGATTATCCATGTAGCACATTTCATATAATTCGTGGCGACTTCATATTGCAATGACACTTGTCGGTTACAAGATCTAATTGATGTTGTTGTATTAACTACTAGGTGTTGCCCGCGACTTCGAGTGCGTGATAATTTATTTCAAGAAAAATATTTTTATAACTAAAAAAACGTTAGAATTGGTTGCCAGTAGTTACTATGGAACACTGGATTGATACGATAATAGAAGTTGATATTAGCTGAAGCTGTAATTTTTGTGTAAGAAGTACGTATGGAGATTCCTTTTCGAGGCATCGATGTCATCATTATCATCATCAGCCTGTGTTAGTCCACTACTGGACATAGGCGTTTTTGACCGTATGCTACCGTCGTAGACCGACCTTTTACGTGCCCATCCGACGAATGGATCATCTTACTTTTTTTAAACAATGCATGATCGGCCCAAATTGCCCTAACCAACTAGGGAACAACAATGAAAATTTGTTGTGTCCCCGCAGGATTTGAACCCACGTTCTCTGGTTTCTGAAGCACACGCCCTTATCACTAGGCTATGGAAGCGTTATTTACCAACGAGGAACTATAAAATAGGTACAATTTTCCGAGAACTTTGTTAAACAGTGTGATACATACAGTTATTTAAGCGCGTAGCAAATATGCATATAACTTCGAGTAATTTATTTCACGAATATTTTATCATCTTTGTCACAAAAGCGCGTATTAATAAAAACGACGTAAGGATTTTAGAAGTATTTTTCCAACGTTTTTATAATGATAATTAAGTCACTAAATTGGGAGCTAAGAGATTATTGGAGAGAATCAGTATGTTTTTTTAAAGGATAAATCTCGACTCTCTAGAATAAAGGCAAAGGGAGTATTTTTAAAGAGTTTGTAATATTTGAATATCTTTTCGAAACTCGGCTTCGTTTTATATTATTCTTTAAAAAATGTTTGAAAAATAATATAACAAAAATGGATTATATATCCCAAATCCTAACGCTTTAAAAGTCAAATAAAAAATCTTTATTATTTGAGCTCTAATTTTGATTAAAGTCAAATAAATTAAAATGAAATTAACTAGGTCAAAAGCCAAAAATATCATATCATCGTTGGTTTGGACATATTTATTAACTTTGCATAATACATCAAGCGAGTTATTACTTCACTCTGATTTGAATAATTAAGCCATTGAAATTGACTCTGCTTTTGATAAACAAGTGTATAGTGTGGGATATGAATAATAACGGTTATCACATATTACTATTTAAACTTTGATTACATTTATTACTGTCACTTTTTTGTCTGTCCAACACAAAATAAACAACACTTTTTTTAGTAAGCTTATAAAAGATTGCTTTAAATTAATTCAATTGCTAAAAAGTAATTTAAGGAAACCGTTAATTTGTTCATCATTATAATAAATTTTTTAAATTCATATTTATAGAAATTAAAAAGAGTTAGAAAACCGCATTTTATTTACAATATCTACGTCTGATACAGCCTTTGTCATGAATTATCGATGTGTGATCAATATCCGGCTCTGATAGTCGGTGATCTGTCGAGTTGACCAATATGGAGTGTCCCATCTTTGGTCAACTCTCATTAGTCCTATTAGTCAATATTTTCTTGTTATTTATGGTTCGAGCCTCTTTTAGATTGATTGGCTTTTGGGATTCTGACAGATTAAATGGCCACCAGTAGGTTTCCAACTACTAGCCGTAATTATCAGACCATATCGATGTTGTACCACCTCATGCGTGTGCAAACATATGACTTTTGTTCGTAGTAGATTATCTGGTCGCACAATTGCTGCGGACTCAGGTCTCCTACTTTATATGTATAGCATGCCAAAAGATGTAAAAGGGACTAAAAGTTGTTTTGGAGGCTAAGAACTCACAAAGCAATTTTAATTAAGAGTAAAGGTACAATTCTCACTTGATTTTGTTTGTTTTATAGTATCAGATGAGATCTACATCTTCACACTCAAAATATTATTTCAACAAACATACAAAATTAGCAAGTCTTGACTTTTAAATGTAACCTTCAAAGAGCCTTAACCATTTATAGCGATACGTTTTAGACATTAAGACAACTGCGAACGTCGTTAATCTAACAATGTAACATATTAAAATCTGAATGGGCTACGATTTATTCCTTGCTAGTAAGCTTTCCAGGAATAGTCACAAATAAAATGAGGTCTGACCTAATACAAATATTCTGGATTAAATACTTGTGACATTGGATAAAGATGAATAACAGAAATTATTGCCATTCAGAGCTGTATATTTAAATCAAAAGCATCCTTAAAGTTCGCTAAAATGTAAATTTTGCGAGCATAATTTAGATCGTTGTTAGAGTCTGTTAAATTTTTATTTTAAACTAATATTCAAAAAACATTTTACGAGTATGTAGTTTTTTCTAAAAAGTATTTCAATAATTGGCTTGCAATAAATATATATCATCATCATCAGCCTGTCTTAGTCAACTGCTAGAAATATACCTCGCTTAATGACTGACCCATGCGTCGGATGGGCACGTAAAAAGTCGGTCCACCCACCAAGCAATAATAATGGGTTGGTGGGCTTTTGTTTTACTCGGACGTAATGCTTTCAGACTCTTACGTACGCACAACGGTTCGCGAAAATTGACAAATGGGCATCACGCTACGGATGGCTAGGTAAGCATTACTGCCCTAGGAATCGTCGAGATGTTACAAACCGACGAAGTACGCGGGTGGTGTGTTTCATGCTGGTGTAAGACCTGAGGGGTACCAGTACGGTTCTGCACTGCGGACAGGTGAATGTGTTCTATCCCTACTTGTGTGATGTGTAGGGTTTGATATCAAGACCCCGTTGGGTCCGGAGTCTCGGCGACCCTTCCTCGTCCGGGTTGAGGAGGACGTTTCAATGGTGACAACTTCTGCCCATCCGACGGATGGTCATCATTTAGACAATTGGTGATCGCCCAAACTGCCCTAACCAATAGGAAACACAATGAATTATTTGTCCCCTCAGCATTCGAACCCGACCTCCAGTTTCAGCAACTCCCTTTCCATTAGGCTAGGAGCTGTATAATTAAGAATGAATAATTATCTTTAAAATACCCATTCACTAATTTAATATTAATTAGTATGATAGTTTTATATAGTTTATTTTTCAAATACGAATCCATATCAAATATACCTCAACCAATGAATTTATATCACTTTACTGTACTCGCTTAAACAAATTCGTTTAAATAAAATAAGTAGTAATTATTAGGACAATAAGTATAAACATGTTGGAATGGAATAATAAACATGCAACATCAGAGCGATCAAAGCAAACTTTTGTAAGCCAAGTAAATATTGCAGATCCTTATTCTTTTGATGTTTATACATTGAACTTGATGATGCATATGTCTACAGAAAGATTACATTTTTTTATTTTTTTAAGTATTTAGTAAATGAAATAACGATAAAATCTATGAAAGTTATTTTCAATAAAATGTTAGTAATGAAAGGTAGTAGTTAAGTTAATTTTAATAAAATTGAATATGATTTCAGAACATTCAGAATAAGAAAAATATAAAATGTGTTAAAAAAGACGTCATTATATAATTAAGTTCTGAGTAAGACCTACTTTAAATGAACATATACCTGTAGCATGTACTATCGACACAAAATAAAACAAAATCGAGCAAGTGAAATAAACAAATTTAAAATAAAATTGTAATTAGTCAGGATAACGAGTAAGTTAATATTTATTTTGGAAAGAATACATATTAGGCTAATTTTTATATGAACATTTAAATATTCATTCATTGCTACATAAGGTAGATTATCTTAAAATAAACCTGGATTCGAACCGGAAAACAGTAGTCTACACACTATTGATTTGCAGCACAAATATGGGATAGCACTATTTTTACCACTGACGGTCCTTTATAAAAATTACCAACAACATATAAACTATTTCGGAAGTTTTATACCATTGTTAGAATTATATATATAAGTTCAACTTTGTAATTAGATGGATATCGACAGAGCACAGTTTTAAGGCAAAACAAATGTCATCAGTCCACAACCCAAATGTATTAACTCTTTCATTGAATAGGTAGGAACTAGAAAAATTCATTCCGTTTTCCATAAACAAAGAAACAAACTAAACTTCTTTGCTAGAGCATTGGGTTATCCGTCACTAGAATAAGACCAAAGTTTTCCAATGTTTAATGAAATCTCCTGTACCACTAAACTATGTATTTAAATAAATCTAAATTCTAGAATTTCAAAACTAGGAAAGTATATAAAACATAAAATACTTGATTAGAAAGCACATGATGTTACGTATTTTATGCATTACAAGTATTGATGTTATCTGGCAAAGTAATAACAACTTTGCCGATAACAAATCGTTGTACGCTGATACATCTAGTAGCCGTAATTAATTAAATTTGTTCAGCCCCACATCACTGTCACGTGCGACGTTTTATAAATCATTCGATTTATATTTTCCGAAGTTAGAAGTGTTCAAATATGACACAGGAAGTTTGACAGACATTCGGAACGTATAAGGTATTGTTAACTGTCTTATCTTTTTTATATCCTTATTATTACTACAACATTATCTAATTAGATATATTACTTGAGATATAAATTGACTATTTACATATTTTAAATTCTGACAAGCAAAGATCTCCCCTAATTGATCTTGCGTTTTAAAAAACGATTTGGTTACTTAATTTAGATGGCGTCAAAATCATCCCGTTGGCTCTTACGTCGCCTGCGAAACGTCGGCGCCTTTCTAGCGTTCAGTTTGAAGTCATGTTTTCATTACTTGGCCAGCCTATCCTATTGTGAGGTAAAGGTGCCTAAAAACATATTGACAAAATAATTTTAATCAAGCAAAGCATAACCTAACCGGAACTTTTGATTAAGGAAATGTTAAATAGTTCTATTTTGTGTTACAAACCGATCTGAGTAGCTAAATATGCAAGTCCCATTTTAAAATGTTTTAAATGCATAATCGATTCGCTTTTAGTTGCAATATCGACGTAAACAGGAAATGTGTTGACGGACTTTAAATTGTTGACCTAAAAGCTTTTGTTATAACTTCGTAATGTTATTCCTGCAGGTTTGAATTTAGCTCTTAAATTTAATATTGAGTTTTCTTTATGGTAACATTATTACTGAGATTAGCCTTATTTTGTACAAAAGGTCATTTTAAGAACAACTGCAATGTTTTAGATTTATTTTAATTGTGCTTTAAGTTGCCGATTGGCATCAAATGTGTATTGCTAATAGCGTTGGAATGGAAATAGAACCATAGATAAGATTTCGGAATGCATTTTAACATTCTTAATAATTTTTAAAAATTATAACATAGTTTTGTTATAAAAGTAATAACAGATATTTTACAGAGTCCACAAAGTTTTATAGAAAATAAAATTTATAATACTTTATATAAAGTTTTAAATACGTATATGACATACTGAATTGCATTTACACTAATTCTATAAAATTAGACATGTCACAAAGTAAGTGGAACAACAATGGCTTAGCCAAAAAGTCGAAACGCGTCTAAATAATACTTATACACATTATTTTATTGGTTAAAACAAGGAGACAAGGCAGGACATTTACCTGCCCTGCCCATAAGAAAAGCAAGATCTGTTCACCGCCCTAAGACCAAAGATTACAATTAGTTTACTCAGCAATTATTCTGGCAACGGTGCCCTTCAAACCGGAACACAGAAGTTTTTACACACTACGGGTTTGCGGCCGAAATTGGCACCGCGGAGGTACTACCCTACCTCCTCTAAATATGAATATGAACCTCATTAATTAATTGCTATGTGATTGAATGTTGAACGTACAATACAATAAAAACATCTTCATTATCAAATCCTACAGAGTACAACATTTTAATATTAATGCAAGTCGATTAATGACACCTCGTATCAATTTATTTTACAACTATTTACTGCTGATATTATATACCATTTTTATTATAGGGCGAGAATTGCCTTGTTCAATGAAACCAAATAAAATGAAAGAATATATAAAAATGTGTGTTGTATTAAAACAATCTCTTTGCATCTTTTACATATTACGAAGTAGGAGCAGTATATCTGAATCGAAACAAGTAACTGAATTCAAATATGAGTACAGTTGCACAAAATACTAAGAGTTCCTGTAATAGTCCACAGTTGGACATAGGCCTCCCCTAATACACTCCCCTAATACCACATATTAGGGGGTTTTGGACCGTATCCCACCACGCTGGTCCAATGCGGGTTGGTGATTGGTGGAAATATATTGAGTTATATATTTTAATATTAGCAGACTACACTATTAAGTTTTTACAAACTGAAACTGATTTTTTAACAAAAAATTTCAACGAATACTATAAAATATACATCAAATAATTTTAACACTCAATAAAAATACGAAGTATGGTTTTGAAACCTTTTTATATATCAAAAGAATCTGTCATATGTCATCCTGAATTGCCACCTTTAATATAAATTACTCGACTCGTCAGGCTCTATAGAAAAGGAAATTTAATAAAAGATTCGAGAATATTGTACTTGTAAATTAAATAATATACATAATTATTAGTTTTGCGGGTAGTAATTTCAACGGGCAACATAATTAAAAGTATTTAATTATTAATTATGTTATTACTCTAAGTAAAATGAGTTTCTTTTACCATAATGGAATGGAATTCATAAAGTTACTCACTGCAAAGTTTATTACCAACACTGATTCTGTTAGTGTCCGTCATTTAATTCTATTTAACGTTCCCTTTTCAGCCTTTTCAGCTGGCTGGACGTAACATGATTATTGTTACGAAGTTATCTGGTTACGTTATAAGTAACAAAATAAAAAAACTTGTTTTGAATAAATTATTTTATTTCATATACGGCCTTATTTTTATTCGTTTTATAACCGTTTTAGCAATATTTTTTTTGTGATTTATTAACTTACAACGACAACGTTTTCTTTGCTTTTAAATAAATGTAAACACTTTATGGTTAAGAAAAGAATAAAGAAAGGAACAGTTTATAATACCATGTAACATTTTTTGCTGGTTTAACAATCTTTTGCCTAGTGGTATATGGCTTGCGCTTCAGATCTGAATCCTGTGAGAACACCAAAACTTCCCGTTGCTGTTTTCTTAGTGTTTAGGGCATGTGATTGCATTAAAAGATTATTCATTCTATAAAACACGACAACTTTTTTTTCTTCTACACATAGTAACAAATTCGCTTACGCTATCTGTTTTCCCTTTTGTATGTTTAAATCATTAAAGCTGTGCAACGGATTACAAAACGGCATTTTCTAAAGTGAATTAAGATAAAGGTTAAAGGCTATCATACATACATAACATGGCATTCCCTGCCGCTTTCATATCATCATCATCAGCCTGTGATAGTTCACTGCTGGACATAGGCCTCCCCTAATACACCCCTATCCATTTTTGTCGGGTTTTGGACGGTATCCCATCACGCTGGTCCAATGCGGGTTGGTGGGTTGACGGACTTCTTACATGCCCATCCGACGCATGGATCATGTTACTTTTCAGACAATTGGGTGATCGGCCCAAATTGCCCTAACCAACTAGGAAACAACTATAAAAATTGTTGAGTCCCCACAGGATTCTAACCCACGACCTCAGGTTTCTAAAGCACACGGCCATACCACTAGGCTACGGAGGCAGTATTCATGCATTTCCGTATTCATATATCTAATGTAATGTAGTAAATAAAAACATTTCTCGTGCATACATTGCAGACACTGACTGAATCCCATGCGATGAATAGAAGTAATCTACTACTGTATTATACATCTTAAAAACTTCAGCAAAGAGTCCCTGATGATATATGTCTATCATTATTATCAGTTACAGATGACAAAATGATTATAAGCCTGTTCCTGTGCCTGCATCATACTGTCATCAAAGGAAAGAAATATAAACATATAATTTGTCTCTGATGTTGGTCTAATTTAATTTAAGCCAAAAATACGATGATTTCGAAATCATTTATTGCTTTATAAAAAACTTTTTTTTACTTAATATAGTTTAACTCATCTCATACATTATAAATTAATAATAAAAAAATTATGAACATATATTTAATGTTTAAATACGTCTAATTTTATATAAAAATTTAATTTAATGCTTTTAGCTGGTTACAAAGGTGCAACACCGACATAAACAGGAAATACAAAGTTAGAAAAGCTTATGTGTTATAACGTCGTGAATTCACGTTAATGTTTGGCTTTTAGTTTGCAATTTAAGTGTGCTAGATATTTATTTTAAAATCGAAATAAATACAGTTCACATACCAATTGATTTAAATGGCATAAGTGAGATGTCTGTCACATACTAAATTGTTCACTCATTGTTCTTTAAGTAACCAATGCAGCTGATTTGGCGTCCTTGGCAAGTTTAACCCCATTTGCGAAATTGTATTTTAAATATTAGCAAATAATCAATACGATGACGGTATTGAATTTCAAAATTTCCGAATTTAGTTATCTTTGAAGGCGATACTTTACATTTCGTGTACTACATTTATTTAGATTATTTTAGGAACGTTACTGTAAATTCTTCTTCATCATCATCAGCCTGTATTAATCCACTGCTGGACATAGGCCTTTCCTAATGCACGCCTTCTCCATTAGGGGGTTTTCGGAGCGTATACCGGTTTACCGGTGGTAGCTCCCCTTTTTACAGGAGACCGTCTGGGTGGGTACCACCGCGGTGCCTATTTCTGCCGCAGCAGTAGTGTGAAAACACTGCAGTGTTCCGGTTTGAAGGGTACCGTAACCACTTAAAACGAGACTTAGCACCTTATGTTTCACGGTAGGCAGCGCGTTCGCGATACTACTGGTATTGCCAATGTCTATGGGCGTCGGTGACCACTTTCCATCAGGTGGCCCGACTGCTCGTCTGCGTCATGCGTATGTCATAAAAATCCCACTACGCTGGTCCATTGCGGATTGGTAGGGGAAATTCTTTTTAGTAAGATAAAAGTATTTATGATGCAATATTGTTCTCAGGCCTTGACAAAATAAAACAATAAATCATCGTAATACATTACTAGAAATTAAAATAGAAAATTATAAAGTCGCCATATACAGTAGCCTTTCGGCATTTACAGAAATGATTTAAAATTCAGTGGATCACAAGCCGCGGTGGGCATCAATTATGTATTCCGAGTTGCGCTGGAATAAAAATAGAAACATGCGAATACAGCTCTTCGAATTCGCTACTGTAATCTTTCCACTTTGAACACCGTGTTGCCTTTATTCGATTACTACATATAGTGCTACTTCAAATGATTTTCATTAAGCTTTATTACATAAATTTACTTGACCAATATTAACCTTAAATAAGTGAAGAAATAACAGAAATATTTTATTATACGTGACTCGAAATTGAATAAAAATATTACTATGAATATTACTGGTATTATATATTCTTGATAAATTACATAAAATTTCCTTACCACAAGAACTGTGCTTATTAGGCAAAGAAAGGACAGACTCTTTCAATTATGGAACCAAACACATCCATACATCAAAGACTGTAATGGAGAAAATTTCTTGAGCCTCTTGTCTTCGTCAAACGGATTACATGACATGTTTCGAATAAAGCAATTTAATGTCAATATTTTTTTTTTAAAGAACATTATTCCATGAATACGAGTACATATGCTACTTTCCTTAAAAACATTTCTCTCATTTAAGGCAATACAGGGTCCAAGTAAAGCAAAGTCCTTGTAAAATAAAATGCCTTTAAAATAATCTTTATTCTATGTGCATGAAATATGTGATTGAAGGCATTTTTTTAAATATTGTTCCTTAAAAATTATCAGAGATTTAAAATGCGATGGCAGTTTCTACAAAAAG
Organism: Lamproptera curius; assembly: GCA_029286875.1. NCBI lineage: Eukaryota > Metazoa > Arthropoda > Insecta > Lepidoptera > Papilionidae > Lamproptera > Lamproptera curius. The sequence continues at coordinate 1,482,865 of JAGSMT010000102.1, read as the reverse complement.
CACGTTTTTGTCCGCTTATAAATACTGCGCAAAACACTAAATTGTTTGATTTTGAAATCATATTTAATTATATAGTCATATTTTTGTTTAAATTTTACTTGTTTGAAGTGGTCTCAAAATTTTAACGTTAGTGTATTTGAACCGATGTTTTTTAATTTTTTTACTATGTCATATGATTTCCATCCTTTTCACTTAGTTACAATTAGCAAGTATTTTTAAACCGGCTAGACGTGGGGAACCACATCCAAAAGGTTTAGTTTCATTTAGTGATCTTTCCAAAGTTGTTGACAAGGGTGCCGGAAACAATGAAATAAAGTTTCAAAGTCATTAGATTCAAACCTAAAATGCAAAGCAATTCTATATAACATTAAGTCACACAGTTATTATTAATAGAGTAGAATCGTTACCAGATATTGAATATATAATATTATTTATCAGGATAGCCCTCAAAATAATAAATCGACACACGTCTTTTAGCTGTAATGGACGAAATTAGTCGTACCCCTCGACGCTGTCGCAGGCAGTAATTTTATTAATCATTTGGTTTCATTTGTCCCTGCGACTACATTATATTACTAGAGCCATTTGCAACCAAATATAGACAATATTTATTCTATTTCTGATGGAATCTAGATCTAAAACAATTCGAACGATATTGTTTATAGTTTCAATAACATAATAACCAACGCGGCTTTTAAATTAAAATATTTAATAGCTTACTATATTATCAAACAATGTAAAAAATTATTTAATATACTTTTTATACAAGTATATCTATAACTTATTATTGAATAACAACTTAAAGAACTTATCATTCAGCTTGGAATGCTTAGATTGTATTTGAAAATAAGTAAAATGCATTAAGATCACTTAAAGTTGCAATATCGACGTAAACAGGAAATGTGTTGCATAACTTTGAATACCGACCTGAAAGCTTTTATGTTATAACTTCATCATAATACTCCCGATAATAGCTTAATTTAAACGTGAAATCATGTTATAATAATTTCTCTTAGCCTTGTGGTTTGTATTTTTGGTCGGTAGCAGTTAGAACTACAAGGTTGTGGGTTTGGATGAAAATTGTGTCATAAATGCTATTTTCGTGTTTTGGTTTTAATTTAAATATATTTTATATAATTTTAAAAAAGAGAAAGAGTTTTGTTTATTAATCGTTTACTTATTTGCCAAAGTACAAGATGCCATGTTTCTGTAGTGTGGGACTCGATTTTGTCGAGTATAACCTGAAATATTTACTTATTTATGCCTCTTCATGTGCCGTAACTGAACGTTAAATAACTTGAAAAATGCTAGTATTTAATAAGTTTAAATGCTATTGAAATTTATTTTAGGCGTTATTTCTATTTATTTTATACCCGACGGATCGGACTCCTTCCAGCGTCTTATCCAAAATTATCCAAATAACCTTTTCGATTATACGCTGATATTTACTTGTACTTTTACACACTGAAGTAATAAGCGACTTTTTGGAGATATTATTAAATTTACCTCTAAAAGAATATGATTATGTAACAAGGTTAAATAAGGTATTCCTGTACAATATCCGACCAGTATGGACACGAACGATTTAAAATTCATTGCATCATTAGCCGGTACATTTTAGTTACATATTCTAAGTCGCACTGGCATAAAATAGAACTACACGAATACATTGTGCAAGACATATATAAGCATATCGAATATAGTTTAACGTTAAAAAGATCTTTTATTAATATCATTATCTAATAAAAATATTAGTTGTGAAAAGTAGGAAAACTTTAATATTAAGGTCGTACAAAATAAACTTCAATATTTTATATGAATCTTTGAGCCTTGTAGTTTCCTAACAAGAACTTAATTCTAATTCAAATGCGATGATATTAATATTCCTTTTTCTACTTATTAATGATGTTAAAGATATTCAAATAAACGTATTACAATATTAGTAGAAATTCGGATAAATAGTCTTTTCCAATTGTATGAAAAGTATGATGATCAATGCGTCGGATGGGCATGTAAAAGTCGGTCCACCCACCAACCCGCATTGGACCAGCGTGGTGGGATACGGTCCAAACCCCTAATGGATAGGGGTGTTTAAGGGGAGACCTGTGTCCAGCAGTGGACTATCACAGGCTGATGATAATGTAGTCTTTTTCATGACACTAAGTTATATTATAGTATTATTAACAAATGTTGTTTTCGAATTCAAGTCGTTTTTATAACGTTAATGTTCATGGCATGCTTGCTACAGAGATAAATAGAAAATAGGAAAATTCAATTGAAGATTGGCTGTAATTTAGATCTTTAAAGTAAAATAATTTACATTCGCGAACAAGAAAGTGAAAAGATTTATACTCTAGAACAATATTTGTTGTTGTTACATATTTAATCCATACAACCACAAGTAAGATTTTTTATAAATAAATTTGGTTAAATTCAAGTAAGTCAAGTAAATTATTTTACGTTTCTTTAACACAAAACGTAACACAGTTTTTTAATGTCAGTATTTGTTCATTTGTTTCATTTGAACCTCTGACAGAAAACAACTCGTCAATATAAGAATTTACCTTTTTAATAATTTACTTACATATTAAAAAAGTAGTTTTTGAAATTAGTACATTACATGGCAATGAAAAGATAATTTAAATATCGTATGGAACCCAAGCATAGAGGTATTACCTTCACATCACTATAAGGAATAAATAATAATCCAGTAGAACAAGCACAACATTGAAGTATTGTTCACCAATAGTTTTAACGTATGCTACAGACAGACGGAAATAATAGAAAAATCCCCAAAGTAAATCCGATAACTTCGATCAAGATAATTTTTTTCTTTCCATATTTATGGCCATATTACATTACCACAAGTGTGTTTATTTAATAAGTCAATGACAGGACAGAGAATATTTTTGAACCGAATGAGATACGATATAATTTTCGCAAATTAAATTGCCACCATCAACTTCTTCCACCGGGTCATTTGCCTTCTTTGAATACTTAATTCGGTTATTCACGCGAACAGTTAAGAATAACGTTTTTCTCTTTGTGGATAGTGATATTAGGATTACATAACGCAAAATTATTTTAATGATAAATCTTTTATGTATATAACCAAAACTAGTATGTTTATGTTACATATTACACGAAGCATTGGGACTACCAAAACGTTACCTCTCATTAACCGTGCCCTTGAAACCGGAACACTATAAGATTTTACTGTGTATGCGGTGGGTGTTACAGCCGTAGTAATATTACTACAAACTGCCTCCGTAGCCTAGTGGTATGGGCGTGTGCTTTAGAAACCGGAGGTCGTGGGTTCGAATCCTGCGGGGACACAACAAATTTTCATTGTTGTTGTTTCCTAGTTGGTTAGGGCAATTTGGGCCGATCACCCAGTTGTCTGAAAAGTAAGATGATCCATGCGTCGGATGGGCATGTAAAAAGTCGGTCCACCCACCAACACGCATTGGACCAGCGTGGTGGGATACGGTCCAAACCCCCCAATGGAAAGGGGTGTATTAGGGGAGGCCTATGTCCAGCAGTGGACTATCAAAGGCTGATGATGTGTGATGTGATGTGATGTGTATCTACATAGAAAGAACCTTTAAAAATTAATAAATAAAAAAATATTCACGATCTTTAATAAATGTATATTATAAAGTTAAAACTACTCTGAAAATCAACCAACTAAAACTTCGCCATGTAACCTTTACCGAGAAGCTCAACTCAAATCACTTTATTGTACAAGTGACGGGGTAATCCATTTTACCACACAATACAATATCATTAAATACTATTATTTGTTAAATACTACTAATATAATCTCACGAGGCAGCGTAATCGTCAATACATAAATGAACTACGTACGTTTACTATACATAAAATAATAATTTGGCAAAAAAAAGGTAAACTTGACAATAATAAATAGACACATGTCGATACGTCTTGTAGCCGTAATAGATAAAATTACTTGCGCCCCTCGTCACTGTCACACGAGGTTATTTTATTAATCATTCGCTTTAATTTGTCCTTTAAGGAAATAAACACGACTTCAGTAAAAAAAGAATAAATTGTTTTAAAAATAAGAATATAACGTTAAGATCCATTGTAATAATTATCATTATTTATGTATAAAATTGCAAGCAAAAATTTCTTTTCTTTTCCACCCACGCTAAAAGCTTCTATTTTTATTTCGTAAAAGTAAATGATTTTAAGTAGCGAAGGTTGGCGAAGATCGAAAATTCAATTAGCTGTAGGCGTTTAATTTAACGGCACCAAGTAATTCGGTGAAAAGTTATTATGCCGATCCTTCATAAAATAAAAGTGGTACATTAGTGGGAATTATGATAATAAATTGTTTATTTTGTTAGCAAGAAATCAATGTTACTAGTGCTGATAAAGCGTAGTTGCATTTACTTTTACAGTTTATTGTGATTAAATAAAAACCAAAAATGGTATTTAAGTTTTGTCTAACCCTTATTATCGAACAACCTCTTCCAACAAAATTGTATTGAGAGATTTTAAAATTATATTAAAATAAGTAATTAATAATTTAATTATATCAAAATAACCTTTACACGGTAATCATGTTGCAAATTAGTGGGAAAACCTATCTAAGACAAAATAGTTATTACTTTTATATAACCGAACTAAAGTTTATTTTATTTATAGAAGTAAGATATAAATTATTTAAAAAAAGAATTTATTTCATATATTTATTACTAAACAAGGTCTCGGATTTTAGTTTCAAAGACTGTCATTAGTGAATATCAGAGATAAAGTTAGTAGACAATCTTACACTATACTTTACTCGTAAGATATATGTGGGCCTTGGGAAAGCTTCAAAGCCGCGATACATCACGATCCGTTAGTTAAGCTTTCAACTTGGAAGAACTATTTTATACTTTAAAATTGTGTCAAGATGCTTCAATGTTGAAGCTTTATATATGTATATAAAGCTATTTATGTCTCTTGGTGTTAATGACACGAAATGTTGGTCATATTTCTCTAAAGGATTTGCACAATTAGTAATAAAATTTAAATAATTTATTTTGATACTCGCATAAAAATTAATCATGGTTAGACCAGCTGTGGGTTCTGCTTAAAGAATGCTCTATAATTTTGGGTGACCCATCAAAAGTACACTTCTTACAGATCCTATGGTAAGGCAGATAAGGTGTAGTAAGTACAGATAGTTGTAGGGTAAGGGTGGGGTCCCTTGGAGGGAGCAGGTAGGGTCCTTGTTTTGTATGTTTTTACCTTATCTACTTGGTTTCGCCAAAAATCTGTGCTGATATGCTTTGTGCCAAAGAGGACAGCTGTGTGCATTGTTCTGTCAATAGGCCAAGTAACGCTATCAGTGAAGCATGTCACTAGTGTCACCAATAGATGCTGGTGGCCTTAGTAAACTAGAATTGTAAACGCTCATGTGATACGCCTGAAAGTAGTTAAGATTCAAAGTAGAACTTGGTTTTCTAACCGGTGTTAGAACAATTCAATTTCTAAGTAAGGTGGTTTACATGGATTTCAGATCTCATTTAGTGCGTAATTATTTCTATTGTTTGCGCGAATATTATACATTATTAAATAAAATGACTTTACGTATTTTATCGCGTTTATTTTACATTTTAATTTCCGACGTTTCGAACATTTTTCAGTGGCCGTGGTCACGGGTAGACCACGCCGTTGGAAAAACGAAATAACTTATTTAGTTCAAGTATACACACCATTGTAATAACGCTTGGAAATAGTTCACCGAATTTTCTTTAATAGTCGTAGATGACGTTATAGTAGCCGAGTTGTCTTCAAGTTATCATCCAAAAAATTTAAACGCAGAAAGTAATCCTAAACTTTTAATAAAGTTCAAACAAAAAATTCTTGAAATGAAACAAACCTAAGAGGTTTTTTTCTTTGTTCGTACATCCTCAATGCTCAAACAAAGACGCGGCTTAATTGAGATGCTAATGAATTACCTCTCTCGTCATTCAAGTAACTGCCCTCCCAGCTATTTATACAAGTAATAATAGACAGCAATGAACTATAAGTGCTTTGTCTTTTTGTATGTTTAATAATGAAATAAGAACCATGCAATAAAAGGGAATGAAAACATAACATACTTTTTCCTTTCAACTGAAATACCTGAAGCTATACTTTAGGTGTAGTGAAACAAATTTTAAAGCACAAATAATATATCGTTATTATTTTTGTAACGTTGTTTGAATGTTTTCAAGTAAATTAAATATTACTATACGATATGGCGGTGTAGGGATGTGACGACCCCACCGCCCACTTGGCTGCGGAGCTGCCTTACTTTGGGATTAAGGTAGATCCGCAGTACAGGTGCAATCATTCATTGCCAATCCGCTTGCTCAGCGTAGCAATTATGAGCAGAAGAAGAGGCAACGGCCCTAGTTCCGGTAGTCCCACTATTCCTGGTCACGGTAGCGGCCAGCGAACACCTGGCCGAGCTGGAGGTGGAACTGGGTAAGATTCGATGGCACGTTCTAGGGTTGTGCGAAGTCCGAAGACAGGGAGAGGACACCGTAACCTTGCCATCGGGTCACCTTTTCTACTTCCGAGAGGGCGACCATCCGTCACAAGGCGGCGTGGGATTCCTCGTCAACAAATCCCTTGCTAACAACATAATCGCAGTCTCGAGTGTGTCGACTAGGGTGGCATACCTTGTACTTAGGCTCACTAAGAGGTATACCCTCAAAGTGATACAAGTGTATGCACCCACTTCAGCACACTCTGACGACGAACTGGAGGCCACGTACGAGGATGTCTCCCGGGCCTTGCATACCACCTATAAGGCCCACTATAATGTTGTTATGGGGGATTTCAATGCCAAAGTAGGTGTAGGAACTGGTACCGAATCGTGTTTAGGCCCTCGTGTTTAGGTAGTCGAAATCGCAGGGGACAAATGCTAGTCAATTTCCTGGAAAAAGAAGGGCTCTTCTTAATGAACTCATACTTTAAGAAGAAGCCCCGCAGGAAATGGACATGGCAAAGTCCCGATACTGTGACAAGGAACGAGGATAGATTTTATCATGACTGACCGGAAACACATATTCAGAGATGTCTCTGTGATCAATAGGTTTAAAACAGGTAGCGATCACCGATTCTTGAGAGGCACCGTGAATATGGGTTTCCAGCGAGAGCGGGCCCGCCTGGTAAAGTCTACTCTCCGACCTAACTTCCGACAAAACGTGATGGGCTCTGAAAAATTCCAACTGGAATTAAAAAACCGATTCGATGCCCTTAACACATCGGAAACCACAATGGCAGTTGACGAGGCACTCGATGCCGTAGTGGACTGCATACGTGACGTGGGCAAAGGGTTTTGCAGGAGTAAGCGTACTGGCAGGAAATCTAAACTCTCCGATGAGACGTTTGGTCTTATGAAGGAACGTCGAAACTATGAGGAAACCACTTCGACAGATGTGAAACTTCTTTCGATGTGGATCCGCAAATTAATACGCCGAGACCTTCGCTGCTCAAATACGCAAAGGATAACTGAAGCGATTGAGCAGAATAGAGGGTCGGTTTTTCGGAATTCGGAAGAAGCTCGGGAGAAGCCATCTGTCGAAGCTTATGAACTGTTCTAGTTCGATTGTTTCTTCTAAGTCTGGGATCTTATCTGAGATCGAGGATTTCTATGGCAAATTGTACGCGTCACAGGCTCCTTAACCTGATTACCGGGGTAACGATCCACGTGCCAGTCTGACCTCGGCATCTCTCCTGTAGTCTGGCTCTTAAGCAGCTCAAGGGGTAAGAGCCCCTGGAAAGGATGGAGTTACTACGAGCTCCTTAAAGCAGGGGGTAACCCCGTTTTAGGTGCGTTACGGAAGTTATTCGACTCGTTTTCAACAGGGTAATTCTCCCAAGGCGTGGCTTGAAAGTGAGGTCGTTCTGTTTTTAAGAAGGGTGACAATACCCTGCTTAAAAATTACGGGCCGATCTTACTTTTGAGCCACAAATACAATCTGTTCTCGAGAGTCATGAAAAATCGCCTCACCAACAAGCTTAATGGATTCCAGCCACCGGAGCAGGCTGGGTTTCGCAGAGGATTTAGCACCATAAGGCAAGTTGTACAAAAGACCTATGAGTACAGTTAACCACTGAGCCATGCATTTGTAGACTATGGAAAAGCTTTTGACTCCTTAGAAACCTGGTCTGTTCTGTAAGCTCTTCAACGATCTCAGGTCGATTATCGATACGTCGAGGTGTTGAAAGGTCTGTATAGCGCTGCGTTTATGCCCGTTCTGATTCCGGGGGGTCAAACGCGACCGATCCCATTGCATCGACCAGTGAGACAGGGGATGTAATATCCCCGAAACTGTTCACTAATGCATTGGAAGACGTCTTTAAGACCCTAGACTGGACTGGACGTGGCATAAACATTAACGGCGAGTACCTTTCACACCTCCGTTTCGCTGACGATATCGTCATATTGGCCGAGTCGTTGGAGTGCTTGCAGGAAACGTTGCACAGCTTAAATGAATCGTCTCGACGTATCGGACTAAGGATGAACTTGGACAAGACGAAAGTCATGTGCAACGAACACATTCTCCCGAGTCCGGTCGATGTCGATGGTGTTACTCTCGAAGTTGTCGATGAATATGTCTACCTCGGGCACATATTGCAGTTGGGAAGTCGAGAGGGAAGCCAATAGGAGGATTCAGTTGGGATGGGCAACATTCAGAAAGCTACACCACATTCTCACGTCGCCGATACCGCAGAGTTTAAAGACAAAAGTCTTTAACCAATCGTCACACCCGTCATGACACTAGGCGAAACGTTGTCTCTGATCTATCGGACTGGTCCACAGTTTGCCGTAGCTCAAGCGTGACTATGGAACGCGCTTGCTCGAGTTCTCTGTCGGATAAGATCCGTAATGAATTCAGCGACAGAGAACGAAGTTACCGACGATAGGCAAGATTAGATCGTTGAAGTGGCAGGGACCGTCGTGGTCAAACGGATGGCCGATGGGCCCATGGATGGGAAACGGAATGTTGGTCGACCCCGACCAGGCGGATGGCTGATCTCGTCAGTAGCCGGTTCAAGTTAGCAGCGAGTAGCAGGGTATGCGTTTGGCGTTCATTGTGAAACAGGCCTTTGTCCAGCAGTGGACTGATAAGGGCTGATTATGATGATGATGATGACGATACGATAAGGTGAATAAATATTTAATCATAAAATATTATACAGCAACCTAGTTCTTAATCGTTTGAAGAGTTGGAGTGTCGTCAAAGTTGTGAAACTTTGTGTTCTCGAATGAGCCGCAACGGTTGCCGAATTGATCGTTTTTATAAACTCGGCAACAAAACGCACGGTCCGCTCGGAAAACGCTCCATCGGACTCAAATTCCAAAACGAAAGTTTTCCCTCGCTTCCGCACCACTCACGCGCCCTGTTCGTTTATTTAAATTTTACTTTTCAAAGGACTTATGGGCCACCCTGTATTATGGATTTAAGCTGTTTAAGCATAGGTTAACCTTATACCTACCATTTTCTATATTTCATGTTAACCCTACGCTTTGAATATTAGAAATATTTAAATATTTAGTTTTGGTACAATTATACATCACAAAATGAGAACTAGTTTTCGTATTCAAAATTTATTGTGTTCTTACCTGGATTTCTAACCATGAAATGCTTAACTGTTTGCGGTAAATATTATAAATGTAATATACTTAGACCTTAAACATTATAAGAACTTGTAAGAAAGGTTCTTACAAGTTCTTATAATCATATTATAATTTAAAACTTAAATTCTTGCACAATAATTTAGGCGCGGCAGAGAAAAGACGTCGTGCATACGGTGCTAATGGACGGTTAACTCAATTTTTTGTTATATAGTCTGAATTATATACACCTTGACAGCTTGCGGAGTGGAAGAGATTATTCTTGAAGGTCTCCATTTCTAAAGGGACTGGAGAAGTATCATCGCAGTGTTTGTTCCACAAAGTGTGTCAATACTTCCGTATTGAGGTTTGAAGGGCATCCCAACCATAATAATTAGTAGATTGTATGGATGACAAGCTGATTTGTGGGATCTTACGCATTTCCTATGGGCGGGGCCTTTCACGTAAACATCGCCTCATTCAATAAAAAAATCTTTTCTAAAATGCTTTTTCACTTTGCTGATCTATAAGACTTTAAAAATTATTTTATATTCTGTGATTTCCTTTATTTAATAAAGTTAGTGTATAGCAATGATTGATTTAGTCAACTCTAAATGGTATATACGTATGTTACATTTTACAAAATATCCTAATTTGCAATAAACACCATCAACCATGACAGTGTTTGCGATATAAAGACTTTTAATTAAAAAAGGTAAAAATGTACGATAATATGCTGTGTTTCGCGTGCAAGTAAAGGTTAAGGGGAAGAAAAAAGGTGAACTTCATTGATATTCATACTCTCTTAGTCGTCTTTATTTTTCTCTTAATCCAAATTAAATTATTCTCATTCCGTTTTACATGCAAATCAGTTTAGGTCGTAACATTTTTATCTTTTCTTATACTAATCACGTATAAAGTGAGTTTTGTGAGTTATATGCGTTTAATACCTATTATTACTATTTAAAAATGAACTCTATATGAATTATAAACTGTGCGATGTGGTTATGTCATCCAACTCAATTTCGACTACGATTACCTAATACGAGAGTTATAGTAGTGTAAAAGTGTTTGCGCAAATAAAAATGAACTCACGTAGTCTCACTGGATGGAAAATGACACGACCGGAGAGAAATCAGGAAGGAGAACAACTTTTGGCATACAACGTTTGGATTTACAGTCTATTAGGTGAACAATCCGTATTACTTTATCCAACTAAGAAAAAGCAATGAAAAGTTATTCGGTCTCTGCAAGATTTAAACCTACAACCTTCGGGTTTTCTAGGGGACAGTCATCTTAGTGTTCTAGTATCTAGTCCATTAATATGGTACCTATATCTAATGCGAGGTGGGATTAAAAAAGATTTTCCTTAGTCCTGCAAAAAGCACTCTACAGCAACACCTCGTTACTTTTTTCGTACCTGTTTCTCCTTAGGATTCTTTCAATTTGGTGCACAGAAAATTGCTAGGCGCTTTATCTAGTAAATAACCAAGGTCGCCTTTACCCAGAAACCATTTCTTTTAAATGCCTGATATCTAAAGAAATTCTCCTTGTCTCATCAATTTTCAAAGAAATAAATATTCGTGTTTGTATAACTGAAATAATTTAATACGGCCTCAATCTTGTGTTTACGCTTGAACTGTTTTCAGACGCAAACAACTCCGTAAGCAACGACATGTACTTTGATCAACCGCGTTTAGGGTCTTGTGTGTATTGAGACATGAACACAAGAAATTTTCCTCGTTTCGGTGGAGTTTGGCGACTTCAATACGCAAAATTTAACAGTGAAGAGATATGTGTCAATATACAAAATATTGTTTTATTCACGAGTAAAGGTGTCAAAAGTAATTAATGGTTGGATGCGTCTACACAGGGCTGGATTTAAATTTAATACCGCCCATAGGCATCGAAAAAATTCGCCTTAATTATTTTATTGAAAGGGAGAAATACGTGAATAAACACGGTTTTTAAAAAAAGAAAATTAAAATTTACAATTTTGAACTATGAATTAAACAGAAAATTATATTATAATAGAATTATTTAATCATACGAAACTATTGTGATAAGATTAAAAAGATGTTTTTCATTTAAAAATTGTGTAGTCCTAAATAATTTACCGCCCTGCGCACTTGCCCCGACTGCCTCTAGTGTAAATCTACCGCTGCCATCTACGTATGTACGTACGCCGAGACTCCAATTTATATGCAATATAAAGCTCTTATTCCGTATACAATATACGGAACGAGCAATGCGATGACGCAAAGCGTTTTATTGTCAGTGTTTAACAGATTGACGAGATCATAAACCATGATCTGGAAGCGGAACTGCTTTCGTGGCAAATGGTTATGTCCCTTGTCTCGCAAATCGGAGGTTATGGGTTCGAATACTGCGGGAAAGTAGCTTAGTGTTAACGTTGTTTTCTGCTCGGTTAGGGCAATGTAGGTCCATCACCCAATTAACTATTTATTGCACATATTACATTATTCATATGTTATTAAATTTTGTAATATTTATAAAACAAATATTCACGTGTCATGAGCGGTTTAATTTTAAATGTTATTACAATAAGTAAAAGTGATTGATGACGCTACAAAAAATGTCCTTCTTAAGCGACATGAGTTATCATTTTTTATTGTCTCAGGGACTATAATTTTTTACAACAGATACAATAAATTTGTTCATATTTACCGTATGCGATTTTGGCAGTCTAGACTAAGCAATAAGGTTGTAAAATATTTGACTAATCTGTAAGAGATTATATTTGAATTACAAAGTTTAGAAGGACGAATGAAGGAAATAAATTTAGTGTATTTTCCCTTCGTACTGTTTACCTTTATCGTAAAATACATACATACAAAGCAAGCAAGCAAATAGTAAAATCGGCGCTGCTTCAACTGCGGCTGAAAAGACCACTGTAAATTTTACAACTAAAGTAAGAACAAGATCGATATGTACCAACGTATTTATTGAAACATTACACGATAACTATTATATTCTTAAATTATAATTTATAAATAACATTATGCTAATATATAATCTAGGCGGAGGTTAATTCTTTTTCTTCTTCTGTTCGGGCAACGTGCCGGTTTCTCTGGTATTTGCGGATCAGCTGTTCTTGTACATCGGGCAGGCATGGCGAGTAGCGGCTGTACTCCATGCTGAATTCTCCTTTGCCTTGTGTCATTGATCTATGGAATATAGATAAAAAATTGTGAAAAAATGTTAACACGCTATAAATATATAGGATAAGCAAAGTTTTAAATTTTCTCCGTAGCCTAGTGTTATGTAAGCGTGCTTTAGAAACCGGAGGTGGCGTGGGTTTGAATCCTGCGGGGCCTTAAGAAATTTTCATAGTTGTTTCCTAGTTGGTTAAGGCAATTTGGGCCGATCACCCAATTGTCTGAAAAATAAGATGATCCATGCGTCGGATGGGTATGTAAAAAGTTCCAAAACCCCCTAATGGATACGGGTGTATTAGAGGAGGCTTATGACCAGCCGTAGACAATCGCAGGCTGATGATGATGATGAAGCAAAGGTTAGAGTATTGCTACGAAACGAGTTTTGTCGTTTCATTGGGCCATTATTTCTTGTTATATTTGGTTATATGTAGCTGTTGCATGGTAATATTTATCTGATAATATTACATTTCGACCTAAGGACAGGAAGAATCCATTAAAAATAGTTAAATTATATTAAATGATGACGTAATAGTTTTCTTAATGAGTAAGTAAATAAATACCATTTAGTTAACATTTTGGTTGACTGTTGAAATGTTAAGTTTAACATTATACATAAAATAAAGTAAATACCCTATCATTATATGATGACGAATTACTGTTTTCAAGTACCTATCCACCAAAAGAGTTTATGATGTCATTGATAAAACAGTGACAGTGTTGCGAGCTCAATAGTTTTTATGAAAAGTGGTCACCAGCGCCCATGGACATCGATAATGCCACGGGTATCATCAACGCCCTACCTACCGTGAAACATACATAGTTACGGTGCCCTTCAACCCGGAGCAAATTAGTATTTTCACGCTTCGGTTTAAAAATACGCACCGCGGCGATACACCCACAGACAGCCCCCAGTAAAAAGGCGACCTTCCACCTTTTAACGAGATTGATCTTAGGAAATTCTTGAAAATGGTATTTCCATTTAAAAAAGTAATCGCATCCAAAAAAGATTTAACTATAAGACAAAATAAAGGGCCCCTCCTCCACAATATTCACCTCAGCTCGCCGGCGTAGCCGAACATGTTGTTGAGCGGCACCTCCGCGTAGATGCTGGTCCAGCCCTCGGCGCCCTCGGTGCCGGTCACGATGCCGCCCCTCTTGTTGAGCTGCCCCACCACGGTGCCGTGGAACTCCTCGGGCATCGTCACCTCCACGAACATGATCGGCTCCAATATCTGCCACGCGCCGTCCTCGAACACTGGATAGAGGGTGATAAGTTTCTTAACAATGTTTTCAATGCAATAATTGAGATATACATGCATACAAGCATACATCATCAGCCTGTGATAGTCCACTGCTGGACATAGGCCTCCCCTAATACACCCCTATCTATTAGAAGGTTTTTGGACCGTGTCCCATCACGCTGGTCCAATGCGGGTTTGTGGGTGGTCTGACCTTTTACATGCCCATCCGACGCATGCATCTTACTTTTCAGACAATCGGGTGATCGGCCCAAATTGCCCTAACCAACTAGGAAACAACAATGAAAATTTGTTGAGTCCCCGCAGGATTCGAACCCTCCGGTTTCTAACGCATTACTAAACAATAATTGAGATATATTTTAGGTCAATTTAAATTAGTGGCAACATTTTGCCAACATACAGCCCTAAAGAATTTTCAACATTCAAAGCTTTACCACGTGTAAAACCTATAGTATAATTAAACACCACTATCATATTGTATTAAGTTATTTATATTGTAGGGAGAAACGGTACTTTCACTTTGAAAATTCAAAACTTAAAATTGAATATATGATGCTTTATCAATTATTCTCTAAATAATAAACTTTACAAACATTGAACGTCTTCGTTCTTCGAAGAATGCGAAATACGAGGGAATCGCTAAGATGGATCCATTCAACCAGTAGACGAATCGTGTAAATATCGAAATTTGTATTGCAAAACATCATCACCTTCTTTCACTGCGCCTTTAGCGGCCAAGAAGAAAGCGAGCTCGCTGGAGTCTACGATGTGATGGGCGCCATCTTGCAAGCGGAACTTGACGCCCGATATCTTGTGGCCGGAGAGGAAGCCTTTCTGGCACGTGTCTAAGAAACCACGCTCCACGCCGGGAACGAAGGGCTTAGGCACGTTCGTTCCGACGGTTTCATCGGCGAACTCCAGTACTGCAAATGGGAATTGGAGATTGTTCCATTATGTATTAGATCTGGCTCCAAAAATATCGTAATAAAATATACTAAAGAAAAAAAAATACGTTTACGATATCATGTAATTATGTTGTTGTGTTCATTTTTGATTGGGCTGCTTAATTTTTCTTTTATTTAATAATTTTCTTTTATTTAAGGTGGTAGGTCCCCTGTTTACAGGAGACCGTCTGGTGGGTACCACCGCGGTGCCTATTTCTGCCGCGAAGCAGTAGTGTGAAAACACTGCTGTGTTCCGGTTTGAAGGGTACCGTAGCCAGCGTATTTACTGGGTAAACGAGACACCATATGTCTCACGGTAGGCAGCGCGTTCGCGATACCACTGATATTGCCAATGTCATGGGCGTCGGTGACCACTTCCCATCAGGTGGCCCGACTGATCGTCTGCTCGGTATGCCATAAAAAATAAATAAATAAATAAACTTGTCTTACATGTTATTTGGCTGTTGATTACATATGTGATAATAAAAAAAAAACTTGTCGTAAAATCAATGGTCATTTTAAATTTATAGCCCTAAGGTTAGACAGCACGAATGATTACTCCAAAGCATCATTATCATCATCGGCCAGTATTTGTCCACTGCTGGACATAGGCCCCTCTAATAGCACACCACTCGCTAGGCATACAAAATATTTTTAATACAATTTTATTAATCATGTTCAATAGCGATCACAAAAAAGCTTTGTTATTTATACCAATAGGCAAATCAAAGAAATTCCAAACCATGGAGAAGGAAAAGTCTATGATCGACATAATATCTATGGTATTGGGATTGAAGCTCTTTATGTTCAACTTACACGTGTTCTGCTGCGGCGGAAGGGGTTCCATGATGCCGATGACCCTGGCGTATTGACCAGCACCGCCCGACTGCTTCTTGTGAAGGTAGTCGAAGGGGCAAGGATTGGTCATCGTTTCTCTGAAAGTAGTATACGGATCTTAATATCGAATAATTAAACTTTTAATTGTTATTAATAATAATAATACATTGTACAACTAACGGCCCAGTGACAGTTTTATACTTTTTTCGAGATCGGCTTTACGCTGGGCAAGTTTAGCTATAAAAAAAAGAAAAAAAAAACAATCTATTGATGAAGTTATTAAAGCTTTATCATTAATTATTTAAAGTTAGTTTTAATTTTAAACTGAGTATGACTATATCTAAGGCACAACAATAAATATTTCAAGATAACATTTCAAGAAACATCAGAGTTTAACTGAATACGATACTCATAATAAATCAATACCTATAACTTTAATGTCGTGTAATCTAAACAAAGAAAAGGGCATCTAAGAAATCTAATCTTTCTAGAATCTTTTACGTTTTTTTTTTAATTAATAATAACTCCGTTTCCCGACTGAGTCACGCAATGTTAAATGAGTATGTGTTCCCAGTAACTACGCTCAAGTCAAGCACTTTATAACGTCTTTTGTATTCACACTACTGCTGGGCGGCAGAAATAGGTACTATGATGGCACTTCCCTAGTATTTTTCCTGTATATTTTCTAGACTTTATATATATTACCTGAAGGCCACCTTGGGTTTGCCCAGTTCTACGGGACAGTTGTACTCCCTCTCCATTCTCTGCGCGTAAATCTCCAAATGCAGCTCGCCCATACCGGATACAATGGTCTCTTTGTTATCGCCGTCATAGCGAAAGTGGAAAGTGGGATCCTCTTTCGTGAACCTGAAAGATATTAAGGTTGTGCTTATGTTACGTGCGAAACTTTACGAAAAAAAAGCTAAGAACTGGAATTTAAACAAAGAAAGATATATTAAGCTTATAAACTAAAGAGTTTTATTTTGTGGTCAATCAAGATAGTGGCAGATAACGAGTGAGTTTAAATGAAATAATATAATAAAACAAAGATTTCAGATATCACTAGGTTCTAGTACACGTTTATAGTACACGATAGTATGTTTAATTACGCAGATTGGTAAAGCGATGCGGTATTTACAGCTGTTATCCATTCTTATATTTATATTAAAGTAAATTCAACGCGCGTGCATTTTTCTTATTGGAATAGTGCTACTAGAGAACAACATGATGAGAGACGCTACGAGAATATCAATCACGGCCTCCGATTGTAAACCAGACTGATTCTAGGATAGTTTTGATTGGTCAATTCAGAAAATTAATAACATACGATACGAGTTAATTTGATGATATACGATTATCACATGAAAGTACAATGAATATTTCAAACGTTTTTATAGATACTGCTCTAAAGGGTCTCATACCTAGCGACAGCTTTCGAGAAGTTGTCCCTATCCTTATTGTTCTTGGGCTTGATAGACATGGAGACGACGGGGTCCGGCACGTGGATCGACTCCAGGGACAACTCGAGCTTAGCGTCGTTCACGAATGTGTCTCCGGACGCGCAATCGACACCGAACAAGGCGAATATGTCGCCGGCGAACACCTCGTTCACTTCCTCCATATTGTTTGAATGCATACGAACCAAGCGAGATACTTTCACCTGGAATGAGAAAATTTATTTGATAGAATATATATTTCACAAAAGGTTACTTACTCTAATGACATTTTCTGAGAAAACATATTAAAAATAAAAAGGTATTTGTAAGGAAAACATTAGATAAAAGTTTTGTATGTAAAGTTTGCACGGAGTAGGTAATGTTGGTTTGCACGCTGGACGTTTACCTGACAGTAAGTGGTATGGCCTGCCAGTAGAAAAAGTAAGACGCCAAAGAATATTTGTCCGCGTTACAACATTAGAAGTTAGGTCTAGTTTGCCCATCAATTACGCTGACAATCATGACCGTGAACTCATATAAATAACATGAGAACAGTATAGTTTTGTGTTATCGCTTTATGGCAGAAATAGACCGCATTTGTACTTCTGCAGTCGGTCTCCTGCATGAAGAGGATCTACCACCTTCGAAGAAGCTCCTGCATTATACCTGAAGCACAATTGATAAACCACCCTAAGCCATTTAAAATACCATAGATAGCTTACCTTTCTACCAGTTCGAGCATTAAATATATTGTCACCCCGCTTCAACATTCCCTGGTAGCATCTCAAATACGTCAACTGTCCAAACTTGTTCAGTTCTAACTTGAAGGCGAGCCCCACAAACGGCTTAGAACCACTCCTGGCAGGGTCTAGGAGTATATTTTGACCTTCAGAATTCTTCTTCTCATTCAAAATGGCCGTGTTCTCAACCTCGCCCGGATGGGGGAGGTAGTCTAATACGGCGTCGAGCAACGGTTGAACACCTTTGTTCTTCAAAGCAGTGCCTACTAGCACTGGAGTGAATACTCGCTTCAAAGTCGTGCGACGAATCGCTTGCTTTAGATCTTCAGTTGTAGGTGTTTTCTCCTCCAGGAACATTTCACCTGTAAATTTAGAAATAAAAGAGTTTATACATACAATTAAATCTCAGCAAAGCACTTTATGTAGAGTCAATTTCGACTTAAATTACGTCAATTCAATAATTTACCATGCGTCAGATGTTTAAGAAAGGTAATTTAATAATTTTAACAAAACGAAAATTAATAACTTTTAATGAAAATACAACTTCTGGACATAGATATATGTTTAAGCGTAGGTCATTTTTATTACTAGTAGATACTTTATGGCCAAAAATAATTTTATTGTATTTTTAAACACAATTATGGCAACATTTAAAACCGCTTTTGAAAAATTGTAAAGAAAATAATACGTAAAAACATATTGTGTTATTTCATTTAGTTCATTCTTGGTTTACTTGTAATAAAATCCACTCACCCAACTTTTCATCCACATTAGACAGGTGTTCTATCAACTCATGACGTCTATCCTTCACTTCTGCTCTATGGTTTTGGGGTATTTCATCCAAACGGACTTTCTCACCATAGTCACCCTCGAAGTACATGGCTTTTTCTTCAACCAGATCTAGAATGCCCTGACATTCTTTCTCGAGACCTATAGGCAAATGCAGGAATGCAGCGTTATGCTTGAGCTTCGAGCGCATTTGTTTTAGCACTCTGTAACAAGGTTGGTAAATAAGTGAATAGTTAAATTTATTATTGTTTAAACCGCTTGCAAAAGTTAACTTATAACATGTTTTCCTCTATATTTGTAAATCTCATAGCTGAATGTACAGAAAGTTTTATGTCAATCATTAACTGCGCCTAAAATTATTTAAACTAATACTAGGACCTTACGTTCCCAATATTTATCAAATATGGCATAGTAATTGTCCTTTGGCGGCTGTTAGCAATGTTAGGCGTCAATTTCAGCCGCAAAAATGTTTGGTATGACTTTGTCAATCAATATGCTGTTATATTAATAAAACACCATATAATCAGAAACAGAAATAGGATTTGCCAAACCCTTAACATTATATAAGTAGTTTGACATAAGAAATATGTATTGGCTAATTCGTATAATTTAAAAAGGTCAAAATTCTCACCTGTCCGGATTAGAACCTTGCCTGTCCAATTTGTTTATAAATGCGAGACATGGTACATTGTACCGCTTCATTTGTCTGTTGACTGTTAATGTTTGACTCTGAACCCCACCCACTGCACACAAAACCAATATGGCCCCATCCAACACCCTCAAAGCTCTTTCCACTTCTACAGTAAAATCCACATGGCCTGGTGTATCAATTATATTGATATTGTGCTCTTTCCAAATTGTGTATGTGGCGGCAGATTGAATTGTGATCCCTCTCTGACGTTCTAATTCCATAGAGTCCATTACAGCACCAACATTGTCTTTGCCTTTTACCTGTAAAAAATTAAAACCTGAGAGTTTAAGATTTCAAATAAATAATGTGTATATATAACACATAGTAACAAGGTGTGGGTGTGTAATGTGTTAACATTGCCCTTTTTACAGGAGACCGTCTGGGTGGGTACCACCGCGGTGCCCATTTCTGACATGAAGAAGTAGTGTGAAAACACTGGTATGTTCCGGTTTAAGGGCACCGTAGCAAGCGTATTAACTGGGTAAACGAGACTTAACAACCTATGTCTCACGGGAGGCATTGTGTTGGCAAATACCACTGGCATTGCCAATGTCTATGGGCATCAGTGACCACTGCCCATCAGGTTGCCCTACTGCTCGCATTTTTGTTTTTGCAAATGTTAACTTTGGAAATAAAGCAAGTTTAAAAGTATACTTACTTCTATTGGATTGTATTATGTTTTGCCTAATGGTAATTGATAAAAATATGGTTTCTAGAGGTGACCTTTTAACAACCAATTATATTTATTAAATATTTGAGTATTAGATAGCCCGAAAAAGTAAAATATTCATGGGTTAGCTTTATAATGTCACAACTTAATATTTTTTTAATTTCATGATCCCCTGACAAATCGGGATCTATCAATGGTGAGTCAGGGTCTTTATTAGTTCTTTCAACAGTTTTACTATACATATATTTTATTACCTATCAATTAATATATGCTTTGTAAGCAAGTCAGTGTGCCATAGATGTAAATTATTATTCATTATATAATTACTTACAGGCCTGTACTAAGTTATATTCATTTAGAATTTAACATACCTCATGCATAACATTAATTCTTCCGGTGTAAAATAATATTCTTTCAGTGAGAGTGGTTTTGCCAGAGTCTATGTGGGCTGAAATACCTATGTTTCTAATCCTCTCTAGCTGTTTGTGTTCTGCATATTTAACATATGAGGAATATGCCTGAAAAAAAATATATTAAGCAAATAGTGTTGACTTTTTGGTTTATTTCGGTTATCAATAATTATTGTTGGCTATACAATTATTATTTATTGAATTATTAAACATATTATTTATTGAAATTATACAACATTTTAAACTGGAACTTGTGTTTGAAATATTTTTCCTGTTTCTCATACTTATGGTTTTAAACAATGAATTTATTGTAAAATTAGGTTCGTCTACAATGATACAAATAAAAGAATTCATCATCAGCTGACATGAGTACTATTATATAACAAATTTAATATAATTGTAAAAAAGTAATAATTGCGGTAGAAATTAAAATATTACATGAGAAATATCACTTCCTACTTACTTCCGTTTTACTATTACATTTCTTAATTGATTTCGTTAGATTTCTTAAACGAAGTAAATTAAAGCAAGTCATTTCGTGTTAAATTTAATTAGAATCTTCAGTATCATATGAATATTATAGGCTTAAAATTTAAGGTTAGACGTCATGTCTCAAGTCAATGATTGTCATTGTCAAACCGTAAACCATAAAGACAAAAGAATTCGCAGAACAAGTGTTTCAATAAGCAGTACTTTTATAAAAGAAAGATATCTTTATAATTTTTAATTTTAAAGATTTCGACTAAGTTGGACTGTGTATAATCACAATCCAACTATCGCAACCAATACCCTGACTGACCTGACTTTACATGATCATAATAATTCGTAACTGTAACTTGAAATACAATGTAAAATCTTTATCAAACATTACCTTTATTACAATTGAAATAGTCTTAATATGTAAAAGTTAAAATATTTAAAAACATAGTTGCTAACGAAACTAACGACAGCTTGCAATGAAGTTAGCTTTGCATCGTGCTGTCAGTTAATATGGAATAGACAATTTCAAAAACGTCAGTTTTATTTCAGTTTAAAAAGAATATGGCCGTGTTAGGGCCAAGTGTTTGTGTAAATATGAATGGTCACAATAATATTCATAGTCAGTTAACGAAATCATTAGAAAGGATTCTTGAAGATGCCTATTTAAGTGGTGAATTAAAATTGAGCGGAAGAAAATTGCGAGATTTCCCTAAACCAGTGAAATTTGACTTGAGTGATACAGTTGTGGCCGGTAAGTTAAATTTATAAATAAATCCTCGTGCATTTCCAACAGATTACCGTCGTCTTTTTAGTTTTGAATCATTTTATGACATAAATGTTAGTTTCTCATGCTTTCTTTTTGCATATTTTAATTGTTTGTTTACACCGGCTAAATATGTATACTTTTCAAATCTTAATATCCTACTTCAGACCATACTTCACAAGTTTTATTATAAACGTTGTATTAAACCAAAAGTATATTGGATTTTAAACCCTCCTTTATCCTTAAAGTAAAGTTATGTATAGATAAATATATTTTTTTATTTTTCTATTCTATTGTTTTTAAGTGATTACTGTAAAGTGTAAATGTTTGTTTATTTGATGTAGCAAGTATTTGCTATGTATTAAATATTAGAACTGTATCGTTTGCTACTTACAGATGATGCAATTTTACTACACTATACAAAATGTTAAAACTCATTTAAATTAAGTATCTGTTAGTAACTTTTTTCTTTAATAATTAAATTGGAATAAGTTAACATCTTTATTATTTGTATTGTTTCTTTTAAGTTTTGTTACAGAATTGAATATTCAACTAACACTTTAACAAAATAAATTACTTAATTTGATGTTAATAGAAAAGCTCAATCATGAAATGAGTATACTTGTGAAGCATTTCATATTCAATGAATTCACAAATAGTACACATGATTTATGTGAATCATTTAATGCATTTTGTAGTTAATTTTGTTTATAATACTCCTTATTTTATAGATCATTTGCAATGCATATGATAATTGGACATTTAAATTCTTTCTTTTAAGTACTTACTTATTTTTACTTTTTGTTGGTATATTATTCAGTTAATGTTTTCTTTTTTCAACACATTCAATCCAATGGGTTAATTTCCAAATAGATTGCATGTAGATTTCCAAATTTCTTATATTTATTTAGACTTCTTTTTATTAAACTACTTTGAGGAAAATGTTTATATTTTGTAGTAATTCTGCAATAAAAGTATGTTAGGGAATAATTTACTTTAACTTACTTAAATATCCATTGAAATGGTATTTTGCAAGGTTATAACTTAAAAATGTATTATAACATTAGCTGCTCCCATTTTGTTCAGATTCTTTAATGTAAAACAATTTTTGCATAGAAATTAAAAAAAAATCAAAAACATATATGAAGTGAGTGGTCATTATTAGTGATCAATGCAGTTTTTTTTTGTTATATCTTGCATATCACGATTTAGGCATGATTGACTCAGCATCAGCCTTACATTTAACAAGTCTACAGATTTGTTTATGAATGAAGTTCAGCTAATAATGAATAATGTAAAGATATGCATATTTATAACTGCCTCCGTAGCCTAGTGGTATAGGCGTGTGGCTTAGAAACCGGAGGTCGTGGGTTCGAATCCTGCGGGGACGCAACTAATTTTCATTGTTGTTTCCTTGTTGGTTAGGGCAATTTGGGCTGATCACCCAATTGTCTGAAAAGTAAGATGATCCATGCGTCGGATGGGCATGTAAAAAGTCGGTCCACCCACCGACCCGCATTGGACCAGCGTGGTGGGATACGGTCCAAAAAACCCTCTAATGGAAAGGGGTGTATTAGGGGAGGCCTATGTCCAGCAATGGACTATCACAGGATGTTAATGATGATGATGTAAAGATATGATTCTTGTAGAAGCTTGCTAAGATATTGGTTGGAGGCTGCTTCATTATTATGTTGTCCATTGATCATACACTAATTAACAAAAATTGAATTTAAGATAAAAAATAATGTTCTGCTAGTTGATGAGGGGATCCTCACAACATCTTAGGAACCCAAGCCAACCTCACCTGCACGTGGTGCACCCTGCCAAGCAACGAACGAGGCTCTGGCGAACCACCCACCAACCGCATTGGACCAGCGTGGTGGGTATACGGTCCAAAACCCCAAAACTCGACGAAGCGCAGCCTCGAGAACAGGCCGGGTTTCGGAGGGTTACAGCACCATAGACCACATCCATGCAGTGAGGCAGGTTATCAGAAGACACTGAGTATAACCAGCCCTGTGCATGGCATTGTGGACCATGAGAAGGCTTTTGACTCCATCGAGACCTGGTCTTTCCTCGAGTCCTCACAGCGGTGCCAAATTGATTGGCGATATATCGAGATGCTGAGATGTCTGTACAACGCCGCCACTATGTCTGTAGTAGTCCAAAGTGGGCAGACTGAGCCTATCCCCGCACCGGTGTGAGACAAGGAGACGTTAAGTCTCCGAAATTGTTCTCGCCGCGTTTGAGGACATGTTCAGGACGCTCAACTGGAAGGACACGGCATAAATGTGAACGGCGAGTACATCTCACATCTGCGATTTGCGGACGATATCGTCATCATGGCTGAGACCGCAAAGGACCTGCAGAAAATGGTGCAAAGCCTGGCTGAATCTTCTGCACGCATCGGTCTCCGGATGAACTTGGTAAAACCAAGGTCATGTTTAACGAGCACGTTGATCCGGGACTGATCACATGACGGCACCTCCCTCGAAGTGGTTTCGGAGTACGTTTACCAGGGCAAACGCTCCAACAGGTAGAAACAACTTTGAGGGGAGGCCAACAGAAGGATTCGACTGGCTGGGCAGCTTTTCATAAGCTTCGTCGAGTTTTCTCGTCACCCATCCCACAGTGCCTCAAATCGAAAGTCTTCGATCAGTGCGTCCACCTGTTTTGACCTACGGTGCCGAGACTTGGACACTTACGGTTCTGACTGGTCCAAATTTAAAGTCGCTCAGCGAGCTAGTGAGAGGGCTATGCTCGGAGTATCTCTGAAGGACCGCATCAGAAATGACGTGATCCGTCAGAGAACCAAAATCACCGACATAGCCCACCGGATTAGTAAGCTGAAGTGGCAGGGCCGGTCATATAAGCCTGCAGAACTGACGACCGCTGGAGTCGAAAAGTTCTTGTGGAGACCGAGGCTCGGCAAACGTAGTGTAGGACGCCCTGCGCAAGATGGAGTGACGACATTCGCAAAGTCGCCGGTGGGCTGGATGAGAATAGCCGAAGATAGGAAACGGTGGCGTGCATTGGGAGGCTCATGTCCAGCAGTGGACTAGCGCAGGCTGATGATGATGAGTTGATCCGACTACAGTAGCCAATCTATATTGGTGATCAGCCAACTGTGCAAGAGATATTAAAGTGTACAAACATACATGCAAATGCACTCCCTATTTTTCACTGTAATAGTTTTATGGGATGTATAACTAACCCCACAGGGGAGAGATTAGGCTTTTATATACTTATCTAACGCATGGATCATCTTACTTTACAGACAATCGGGTGATCAGCCTGCATTGCCTTGATCCACTAGGAAACAGCAACAAACATTTGTTAAGTCCCCACAGGATTCGAACCCATGACCTCCCACACCCTAACCACTAGGTTACGGAGGCAGTTATTTAAGATAAACAAAACACTAAAAACTTGTACTTAAGTAACAGGTGAATACACCGTTTAAAAAAAAAACACAAAACTTAGAACATATACCCAAGCATTTTAAGAAAAATTTAACCCTACGCTGATGTGAACGCACCTTTAGACTCTCATATTCATCGCATCCATACGCTTGCTATGCTAACGAAATAAATACTCCCTTAAAGTGGCATTACTTATAGATAACAAAAGCACTCCTCCCTCGCTACACAATAAATCTTACGAACGTATACGTGCGCATACGAAAATAAACAGTTTTCCATATCGCTCGATGTTTACACAAACACGTGTCGGTAATAAGGATCGGAGTTATGACCTCCCCGTTTCGAGTGGTTGGGTTTTTAACGTCTCAAGTCGTCGCATGGCGTCGTGAACATATCTATGTTTTGTTTTTGATTTTTTTTTTTTGGTTTGCAACTATTAATATGTGAACTGGTTTGCATAATGTGTTGTCTGCTGTCTGTCTTGACTCATCATTTTTTTTTTAGTTTAAATAATTGTGCATTGATCTTTGTATTTAGGCGAATGCTACCGTTTGTAGTAACATGTTTCGTTTAAAGTGGAATTATGGGTATAGTTTTATTGTATGCTATCGTTTCTGTTTCGAATGTAACGAAGTTTAGTGAGTGTATGTTAGGTAAATAGTTCCATTGTTTATATGTTCGTAATGGTTTTCCCTTAATATATTTTGTAAATATTGATCATTCGACTTCTATTTTTACGTTAATAGCAAGAATTGCAATCATAAAAACATTCCTATTGGACATTGTCATTAATGAAAATCGCTTATATACACAATATTTTGCAAATATATTATATCGTATATATTTGTATATATTGTATATTTTTGAACGCGGTTTGTACGACTAATTTTACATTATAAAACGTGATAAAATCGATCATATAGTCAGTTCGTCAATGTTTATTATTCGCGTACATACAAGGTCTTATTTAACTAGTTGTTTTTCTATGTTTGCCATAATACTTGTTTGGTTAACATCACAGTTTACACAGGGCAGTTAAAAAATGAAAATGACACATATTTCGTACATTTTACTCGGCACAGTGCGAAATAATAATCGCGCGCAACCATTAGATGACAGTGCCGTCTGGCTGACGGACGAGAAAGCAAACTTGACACCGTCTCGCCATTTAGTTTAAACTGTCCATGTGTTAAGAAAACCTCTATTACATACCATATTCTGCTTAATTTATCACCTCGCCTCTTTCACGGAGTTTCAACGCAGTCGTGTCAAATCGAGTGAAAGTTTGCATTCTCGATATCTGCAAATATGCTAGCGTCGACATATCGCTTGTATTGTAACGTGTATTGTTATCCATGTGTTCGGTTATTAAGTGCTCTTTCACTGGATTCTAGTCCTTTTTGTATGTAGTAAACGTCTATAACAATTAGCTAATGCAAGTATGATACATGGGCGAATGACAAGCGTAGGTATTTCTCGACGTATTTATGGTCGTTGTACTCAATTTTGGACCATTAATATCGAGCTAATGGCGTTTATAGCTGATATTGCGGCATTGTTCCCATTACACTAAATTAATGTCTCAGACTTTGCTATACATGTCAGTTAAACTTTTATTGAATAAACGATGTAGACGATAATTTTATTTTGTAGACTCTTTGTAAAAACAATGTGAAGATCTTCATACATTTGTCTTGGGAGTCAAAGTTAAATTTTGTTTTTAGCAATTGACATAGTTACCAATAGCAGCAAATACGGCATTGTAATCAAATTCAAAATCAAATATCTTTATTCAATATACCTAGTAAGAATACACTTTCTTATTGATTGTGGAAATGTAGCAAAGAAATTTTACCATCAGAATATTTTAAATATATATTCTCTTTCACATAAATGCATCGTACGGAGTCGGTAAAAGCTGCAGTACGTAATCACCAGCATATAAATTAATTCAAAGTTTAAGTATGCCCGAAATGGAATGATAGCAGCCATTTATCGCCTGATACCTTATCTAATTATGAGTTTCAGTCTCGGGGTGCAGCCTTTGATTACACAACTTTAATTGTACAGTTGCAATCTCAATTGGGAAGCTCGCCCCACTGGCCTGACCTGGATTACCTCTCAAAGAATTCCTGACTCAACCTGGAGTGTGCATTTAAGCCATTTCATGGATATTTTATAGCGTTATATTAAAATATTTTTTTATTGCTGCTTTCCACTAGATTTAGGTCAGAGTGTGTTGCTCTAATTTTTATATGATTCGATGAAATATTTAAAATGCATTTTTAGGACGTATCCACACACGCTTGCACAATTGGTCTGGTAGGGTGAGACTTACTTTTTACATGCCAAAATAAACAAATAAAAAGTAAGTAAAATGATCCATGCATCGGATGGATCATATTACTTTTCAGACAATTGATTGATCGGCTCAAATTGTACTAACCAACTAGAAAAAAACGATAACACAACGTTATTTTCCTTCGGGATTTGAACCCACGACCTCCGGTTTATTAAGCAAGGGCCGATACAGCTAGACCGCGGAGGTGGTGATGACGGAATGATGTGTTATTTCACGTGATTGTTTATAGAATTAGTTTGGCAACCTAATGTCAAATAATCTTCAGTCACAGAACTAAACCCTAAACTCGATCTATTTCCAACATTCCATAAATATACGCTTTATTTTTAACCGCCACTGCAAACTTTGGTCGGCTTTGTGTGCGTATCGAGTGGCGCCATACAACTTGTATAGGAAACGCCGTGTCGGCGACAGGTGCAAACCGACCCACCCTCCGGATGTACTGAGGAGGATTTGTATGGGCTTTAATAATTTTGAACCTTATCACGATGCGATAAAGACGACGTATAAACAGCTGGGAATCAATTTGTTCGGGTGGCGTGTTTTGGATACGTGCATTGTCACTGTAACCGAGTGTACTTTATGACTGATTGTGTACAGTCGTCTCCTTTGATAGTCCTGTCGCCTCTTTACATTGAAGAAGAGTCAGGTATTGTGTCCTGTGTCATAATTTTGACTTTAGCTCATCGACTTACATAATAACATTGAATTTTGCTTTTGTAAGCGCTAGTGTAATTTAGTTATTTACATTGGTAAAAAGGTTGAATGTAACTTGTCATTTTAATATTTTTTCATTAGAATTTGACGATTTCTAAATATTTTAGAAGAGGCTGTGCCTTAATGAAGTAATATTCAAATGTTTTTATATTACCGCAATTAAACTAAATTATGCCTGGCAATGGTTATTTTTTTTATAAAGAAAACGTCCCTTTTAGTATTTTAATTGAACTTACGTATAATTTTGACACGAAAATAAAAGATTTTTTCGAATTAAAATATTGCAACTAAACGATGCATTTCTATCGGAAATTGTTTCTGATGACTATTATTCTTTCTTTTTATAAATAGTTTTAAGTTATTCTGAATTGCGCTCGACTGAAATATTACATTTTCTTATTCAGTTTGAGGAAAATTACTTGAAGCCTTTGAGGGCTAATGATCCAATATAAAGCAACGTGACGATTGAGGATGCCCTGCCCTTTGTTTATTTTTAATGATGCAAGGTCGTCAGTTACCAACCCTTTTGAATTATTCCGGCATGGCCGCTGTATCGAATTATGTTCAACCTACTGAAAATCCACTTCAAAGAGACTATGGAAAACTTTGGTTAATACTAAGTTCTTAAGATTTGGTATTTACTTAAACTTAGTAAAACACGGATTAATTGTTATGTTACCCAAAGCTACGTAATTTAAAAGGACCTTCTGATTAGTCCTTGTCATAGACTTATTATTATTAAGAACACTGGGCGCAATCTGGGGACAAGCATGAACAAAATGCAGGCTTAATGGAAAACGGAAAGACTTATTTTTATTTTATTTATATTTTATATTCTGAATTTATGCTTTACTAGGCACTATAGAGGTAAAGGTTCCATGCGCAGCCTAATCACCAATCCACCTGCCCTGACTACAATATGGAAAATCAATGTTAAATTATTACTTTGTGAATTAGTGTAGGTTATAGCACAGTTACTAATATTTTCTAAATTCACCCATTAAGGTATAAACATATTAAATAACTAGGTTGCCATGACTGTCCCGAGGTAAGGTATAAAAAAATCCAAAAATAGCCTATTTTACTCTATTATATCAGCTATCTTTACAGCTAGTCCAGTTAAAATCGGAGCAGCCATTAGCATACGCTATCACGGACTTTATAGATCTAGAAAGGTAGAATATTTCCACCATACATTGTTTTGTTATTTCGTATGGTTTGGCAGCGCTTGGCTGTGAAAGCTCACAGACGGCTTTTTATTCCCTACATCTCTGACAACACACCCAAACATGCAACTATATCTAAACCTTCGAAGAATAATTATCCATTAGCGAAACCGCGGACAATCGTCAGTAGTATTGAGTTTATAGCTGAATCTGACAGACACAGATGACCGGGGACTTTGTTTTATATAGTATAGATTTTACAGCAATTTTGAGATAGCGTCGCTGTAAAACTAGTTTATTGCAGATATTATGGTTCGGTGATGGACGGCATTACACTTTTCAAGAGTATAGAGAAAGGTTTCTGATATTATTTAATTAGTTCCTGTACAGTTTGTCAAACATTAAAATTCACATTGAATGCGTATACGCACCTTAATAATAAGGGTATCTTTTGGCAAGCTTTCACAAAGATTCATTTCATTCGTTTCGTAGTCAGATGCGTCAATGCAATTAATGTTATCACCTGACCTATTCGAATGGTGCAGACAATCCCAATGATACGTTGGGAAAAACAGGTCGTTTGATATTGCGGTTTGTCGCGGTGAGTTATTGAATTAGCATGCGGCCTGGTCCGGCTTCCTGAGCGTCGGGACTGTTGTCTATGTCCGTTTTAACATTTAATAGCGCGGCGATGTGTAAATTGGCTGTTTTCTTGTTGGCGGACATTGATTCGTTTTTGATGCCCTTTTTGGTATAAAGTTTCTTAATCATTCAATAACACGTAGGAATACTACATATTAGTTATGTAACAAAAATCTGATTGTTATCTTTATTTATATATATATATTGACTCATAACGGTATCTATGGCGACCATAAGCGTAGTAAATTTAGGAATATCCGTCGCCTGAGTAGAGGTACATACAACGATTGTCAAAATTCCAACCACTAGGGCGTTGATGTCGGGTTGTCCAGTGATGAATATTACCGTAAATACAAAACAATAAATACAATCAGGACTAATAGATTCAATCATGTTTAATTATCATAGTGAACATGGAGCGTCCATTATCAATGTTACGGACGCTGGAGTAGGGTCTAAACTAAATTGCAGTTTTCAGTGAAAGAACAGAAATTATTAATACAACAAATGTAACTCTACATTCTCATTATGGAAAAATCGGTATGATGTATTTTGTCAGAACTCGTGCATCATTCGCGCCATTCTCAATCGTATTTATCAGCGGCGAAAGTCGGCGAGTACAGATAAAAAGTCCAAAAGTTGAATTATAGATTCGCTGAACGCTCTGCAAC
The DNA here is from genome assembly GCA_029286875.1 of Lamproptera curius. NCBI lineage: Eukaryota > Metazoa > Arthropoda > Insecta > Lepidoptera > Papilionidae > Lamproptera > Lamproptera curius. The sequence goes on along the minus strand of JAGSMT010000102.1, from coordinate 1,452,062 downwards.
AAAAGTGAGCTACGTAATACAAAAAAAAAACTGATAATCAACTGCGTGTTAGGAATATGAACGTTTGCGATTTCTAAAATAGCTCGCTGCGAACCGCATCGAGTCGAGCTGGCACGAGAAATGCATCCATTCAATTAGAATATTAGATTACGCCTGTCGCTCGGATTGGCACCTGAAGTGTCGACTTAAACTGATGAGTTTAACGCTCCAGTGGAAATAACACAACGGATTTGTTCCGATGTTAGCCTCGTGTTTCAGTGCGTGCGCCCTGTACTCAAGTGAGAATTGTAGACGTTCATATCATTTATATTTAGCTATATTTCAATATTGATTTTAAGTAACAAACATGATCATGCTAATCATGGATCTGTCTCGTTTTGTTTATTTATATTATATGTCCATACGACCTGTAATTACAGATTTTAGACCTTGAACCATCTGAGTTCATTATAGTTGTTGTATAATAATATCTGGTGTTTACACATGTTGCACAATAAATTATTACAGTTTATGGTTAATTTGTTATCTTAGCTATTTGGTTACTGTAAAATTTTATGAAAATTAAAAATAATTTTGCGTCAAACTTAATGGTAATTAAGTAATGGTAATTCTTTTTTTTTAATGCAAACTTGCAGAGTGCATTTCGTAGGATCTATTCCAGCGTAAAATTAGTTACCAGCCACATATACCTTTCTGTGTATTCTGTTTTACGTTTCTCATATTTTTAATGTAAACAATTCCTTTCATTCTGCGTTTTACTTAGCATTATTACTGTTCGTTTTTTACATTCTGTATCTCCCATTTCTTGTCCATATTTATGTTATAAATTATACCCCAAAACAAACCAACACATATAAAACCTATCCGGTTACGTTTATCACATTGCCCTAAAAGAATTTTGTTGTATACTATCTTTCTTTAAACGGGAATGGCCTACTTAGACGTTTAATGATTACTATAAGCAATAAACAAAGTACATTTTCAACATCATATATAATATCTACTCATATCTGCCGACCCGGTTAAATAATGTTGTTTACGATTTTAAGTATTTGTTTGATTCCGTGTCGAAAGGTCCTTTTTTCCGTTGATTTTTTTAACTTACTCAGGGACTATACCCTAATACAGTTTTATTTGGTCCTGGTATAAAGTACCTTTTTATTGTTGTACTTGCTGTTGCCAGTGACTTCGTCCGCGTTATTATAAAAATTATACAAGCAGACAGACAAATACTTTGGAATTTTGTTTTGCTGTCTGTACCGGTTATATAAGTATCACTATGTAATCATTAAAAAAACGGTTACAAAAAGAAACTAATCCTATTTATTTGTATACATGATTCGAAAAAGTGATTACAACTTTTGCGAGAAAAAGGTGCGGTAAAATAATTGCCTATTTAGTTGTCTCATAGCGACGGATACCTTTGAAAGCGAAATGTTTAATCGAGCACTGTATAAATGTTTAGTTGAGAAATTGGCTCTGACGCCAGCGTGGGGAATACGTCAATCGACCTATAGCTGTTATGGATCTTTGTAAACAACGTAACTTATATAATTAGACGCAAATGGTCGATCACTTATTAATCATCTGCCTATAATACTTTGGCTGCTTCTTTCTTCCTAGCTTTATGATTATTCGGTTGATATCGAATCAACTCAGTATCTTCCAAATGACAGTTTTTACCTAGACTGCATTTCATTTAAATTTAAAAACTACAATCGAACATTATTCGATGGATACAAGATATTTCAATACCTGATTGCCAAAGATGATTTTGACAACGGGATCTATTTTAAATGCATACATCATTGTTAACATTTCAGGAATCATAGTGATCCGCCCATTTCGCTTCCACAATCAAAACTATGATAAAGCAAAGTTGTTTCAGCAGGATTGCAATACGTATATGCCTGCAGATGAGCTTTTGTCTTGTGGGAGTCTATATTTTCTATATTAATCGGACAGGCATAGATCATCACAAACCTATATTTGTCTGTTTCTCACGTTTTGGTTTCACTGCATCGTGCGCAGTCCGCCGTACTGACCCAGATAGTTGGCGGCAACAACTGTTAATGCGGTTATTGACAGGGTTGGTTAAATGTTCTATATATATTTTATAATATGTGATACGCTATATGATATTTGGAATATTATTCTTAGCATGCCAATGACAGATTACACTGTATCTTCTAAGTATTGAAGCACTGTCACTTTAGGCTCAGTAGTTTCGTAGTTAGTTTAAAAGGTCATGCGTGCTAGGCAGGGCATTCAAGTAGGAAGCTTAGTGATCTATTGTCTAGCCAGTATAAGCTGTGATCTATTCGGATTTAAACAACACGTACTATAGAAGTTTTTCGTTTCCGTAACGATACACATCTGTGTGAGTGTAAAAAAATAATAGTTGAAATTGACAAAGTACAAGCATGATATTTAATTTAATATGGCTAAATAAAATAATCCTACAATATAAATAATTATAGTTTCCAACTGTGACAGCTCTATATTTATGCTTTCAGCATCGCTAGTCTATCAACAGTCATATAACTTTGCCAGGGCATTTGTAATCGGCCTCTAGAGCCCGTGTGGTCTTATGCAATGTCGTTTTATGTTTTCTGTTGCACCGTGTTATTTCCTGATAACTATTAGTAGATAAAGTAAAAGACGTAGATGTGATAATTTGTTTTAATTATAAATTTCTCAATATACTTACTTACTAGTATACTTACTATACAATATTATACAAATATTACACTCCGCAGGATTCGAACCCCCAGTAGGCAACGGAAGCCGTCAAAATAATAACCGGTACATATAAGAGAAAAATACTTTTTGGTCTCTTCTCGCTAATCTTTGAAATGGCAGGTCCGATTTTGACAGGGCTTTAACTGAAAGATAGCTGATATAACTAGGAGTAACTTGGGCTCCCTTTATTTCCTATATTTTCACGCGGACGAAGTCTCAGGCAACAGCTAGTGTATTTCTAAATATACTTCTTACTTGTTTTAAGTTACTTTTTTTTAATGATTTATTAGGTGTCATATGAAATAGTAGCTGACATTCCCGCGAGCCTGTACTTTGTTGTTGTTCTTTTTAATGTTGTCATATAGTACTTGCAAATGATGTGCAAGCATGTTCACTTTCCCTCATTTGCTTACGTGATTCGTGTACAGATCTAATTACTATATATGCTACTGCTTATAACTTTTGATCATGCAAGATAACTTCATGCTTTTACGTCCTCACTAAGTAATACTTTTTAATTCAAAGTCAAAGTCAAATATCTTTTTTAATATGGAAGCATTACACTTTCTTATTGATGGTCAAATAATCTACCACTCGGTTCGAAATGGAAGCTCTGACCTGAGAAGAACCGGTAAGAAACTCAGTGGACTTTTTTTTCCTTTTTTCAATAAATTTTACAAAATTTTACATAATACCTTACATTTTACTACTTTGAAATAGCCTGGAGAATAGTTCATTAACAGGGTGTGTTATCTATCAAGTAGTCATTACAACAATAATATCCTTAACACACAAACGTTCCTTTACAACTTTTTTTTAATTTACTTACAGATAAAAGCTGAGCGTTTTCTGGGACTTTATTGTAGAAGAGTATACATTGTCCCATGAAAGATTTCATTGTTCTTCGGAGCCTAATTTTGGAAGAACATAATTATAATTATTCCTAGTATTTATATTATGTGTAACAATGTTATACAAAATCATTTTTATGTTTATGAACATACATAATATTTTCAAATATGTATTGAGAAAACAGTCATTACATTGATTGACTCTAAACATTTTTCTCAGCGATCTTTGGGGCTCCAGGTTAAAGACTGCTCGAATCGCTCTTTTGAATTTTAAAACAGTATTAACATCAACTGGTTTCCTACAGTAGAATGCCATAAGACATTATACTGTGAAAATAACTAAAATATACTAAACGGGCTGTCTCAATATCGGTTAGTTGTCTATTTTTTTTGGCTGCATAAGCCGCTGAGCTAAGTTTACTCGCCAGTCTATTAATATGAGGGCCCCATTGCAGTTTAGAATCTATTGTGATGCCGAGAAATACAGTGGAATCTACGTGGTCTAGCGCTTCTCCATCTACCACCACATCACACCCAGCTTGAGGGAATTTGGTTACTATTGTGCTTCAGGTTTCCAAAACTTACTTTGATTTTATTATGTTGCACAATTCTTTATTTGCAGTGTTTTTTATGTTCTAGTGCAAGGGTCTATAAATTATGCACATCGATCTAACAACGTGTCAAATAAATAACTTTTAGAGACCACGCAGTCAAAAATAAATTATGTGATTCCGCATAAATGTCTAAATTACTGCATGTAAATGTTTATGTAGGTAATGAACGTTGTTCATGCAAACAACCTTTACGTGAAAGGCAATTAACTAAGGACTATGATAATGATTTTTTGGACTAGATTATATAATCGTTGAAAAGTTACTAGGATTTTTTAACAAATTCTTTCGTAGTCTACAAGAAATATATATAAATATACTTAAGTGTACTGACAATAATTTAAGAATTTTGCGTGTTTTTTTTAATATTCCCTGATGATAAATGTACTTTGACGTCCAAGTACTTTTAGGGGTCGAAACACGTCGAGTTTCCACGAAGGAAGGAACTGCGCTTGATACACTTTCCGCTCGAGCGACTTGTGTCTTGCAACCCTTTGGCCGCGACCGAGGCCATTGTTGTGAGGCGTTGATCTTATGCCGCTCGTTACCGCGTACGTTTGCTCATTATTTATTGTGTATTCGTGCTGGTTTAACGTGTGGACGGTGGCCGGGCTAATTTTGATAGTTTCTTTCGGCCGTGAAAATATGTTATTGATGGTTTTGATTGGTTGTTTTTTTTGGAAAGCAAACTGATACGAAAATGTATTTATTATAGACAATTTCATATAGTTTTTTATCATATGTATAACATTATTAAAAAGCTTTAGTAGACCTTATTTCTCACATTATCAAAAAGACTTATTGTATTTTTTTTTTTTTTATACCACTGTTTTGATGTTCGTCATGACTTCTTCCTTCTTTTGAATACCGAAATCGTAAGTCGTTTAACGATGCTTGGATTGAAATATACACATCATAATTATGTTTATAATAATATTATCAGACTTTTTTTGCGATGAAAGAGCTTATAATGTTATTAAAAGGCAATAAGGAACCATGTAATTTTTGACTATATGAATATTATTCTTAAAAATGTGATATGACGAAATGAAATCTTTAAGATCAGCGCAACAAGTTTAATTAGAATATAATTTATTTTGAACATGTCTTTTATATTCATCCTTGATCTAACGTTAATTTTACTTTGTTTGGCTAACAATATTGTTACGACGGGCCTAATTTCTCTGTTGTACAATAACTTAATTATAATTTCAAATTCAGCGCTTTATATAACGCATATGACAGTTCAACATCCGTTTGCTAAATAATTAAAGAAATCTCATGGCACTCTGTTCATTGTATGCTAAATAGGTATTGTGTGTGGTCTCTGTACGGCGTTAATGTATTAACAAAAAAGCAAATAATACAGTTTATTTGATAATTTAAGAATAACTGTTGTTAACGCAAAATTAACTTACCTAATTTCGACGACGACGACCACCTAAATAATGCGAAGAGATGTTATCTTTTGTCAACACTATTTATGACTTATCTACCTGGATACATTTTTACAAAAAAAAATAAGAAATATTGGTAAGTTAATTCTCACGTCAGTTAAAAGTTAAAATTTAATATTTATGTCCAATTTAAATCGATAAAACATTTAACTTCTATTTTCTGGAACTCGCTGAGTATTTACTGGAACCATCTGTCGGCCATAAGCGAGTGATGAACGCGAAACTAACATTTCACTACATCCGCTAATTTTGGCGTTGGGCGAACGATATTGGGGTCATTCGCGGTACAGCTACTTTGGAATACATCGTTGTGTACGCCATATCTCTACGATTTATGGCCAGTATTATATCTGCGAATTTACGCCTACTTGCATTCAGTAAAATTTGTACTGGAGTATATTATTATTACGATTTATCAAAATTGAAATAATTGTTTTTTTTTTTTTTTAATTTAATGCGAGCTTATGTTATCTTTTTATACTCCGCCTTGACAAATGTCAATTTTTAGGGCGCACAGAAAAGATTAGTGTAAATGACGCTATATTAAATAAGTTTTAATAAGATTCAAGTGTAGAGGAAGGTTTCTCTTTGAAATGTTTCTGGATCTTTGTCGCTTTGAAATACTTGATTTCGATGTTTCAAACAATTTATATGAACTTTGTAACCTATAGTTCAGCCAAATTATTCTTGTAATTAATTGAACAAACTAACCATAACAACGAAGTGACTTAACATGACTTTAGCTAGTATGTCGTATACTTAATTTATCCTTTATTTTAACATTAGCAATTTAATAGATTTTATCGTTTTTGGCGCTTCAAATTGCTTTGAAAGTCAATTTCGAGAAAGAAAAAACTAATTTACTTTTATATCGGCGTCCACGTTACGTGACCAACAATGGCACGAATTATAAACGATTTGACATCGTCCTATAGCACTCGGCGTATTGGCAATCTATAAATAGTGACATTGTGTCGCGTGGCTATCGTTTTGCGCCATAGTCCCCAGGCGACGCGGGCGCATTGAGGGCCAAGGCGCGTGCCCAATCACCACATTATTATACTGTAGATCCAACGAGCCGAGAGAGATCAGCAAGGATGGCATTTGTTTGTGAGCTTAATAGAATAACGATTTATGTTGACCTGGTAGAATTATTTAAGGATGTAAAGACTTGATTCGTTGTATAATCGTTTTATTTCTTAGATAACGAAGCTATATTGTGTTACGAAACGTTAATATATTTAAATATATCGCAGTGGTTCTCTATGCCGCGAGAATTGCTTAACCAAAACAATGGCACGCTTTGACCCTTTGACGTGTTAGTTTACCCTTCCAGACACGTGTATATGGATTTTCGGTCATAATTAGAATTCCAAAAACTCTGACTCATAGCGGCAATACGATGCCGGCTGTATCGGTACTTCGGGGTATCGATCAAAGTTTGCCGTATCGCCGGGCGATTTGTACTTTGGGTGAACGGGCTGGAAATCTGCAGTTGAGTATCGCCTCCCATTCAATGCCTCGGAACCACCTATGGTTTTTGAAGTCCATTACCCCGTTCTTCATGACGCCAAAACGCTTAGTGATATCCACTTGTAGCGTGTTTCGTACAAGATCTCTTAGATCGGCGTTAAAACTCGACGGGCACCTGTACTTGCCGGCGACTATCCTTTCGTATGTCTTCATCGGGTCGTTTGCGCAGAACGGTGGGTAGCCGGCATTCATCTCGAATAAAAGCACACCAAAAGACCACCAGTCGACTGAGAAACCATAACCCTTGCTCAATATTAGTTCAGGCGCAAGGTATTCCGGAGTTCCGCACAAAGTCCACGTTCTTCCCTGAAGGATTTTGGCGAAACCGAAATCGGTGATTTTCAAGTAACCGTTTCGATCGATTAAAATATTTTCCGGCTTGAGATCTCGGTATACAACGTTGCAGAAATGGAGATATTCCAACGCCAACACGACTTGGCTTGCGTAGAACTTGGCCAAGGGCTCTTCGAACTTTACGTAGAACTTGGCCAAGGGCTCTTCGAAATTTAAATATTTTTTCATTAGAATTTGACGATTTCTAAATATTTTAGAAGGGGCTGTGCCTTAATGAAGTAATATTCAAATGTTTTTATATTACCGCAATTAAACTAAATTATGCCTGGCAATGGTAATTTTTTTTTTATAAAGAAAACGTCCCTTTTAGTATTTTAATTAAACTTACGTATAATTTTGACACGAAAATAAAAGATTTTTTCATATTAAAATATTGCAACTTAACGATACATTTCCTCGGAAATTGTTTCTTGATGACTATTATTCTTTCTTTTTATAAATAGTTTTAAGTTAGCCTGAATTCCGCTCTACCGAAATATTACATTTTCTTATTCAGTTTGAGTGGAAAATTACTTGAAGCCTTTCAGGGGATCTAATGGATCCAACATAAAGCAACGCTGACGGATTGAGGATGCCCTGCCCTTTGTTTATTTTTAATGGGGTTGCAAGGTCGTCAAGTTACCAACCCTTTTGAATTATTCCGGCCGGCCGCACTGCCGTATCGAATTATGTTCAACCTACTCGTAAAATCCACTTCAAAGAGACTACGGAACACTTTGGTTAATACCAAGTATCTTAAGATTTGGTATTTACTTAAACTTAGTAAAACACGGATTAATTGTTATGTTACCCAAAGCTACGTAATTTAAAAGGACCTTCTGATTAGTCCTTGTCATAGACTTATTATTATTAAGAACACTGGGCGCAATCTGGGGACAAGCATGAACAAAATGCAGGCTTAATGGAAAACAGAAAGACTTTGCTTTATGCTTTACTAGGCACTATAGGAGATAAAGGTTCTGCGGCAGCCAAATCACTTAATCTACCTACCTTGACTACAATATGAACAATCAATTATATGAACTTATTACTTTTGCTGAATTAGTGTTGGTTATAGCCTGTTACTAATATTTTGTCTAAATTCACCCATTAAAAGGTATAAATATATTAAATAACTAGTGGTTGCCCGCGATTTCGTCCGCGAGGTAAGATATAAAAAAATCCAAAAAATAGCCTATTTTACTCCTATTATATCAGCTATTTTTTACAGCTACTCCAGTTAAATTCGGAGCAGCCATTACATACGCTATCACGGACTTTTTTATCGATCTAGAAAGGGAGAATATTTCCACCATATATTGTTTTGTTATTTCTCATATGGTACAGGCAGCGCTTTCGTTGAAAGCTCACAGACGGCTTTTTTATTCCCTACATATCTGACAACACACAGAAACTATACAAACTATATACTTAAACCTTCCGGAAGAATCATTCTATCCATTAGCGATAACCGCGTGACAATCCGTGCAGTAGTATTGGAGTATATAGCGAACTGACAGACACACAGATGCGACCAGGGGCTTTGTTTTTTGATAGGTATAGATTTTACAACATTTTTGAGATAGCGTCGCTGTAAAGTATTTTATTTGCAGATATTATGTGGTTCGGGTATGGACGGCATTACTACTTTTCAACAGTATAGAGAAAGGTTTCTGATATTATTGTAATTGTTGTCCTGTACGTTTGTCAAACATTACAAATTTAATTCGAATGCGCATACGCACCTTAATAATAAGGCAAGCTATTCTTTTGGCGAAGCCTTCACAATAGATTCATTTCCATTCGTTTCGTAGTCAGATGCGTCAGTGCATATTAATGTATCACCCGACCTATTCGAATGGTAGACAATCCTAACGATACGTTGGGAAAAACAGGGTCGTTTGAATTGTCGGTTTGTTGCGGTGTAGTTATGAATTAGCATGCGGCCTGCGTCCGGCTTCCTGAGCGTCGGGACTGTCTGGTCGTGTCCTTTAACATTTATATAGGCGCGGGCGATGTGTAAATTGGCCGTTTTGCTTAAGTTGGCGGACATTGATTCGTTTTTGATGCCCTTTTTATGGTATAAGTTTTCTTTAATCATTCAATAACACGTAGGAATACTACACACTAGTTGATGTAACAAAAATCAGATTGTTATCTTTATTTATATATATACATATAAAAGAGATTCCCACATATATATTGACTCAAAACGATATCTATGGCACCATAAGGTGTAGCGACTTGAAATTTGGTAGGAATATTCCGTTCGCCAAGTAGAGGACAGCTAAGAACGGATTGTACAAAATTCCACCCACTAGGGGGTTGCGGGGTTGCTAGTGATGAATATTACTCGTAAATACAAAACTATAAATAATATCAAGAATTAATATATTCAATCATGTTTAATTACATTACAATCATGGAGCGTCCATTATCAATGTAACGGACGCTGGAGGTACGGTCTAAACATACTTAACAATTTAAAAATATACTTTAAGTAAATAAACGCGATACAATTTGTAAAACTACATAACCAAACAATTGCAGTTTTCGCGGAAAGAACAGAAATTATTAATAACAACAAATGTAACCTCTACAATTCCTCATTATGGAAAATTACATGACAATTGTCTGCTGACAAAATACATCATCTGTCTGCTGGCTCGTGCATCATTCGCGCCATTCTCAATCGTATATTTATCAGCGGCGAAAGTCGGCGGCGACAGATAAAAAGTCCAAACGTTGAATTATAGATTCGCTGGAACGCTCGCAACAAAAGTGAGCACGTACATATACAAAAAAAAAACTGATAAATAACGCGTGTGTAGGTATGAACGTTTGCGATTTCTAAAATAGCTCGCGTGCGAACCGCGTCGAGTCGAGCTGGAGGCTATCGTGAGAAATGCATCCATTCAATTAAGAATATTAGATTAGCCCCGTCGCTCGGATTGCACTGAAGTGGTCGACTTAAACGTATGGGTTTAACGCTCCGTTGGAAATAAACACGGGCGGATTTGTTCCGATGTTGGGGCCTCGTGTTTCGGTGCGTGCGCCTTGTGTACTACAAGCGAGAATGTGTAGACGTTCATAATATTTATATTTAGCTATATTTCAATATTGATTTCATATGTAATACAAACATGATCATGCTAATCATGGACTGTCTCGTTTTTGTTTATTTTATTATTTCGCTGTCCATACGACCGTAATTACAGATTGTGAGCCTTGAACCATCTGAGTTCATGATATTGTTCGTATAACAATACTGGTGTTTACAATATGTTGCAATAAATTATTACAGTTTATGGTTAATTTGTTATCTTAGCTATTTGGTTACTGTAAAATTTTATGAAATTTAAAAATATTTTTGCGTCACACTTAATGGTAATTAAGTAATGGTAATTTTTTTTTAATACAAACTTACAGAGTGCATTTCGTAGGATCTATTCCAGCGTAAAAATAGTTACCAACTACATATACCTTTCTGTGTATTCTGTTTTACGTTTCTCATATTTTAAATGTAAACAATTCCTATCATTCTGCATTTTACTTAGCATTATTACGGTTCGTTTTTTACATTCTGTATCCCATTTGTTGTCCATATTTATGTTATAAATTATACCCCAAAACAAACCAACACATAATAAAATCTATCCTGTTACGTTTATCACATTGCCCTAAAAGAGTTTTGTTGTATACTATCTTTCTTTAAACGGGAATGGCCTACTTAGACGTAAAATGATTACTTTAAGCAATAAACAAAGTAAATTTTCAACATCATATATAATATCTACTTATATCTGTCGACCCGGTTAAATAATGTGGTTTACGATTTTAAATATTTGTTTGATTCCGTGTCGAAAGTTCTTTTTTTTCCGTTAATTTTTTTAACTTAATCAGAGACTATACACTAATACAGTTTTATTTGGTCCTGGTATAAAGTACCTTTTTATTGTTGTACTTGCTGTTGCCAGTGACTTCGTCCGCGGGTCCGCGTTATTATGAAAATTATACAAGCAGAACAAAACTTTGTAATTTTGTTTTGCTGTCTGTACCGGTTATATAAGTATCACTATGTAATCATTAAAAAAACGGTTACAAAAAGAAACTAATCCTATTTATTTGTATACATGATTCGAAAAAGTGATTACAACTTTTGCGAGAAAAAGATGCGGTAAAATAAGTACCTGTTTAGTTGTCTCATAGCGACGGACACCTCTGAAAGCGAAATGTTTAATTGAGCACTGTATAAATGTTTAGTTGAGAAATTGGCTCTTACGCCAGCGTGGGGAATACGTCAATCGACCTATAGCTGTTATGGATCTTTTGTAAACAACGTAACTCTATATAAGTGGACGCAGCTAAATGGTCGATCACTTATTAATCATCCGCCTATAAAAACCACTTACGCCATGGTAATACTTTGGCTGCTTCTTTCTTCCTAGCTGTATTATTATTCGGTTGATATCGAATCAACTCAAGTATCTTCCAAAATGACAGTTTTTACCTAGACTGCATTTCATTTAAATTTAAAAATACAATCGAACATTATTCGATGGATAGCAAGATATATCAATACCGATTGCCAGAGATGGTTTTGACAACGCGGATCTATTTTAAATGCATACATCATTGTTAACATTTTAGGAATCATAGTGATCCGCCCATTTCGCTCTCCACAATCAAAACTATGATAAAGCAAAGTTGTTTCAGCAGGATTGCCAATACGTATATGCCGCAGATGAGCTTTCTTTGTCTTGTGGGAGTCTATATTTTTCTATATTAATCGGGACAGGCATAGATCAATACAAACCTATATTTGTCTGTTTCTCACTGTTTTGGTTTCACTGCATCGTGCGCAGTCCGCCTCCGTACTGACCCAGATAGTTGGCGGCAACAACTGTTAATGCGGTTATTGACAGGGTTGATTAAATGTTTTTTTTTTTATAATATACGTTATAAGATATTTTGACTATTATTCTTAGCGACACAATGACATATTACACTGTATCTACTAAGAATTGAAGGACTCGTCAGTTTAGGCTCAGTGTCTGTAGTTATTCTAAAAGGTCACATCACGGCGTACAAGTCAGGGGCATTTATTTTATTAGGATTTAAACGACACTGACTAACAAAGTTTTCGTCGTTTCCGTTACGATACACAAAATTGAAAAAGCAGAAGCATGATATTTAATTTACTATGGCTGAATAATAATCATCCTACAATATAAATAATTATACGTTTCCAACGGTGACAGCCCTAAATTTATGCTTTCAGCATCGCTAGTCTATCAACAGTCATATAACTTTGCCAGGGCATTTGTAATCGGCCCTTTGAGCCCGTGTGGTCTTATGCAATGCCGTTTTATGTTTTCTGTTGCAATTCGAGTTATTTCCTGATAACTATTAGTATGATAAAGTAAAAGACGTATGACTTACTTACTAGTATACTTACTATACAATATTATACAAATATTACACTCCGCAGGATTCGAACCCCCAGTAGGCAACGGAAGCCGTCAAAATAATAACCGGTACATATAAGAGAAAAATACTTTTTGGTCTCTTCTCGCTAGTCTTTGAAATGGCAGGTCCGATTTTGACAGGGCTTTAACTGAAAGATAGCTGATATAACTAGGTGTAACTTGGGCTCCGTTTATTTCCTATATTTCCACGCGGACGAAGTCGCAGGCAACAGCTAGTGTATTTCTAAATATACTTCCTACTTGTTTTAAGTTACTTTTTTTAATGATTTATTAGGTGTCATGTACTTTGTTGTTGTTTTTTTTAATGTTGTCATATAGTGCGTGCAAATGATGTGCAAGCATGTTCACTTTCCCTCATTTGCTTACGTGATTCGTGCACAGATCTAATTACTATATATGCTACTGCTTATAACTTTTGATCATGCAAGATAACTTCATGCTTTTACGTCCTCACTAAGTAATACTTTTAATTCAAAGTCAAAGTCAAATTTCTTTATTCAATATGGAAGCATTACACTTTTTTATTGATGGTCAAATAATCTACCACCGGTTCGGAAATGGAAGCCTCTGACCTGAGAAGAAGCGTCGTAAGAAAGTCAGCGGGACTTTTTTTTCTATAAATTGTACAAAATTTTTACATAATACCTTACATTTTACTACTTTGAAATAGCCTGGAGCGAACAGTTCATTACCAGGGTGTGTTATCTATCAAGTAGTCATTACAACAATAATATCCTTTAACACACAAACGTTCCTTTACAACTTTTTTAAATTTATTTACAGATAAAAGCTGAACGTTTTCTGGGATTTTATTGTAGAAGAGTATACATTGTCCCATGAAAGATTTCATTGTTCTTCGGAGCCTAGTTTTTGGAAGAACATAATTATGCTTATTCCTAGTATTTATATTATGTGTGTCACAATGTTTTACAAAATCATTTTTATTTTATGAACATACATAATATTTTCAAATATGTATTGAGAAAAACAGTCATTACATTGATTTCTGTAAATATTTTTCTCAGCGTTTCTTTGGGGCCCAGGTTATAGACTGCTCGAATCGCTCTCTTTTGAATTTTGAAAACAGTATTAATATCAACCCGTTTCCTACAGTAGAATACCATAAGACATTATACTGTGAAAATAATTAATTTATTTATTATATAATTTATTATACTAAACGAGCTGTCCAAATATCGGTTAGTTGTCTAATTTTTTGGCTGCATAAGCCGCTGAGCTAAGTTTACTCGCCAGTCTATTATTACAGTAGAATCTACGTGGTCTAGCGCTTCTCCATCTACGACCACATCACACCCAGCTTCAGGGAATTTGATTACTATTGTGCTTCAGGTTTCCAAAACTTAGTTCGATTTTATTATGTTGCATAATTCTCTATTTGCAGTGTTTTTATGTTCTAGTACAAGGGTCTATAAATTGTACACATAGATTTAACCCAGTGTCAAATAAATAACTTTAGAGACCACGCAGTCCAAAATAAATTATATGATTCGGCATAAATGTCTAAATTACTGCATGTAAATGTTTATGTAGGTAATGAACGTTGTTCATGCAAACAACCTTTACGTGAAAGGCAATTAACTAAGGACTATGATAATCATTTTTTGGACTAGATTATATAATCGTTGAAAGTTACTAGGATTTTTAACAAATTCTTTCGTAGTCTACAAGACTAGTTTATTTATATATATTATATAAATAAACTTAAGTAAACTGACAATAATTTAAGAATTTTGAGTTTTTTTTTTAATATTCCCGCATTATAAATGTACTTTGACGTCCAAGTACTTTTAGGGGTCGAAACACGTCGAGTTTCCACGAAGGAAGGAACTGCGCTTGATACACTTTCCGGTCGAGCGACTTGTGTCTTGCAACCCTTTGGCCGCGACCGAGGCCATTGTTGTGAGGCGTTGATCTTATGCCGCTCGTTATCGCATACGTTTGCTCATTATTTATTGTGTATTCGTGATGGTAGAACGTGTGGACGGTGGCTGTTCAGGCTTGAGGCTAATTTTGTTAGTTTCTTTCGGCCGTGAAAATATATTATTGATGGTTTTTGATTGGTTGTTTTTTAAAAGCAAACTGATACGAAAATGTATTTAATGTATCAAACGTTAATTGTGTTTTGTTTGGCTAACATAATTTTAGCGACGGGCCTAATTTCTCTGTTGTACAATAACTTTATTATAATTTCAAATTCAGCTCTTTATATAACGCATATGACAGTTCAACATCCGTTTGCTAAATAATTAAAGAAATCTCATGGCACTCTGTTCATTGTATGCTAAATAGGGATTGTGTGTGGTCTCTGTACGGCGTTAATGTATTAACATAAAATCAAATAATACAGTTTATTTGATAATTTAAGAATAACTGTTGTTAACGCAAAATTAACTTACCTAATTTCGACGACGACGACCACCTTAATAATGCGAAGAGATATTATCTTTTGTCAACACTGTTAATGACTTCGCTACTTATATACATTCTTACAAAAAAAATAAGATATATTGATATGTTAGTTCTCACGTCAGTTAAACGTTAAAATTAAATATTTATGTCCATATAAAATCGATAAAACACTTAACTGCTATTTTCTGGAACACACTGAGTATTTACTGGAACCATCTGTCGGCCATAAGCGAGTGATGTACGCGAAACTAGCATTTCACTACATCCGCTAATTTTGGCGTTGGGCGAACGATATTGGGGTCATTCGCGGTACAGCTACTTTGGAATACATCGTTGTGTACGCCATATCTCTACTATTTATTGCCGGTATTATATCTGCGAATATACGCCTACTTGCTAAATGCAAGTAGGCGTATATAAAATTTGTACTGGAGTATATTATTATTACGACTTATTATAATTGAAATTATTGTTTTTTTTTAATTTAATCGAGCTTATGTTATCTTTTTATACTCCGCCTTGACAAATGTCAATTTTTAGGGCGCACAGAAAAGATTAGTGTAAATGACGCTATATTAAATAAGTTTTTAATAAGATCCAATGTTGTAGAGGAAGGTTTCCTCTTTGAATTAATTTGGATTCTTTGTCGCTTTGAAATACTTGATTTCGATGTTTCAAACAATTTATATGAACTTTGTAACCTATAGTTCAGCCAAATTATTCTTGTTATTAATTGAACAAACTAACCATAACAACGAAGTGAGTTAACATGACTTTAGCTAGTATGTCGTATACTTAATTTATCCTTTGTTTCTAATATAAGCAATTCTTATAGATTTTTTCATTTTTAAGCGTTTCAAATTGCTTTGAAAGTCAATTTCGAGAAAGAAAAAACTAATTTACTTTTATATCGGCGTCCACGTTACGTGACCAACAATGGCACGAATTATAAACGATTTGACATCGTCCTATAGCACTCGGCGTATTGGCAATCTATAAATAGTGACATTGTGTCGCGTGGCTAATGTTTTGCGCCATAGTCCCCAGGCGACGCGGGCGCATTGGAGGGGGCCAAGGCGCGTGCCCAATCACCAATTATTATACTCGTAGATCCAACGAGCCGAGAGAGATCAGCAAGGATGGCATTTGTTTGTGAGCTTAATAGAATAACGATCTATGTTGACCTGGTAGAATTATTTAAGGATGTAAAAACTTGATTCGTTGTATAATCGTTTTATTTCTTAGATAACGAAGCTATATTGTGTTACGAAACGTTAATATATTTAAATATATCGCACTGGTTCTCTATGCCGCGAGAATTGCTTAACCAAAACAATGGCACGCTTTGACCCTTTGACGTGTTAGTTTACCCTTCCAGACACGTGTATATGGATTTTCGGTCATAATTAGAATTCCAAAAACTCTGACTCATAGCGGCAATACGATGCCGGCTGTATTGGTACTTCGGGGTATCGATCAAAGTTTGCCGTATCGCCGGGCGATTTGTACTTTGGCGTGAACGGGGCTGGAAATCTGCAGTTGAGTATCGCCTCCCATTCAATGCCTCGAAACCACCTATGGTTTTTGAAGTCCATTACCCCGTTCTTCATGACGCCAAAACGCTTAGTGATATCCACTTGTAGCGTGTTTCGTACAAGATCTCTTAGATCGGCGTTAAAACTCGACGGGCACCTGTACTTGCCGGCGACTATCCTTTCGTATGTCTTCATCGGGTCGTTTGCGCAGAACGGTGGGTAGCCGGCATTCATCTCGAATAAAAGCACACCAAAAGACCACCAGTCGACTGAGAAACCATACCCCTTGCTCAATATTAGTTCAGGCGCAAGGTATTCCGGAGTTCCGCACAAGGTCCACGTCCTTCCCTGAAGGATTTTGGCGAAACCGAAATCGGTGATTTTCAAGTAACCGTTTCGATCGATTAAAATATTTTCCGGCTTGAGATCTCGGTATACAACGTTGCAGAAATGGAGATATTCCAACGCCAACACGACTTGGCTTGCGTAGAACTTGGCCAAGGGCTCTTCGAACTTATTCATCTTGCGCAGATGTGAAAACATCTCACCGCCCGATACAAAGGGCATCACGAAATACACGTAGCTGTTGTCCTTAAAACTGAACTCCATAGATACCGTGAACGGGAATCTAATCGCCTCTAGTATCCTCTTCTCGTACAGACTGTGATCTACCTGTTTAAGTTTAACTATTTTCTCTTTCTCCAATACCTTCATAGCGTAGTACTTGCCGGTTTTCATGTGCTTCAATAGCATTACTCTGCCGAATGCACCCGTGCCTAAGGTTCTCACGCGATCTAATTCATCGAAATTGATGTCGAACGTTGGCTTCGTACGCCAACGTGTCTCGAACTCCAATTTGAGTTGTTTCAAATATTTCAAGTACTGCTGCTGCTGTTGATCCGTATATCCATCTCGGACATCCGAATACATGTCCTTCGTTTTGTACGACATTTCTTTGGGAGGACTGTGATTCCTACTCGAATACATGTTACACCATTGACGTGGCATTTCGTAGCCCACTAGAGCGCACGATCGAACGTTACAGGCGTTGAAACTCGATAATGTGCGCTTCACTAGCAAAGCGTGTCTGGTTTCGTTCGCGGTTCGTCGTAGTGTATTGCACGTATCTTGAACAACGTCATTTCAGCCTATGTTTATAAAGCCCTAATCTATACTGGAAACGTATTTTTAACCTAACGTATTCTTTGCTATTGTATCCCCTTAAGGAAAAAGTATTCAATGATTTTTTTTACTTTTAATACGTGGTTATTAAATATAAATCTAAGCTAAGATTAATAAATTAGAAGTGCTGAAAGTGTAATATATCATTAAATGGGCATAAAACATACGAAAGCATATAACAATAAGTTTTACTTAAATAAATAAACTGTCGCAATTTATCCTGAAACTTTACTCAGGACAATACTGTCTCCCCATTAATAATAACAGTGCACGGTAAATATTTAATTTCGTGTCTCCACATATTCTCCTGAATAGAAAAAGTTAGGTTCAGCACGCCCTTGCGAATGTAAAGATCGAAAATGTGGGGTGCCGAGGGATGAGGGGAGTGCCGACTGTAAGGCTAGGGGTGGTGGTATCAGCTGTTTTGGGGTGACACGGCATAGCGCGCCGTCCCGACCGTCGTATTGATCAATGCCACGTGGAATTCGTTGCTTCCACGTAGTCCCGAGGGGCGGAAATCTACCCTCCGTTGTCCAATTACGAGAATTAAAGAAACCCAAAAGTACCAATGCGGCGGTGGCAAAAATGAAAAACTCGATACGAAGTATACTTATTAAACTTTCGTTTGAACTTAAACAACTCTCATTAAGAGTTCAAACAACGCTTTCGCACTTTGGATAATTGTGAGCGTTCGCTAATGAGTTCCCACTCGAGTACCGTTTCGAATTAAACGGATTTGAATAAATGTAAGCTTTTCATGTCGCCTGTTGCGATTCAGAACCAGTTGTCGCAAGTGAAATATTCGTGTACATACTGTGTTATATTTTTCTTTAAATGTTATCTATTAATAACATAAATCATAGCGACTTTGACTATATATCTCTAACTTTATAACAATGGTTATATGTATATGCATGCAATAATTTCAAGTTTAAATTGTAGTAATATTTGAAGCTACTGGACGGTGAAACCGATCTTTCTACACGTTTGACATATCAGTACAAGTTATGACAGCTTCGTAGAACGTTTACGATGAAATTTCAATACACTTATCAACATAATTTAATATTCGACCCGTTTCGAGGTCGAACTAAAGCTGGCTTGCGTGCATTTGTTGCGGTACCGTTATCCGAACCTCGTGTGGAGTAGCGGGGTACAAGCACTATGTTTTACGATGACGCACGCTGACACGTTTATGAATTTACTGTTCGCGTACGCGTTATTGTTTGGTCCTTCGAGCCAGATGTTCATGGTTAAATATAGGCGTTAGGAATTTAGATCACGTCTATGTTGCATATGCGATATATACTATTCAAAGAGGCGATGGAATTAGATGGATTCGTCTCTTGTTTGAGATTCCCACCATTGAAGGATGTAAAATGAAATGTGATATAACAAGATATTTGCTTAGCTGATAATGTCAGTGTCGGGCGTGATTATTACTGCACTTACATAAATTAGATGTGTTTTAATAAAATAGTTTGGTTTTTTGTTTAAGATACAGACAAGCAGACGAAAATTTACGTAGTATGATATTCCGTAGACTTTCCTGACATAATAATGGTACTACTTAAATTTTCTGTCAGGAAATATCATGACTCACTTTTAAAGGGCGCGAGAATAACTTATAAACTTAGCTAAAATTGTATTGGATAATTTGGCTTTTTATGAAATTTATTTAGTTTGTTTTAATGTATTGAGCTTATAATCATGTTGTAAAGTTGAACAAATAATATATAGGTATGTATTTACAGCTGGAGGAACCTAGTCATCTCAAAAAGATTTCGCTTAGTCATTAAATGAGTAGTCGTGAACTTGCAACAAATAGCTATTTTAAATGTAATATGGGTACAATTATTGTATATAATCGATTACATTTGTTTAAAAAGTTTTAGAATTAGTTACACAATTAATTCCCTTTTTTATGAAAATATATTTAACGTATGATTTAATTTATAATGTAATTCAATAATATTTGTAAAAACTAATTGTTAAAACAAAAATTTGTAAATTTTTGTCAAAGTTAATAAATATTTTCATTCTTCGAATTCAGGTCAATTTTAACAATAGTTTTAACGTACATAAGTTTAAATTACTATTTTTTGAGTTCCACCGATTTCCTGAACAATTGCTATTTTATAATGAAACCTAATTTAATGTTTCAGTCACTTAAGATTTAACAACATTGAAGCGTAATTTATGAATGAATTTCTGCGGGTCGAGGGTAGAGATGCATGTTTCCTAATCTTTTAACAGATTTTAGACAGACATATAATAATAACATTTCTCGACAATGATCTAATCCCAAACTCAGCAAAGCTTGTACTATGGAAACTAGATGCCAGTAAATTTATAGATTTACTTTATTTTTGTAAATAAATACGTATTATATAGACACAAACACCCCGACACGAGAAATACACTATGTTAATAAGATAATATTTTTCTCGTGGTGGGAATCGAACGCACACCTTTTGTCGCAGCAGTCGGTTCGCTAAACACTCGCTAAGCGGGTCGTCGTATTATTACTTATAACACAACAATTTTATATTGTTGTAATTTAGATATAACATAAGAATCTCCGCGGACGGTCGAAAGCATCATCATCATCAGCCTGTGATAGTCCACTGCTGGACATAGGCCTCCCCTATTACATTACACCTCTATCCATTAGGGGGTTTTGGACCGTATCTCACCACGCTGGTCCAATGCGGGTTGGTGGGTGGACCGACTTTTTACATGCCGCCGAAAGCTTGTATGATCATATATCTAAGTCGCAAACTCAGTTACAAATATGGCAGAGTACTGTCTATACATGGAATATGTATGATAAAAATTAATCGATATCCGGTCACCGTTGATCATTCTTTGTTCTCTTCAATGGTTATGGAACGTGTAATCATTTGAATATGCATCATCAATGCTAGGAAATGCGGCCGCGTGATTCTCTCAGCAGCGACATTGTGATGTCTTCGACCTATTGGTATACTCTGGTCTTGTACGTTATCATTATGATATCCTAGTACACGTTCTTGCGCTTTGAAATACTGTTAGCAAGTTATGATTGCTAATATGCGAGTACTTATGTGTCAGCTGTAATTAATTACGTTTGTTTTCGTTGAATAAAATAGTAGTGATTGTACCAGTGATTTAATGAGCATATTAAATGTATGCTAATCGTTAATAATTAATTTTCCTTCCTTCAATAGGTCTAGTTAATAAAGATGCTCAGTAGCTGGTTTTAACTCGTTTATTGATTAAATTAACCCCCCTACGTCTACTTCCATGCTTATATAAATATGCTGACTAGATTGGCTATGGCGAACAGCCGATATCTTAAGATGTGAATAGCGGACCGGTTCAAGGCCGTTGGGGCCCGCAGTACGCCTTGCAGAATTGGCACGACACCTGGCTGACGTATTGAAATTCCGTAGCATGTTACATAAGTGTTGTAAGCTTTAACTTAGTCGCTTTTTCTTGTGCCGTAATAGAGGTATAAATATTATGTATTATATGTTATCGCTGCTAATACTTTTGTTGTTTTCGCAAATATCACACGTGTCTGATAATAGAGTTTAACAGATATTTCTGCGTTTAATTACTAGACAGTTGCTTAAATTTAATGATTCAGTGCTAGTTGATAAAAGAGTTGTAGTTTTCTTTACTAAAGAAACTATTGCAATGATGTTATAATTACTATAAGCCGTTCGTTACGGTTCCACATTAACTACTAGTTGTCGTGCTTGGATTTTATAGTAGCATTTTAAATAAGTTAGTTGCTTAGACATACAGTCATATTGAATTACACAATTTTTTTGAAGATATCGGTTTAACATAAATTTCTATTTTCTTGATATATTAAGAATAAATTATATTAAATAGCCAACGAGTTTGCTTATTCCAATGCCACTAATACGACACCATGAATGGAACATTTTAAATAATACGAACTTCCTACCACTGAGCCGTCTTACCTCATTAAATTCGTTATCTTAAAAGAAAGTTTAACGCTAAATGATAACGCTTATCTGCCAAACGACATAATTTTCAAGCGTCCTATCTCGCATCGCATCCCGTGACGTCATACACCGTCTTTTATGTATCCGAATGCATCTTATCGCAGACCGGAAGAGTTTCTTTGATGTTTACTCGTGTACGAAATTTCGTATGCTGCATGTTAGTTAGTTATGCTTTACCTCGAATGGGGTACTGACTAAAATGCGCCTCGTTAGTGACAGTCGTGCGTCGACGATGACGGTTATTTTTCGAGGACGTAGGCGTCCGTAAAAACTAGACAGGCAACTGGTTTTTGTTTAAAAGACGCCGCGCGCCGGTTCCTCGTGTGTAATTTATGGACGTTTCAATGGGTGATGTAAGGGGTTTTTGGGCTTTTTGTAGAGTGTTATTGAGTTCTATCGATGGCCTACTTTTTAATATTGGTATGTGGACATCGATGTGTTGAAGTTATAGTGGTAAGCTGTATATTATCTTGGCTTTGTGACGTTTTGTTTATGTAACAAATGACTAGTTATACTAGCTAGGCTTTATTTTTTTGGGGCATATAATAATGTGACAATATTAAATTTGTTATTTACGATGTTTTAACAAATAAAAAAGTGTTTTTTTTTTCGTTTTATAATAAAATTTAATAAATGCAAGGAAAATCACAAAGCAGTAGAGAAAATAAAAAAACAATAAAACCTTTGTGGGTCACAAGTAAAGTGTTTCCACGAATATGCGTATTACTGAACCGCTATCATTGATAAACACAGATAATAATCGCCCACACGTGAAACCGTGCCAACTGAAACATGCTGGAGCGTAGAAATAAATGATTTACGCTTGAAAAGGACGATCTATTTTGGATTCTTTGATATTCACTATTTTCACCCGACCTTTCCAACGCCCTTTAGTTCACCCGCTTTCGCTAACTGTATACTGCTCACTTGAACTGCGTGATTTACTTGACATTTAGCTCTTATGTATGGATATGTGTTCGTAATGTTTGCTAGTGATTATATCTTTGTCACTATGTTTGGTGTTGTAACATGTTACCCTAGTTGTGCGATTTGTTTATTACCAATAAATGCTTTAACAGTCTACTGGTTTAGTTATATTCGGTACAAAATATCCCAACCCTGACCTCGAATAAGTATTTTAACCGCACTGTTTGCGCATATAAAACTGTATTGACGACGTCCATATGTTGTTATAACGGTTGATTTTATGTATTTCGGATTTATGCATTTTTATCTATCGGGTGACTATGATAAAGCGAGATGGCTGATACAGATTATATATAAGAAACGCATTATGATACTAAGGCATTAGATGCCTTTACCTTACAATTACCCAGTGCACTTTATATAGAGCACAGTAGTGTTTTACACCCCTGCTTTGCGGCAGGTAAAGACACAGCTGTAGTTCTTCCCTTATAGGTCGCACTGTGTGAAGCCACCCCTATTAAGTCTTTGAAATATGTCTTGTAATTATGTGATATAATACTTGGGGTTCGTAACGAACAAAGTAATGTAAATATTGACATTGCAATGGCGTTCAGGCAGTGGTAAGTATATCCCTTTATGCAGTTGTAGATTTGAAATATGCAGTTAATAAAATCGAACTAAATCGTAATATACATAGCGCATAATTTTACCTATAATTGATCAAACCCAATCTACACTAGGAAACAACAATGAAATTTTGTTGAGTCCCCGCAAGATTTGAACCCACGATGATGAAACTAAAACTGTTTGACTGTCCGAGAACCGAACGAACATGTAATATTTACAAAAATAGAATAAAAAGATTTAGTATTATTATTGTATTAGTTGATGTACCTATTAATAAAATGGTCCCTATTTTTGAAAATAAACTTAGTTTTATGTAAATCCTTGATATATGTTTTATACTTTATATTGGCTATATTTTTCTGTATTTATTATCGATCCCAATGTCATTTTTAACCGCGTTATTGCCCGTCCTCGATATATTTTAATATTCAAACCATCCTTGCATCGAGCCGTAATCAGCCTTTGATATCGCATCGCCGCCCTTCATAAAGGCATGTGTATTTTGCTCATCTGATGAATTAGCCACGGTGTATTGTTAGACGCAAATAGACTTACGACCTTGCGTTTACTTTATACGTTTGGCGCCGAACAATGCTTAGAACGATAGCTTTATTACTGATGACCGTTACAGATAAACATAAACATAGGTATGTTGTGTGCAATCGCTGTATGTGGTTTAAACTTTAATTGGAACTCGATAACGTTCAGATCGGCCCCGAAGTTATCCTTCCAATTGGACTCTTGGACGATTGCCAGTTGCATTTGTCCTTGTAGCTTAAGTCTATGCTCTTTGAAGGAATGCTGCAATAAATCGGTTACACAGATGGACATATTATATTGCGGCTGTTACATAAGTGTTTAAACTTTGACTGAAATCATAATAAAGGTTGAGCCCTTGAAGTGAATGCAATATGCTTAAAACCCGAGATGATATTAATTATTTTGTAAATGAAACTATAATTACTTAGTAAAACAATTACTTAGGCATATCTTTGTTGAAAGTGTGGTATTATTTTTTATTTCTAGCATAAAATATAGGCATTCGAAGCCATTTCCTTTATTGCTAATTACCAATGTTTAAGTATCATTTTTACCCACCAACCCGCATTGGACCAGCGTGGTGGGATACGGTCCAAACCTCCTAATGACTAGGTGTGTATTAGGGGAGGCCTATGTCCAGCAGTGGACTATCAGAGGCTGATGATGTGAAGTATCATTTTGCTACAAAATATTATTCTGGAAATAATGTTTTCTTTGAATATGCAATTTAGACACATAGAAGCAGACTCAAGTGTTGGAGACGAAAACGTTTATCTTCATTCTTTGTTAGCACCGACTGCTTGAAAGAAACTCAAAGATAGTTGACAATTTCTTTCAGTGAGTGTTAGCGGATGGCCGTCGTATCATTTCCTTCTAAACGCTTTAAAAAAGTGTCTACACTCGCATCGGGATACTGCCTTTAACGTCTGTGTCCCGATTATTACAGTTGCGCGTCCCGGTTCGTAAACCGATCGTCGACGATGCTCAGGAGACATAAACAAATGCCTAACCCACGTACCTCCTGTACATGTGGCCTTAATTTTTATCAAAAAATGTTAGCCACCTAGTGCGTGGGGACGGGAGCTTCCCGCGAAATCTGTGTTAGATGAAGCTTACCACAGACAAGAGTCTGGAAGCGTAACATTGGAGTCAAAAATAATATACGTCTGTGTTTACATCGCCCCAGGGATTATAACGGCGTGCCTCCAGCGCGTTCAAATCAGCCGCGTTTTATGTGAGTCACGGTACTTGCGACGCATTATTCACGATGGCCGCCGGAAGCTGCGGTGCGTGATTATTAAAACAGAAGCGCCCCGGACGCCGTTCTAGTCTGCGGATTAATGTTTACTTGAAACGATAACCCGCGGAGGTTACGAAATGTTTCGCGGTTGTTTTATGTTGTAATTAGTATATAACGAAGTAAAACCTTCTTTGAGGAAGATCAACGCGTACGAAAGAGCATGTTGTATGCTTAATGGTAAATAGAGGCTGTTTTTTGTATAGTAGATGTGTTGTGAGGTTAACGTTACGTTGCTTGTTTTATTAAAACATTTTAGAGGCAAAATTATAGCTTGTTTTGTTTTTTTTTGTGCAATGTAACCGTTTTTCGATGTCAGTACAAGGGTCACGTCAATGACATTTTAGAATCGGTGTTGAGCTTAGAACAGTAATTGTAGGTTATCTATTTTATCATTGATGTTAAAAGGAACTATTCAATAAATTCTCTATCTGTTGTCTTTTATACAATGTCGGTAAGATACCTAAATTTTTAATTACTCGGAAGTAACTTTATTTGATAAGTTGGCTTACATGATAAATGTTACTAAAGTAATTCACGACGGTAAGAAAAGTATTAGGTGATTACACCAGCTTGCCTAAACTATCGAATGTTTTTGCTTGAAATTAATCAGAAAGTTTGTTATGGTATTACTTTAGGTTAATTTAAACGTTAAGTAAACAAAAAGCTTTTATTAATTAGCTTCTCTGCGAATTATTTAATTTGAATGTGTCTTTTTTACTTATAAAAAAAATAGTGGGAATTTCCGTGTTGACTTAAACTTGTCTTTATTGTTCGGAGGCGTCTGTCTCCCGCCATTATATCTTAGGACTTCCTTTTGTCTTGACGTTACGTTGACATCGTCTGAAAGAAAGTGCCTGTTACCGTTTCGACTTTGGTGCCGTGAGCCCTCTGAACTCGTTTTTGTATTCGTCTCACCCGTATAGCATAAAACTAAGCTCTATGCGAATATGTAAAATTGTCATCGGAATGCATTCGTCTATTAATTAGTTTTACTAAGTCTAATCGGATATCAGGTCGCGCATGTAAGTTTGGTTATTGGCAAAACAACTCGTGTGTTCAATTCTAATGGATTGGTTGACTGATTTATTTAACATTGAATTTGCCCATTTTTTTGTTTTCCAATTTCTTTTGCTGGTTCTGGTGTTGCAGTACAATTTTAGTTGGATTATCGAACGAACCGCCGCCTCCCTGGTTTAGCGGTATTGGCACTTGCTTTATAAACAGGAAGTCATGGGTTCGTATCCCTGGTTGGTTAGGAGAATTCGGCCCGTTCATCCAATTTTTGAAAAGTAAGATGATCCATGATTTTAAAACTCGGTCTTTCCACAAACCCGCAGGCTGATGATGATGATATCGAACAAAAAATTTATAATTTTTTTCCCCATCCTAATTTGTTAATGGTAAATAGTTTTTAAACATGGCTACAAAAGTATCTTGAAATGAGACTTGGGCCTTTAAGCAATTTAAAAAAGGTGACTAAAATAACCCACATTTGTATCTTCGTATTTGTAACATTTCTTGCTAGCTTACGGTATTTCTTGTATAAATGCTGTTGAAAAAACCCGTTTCTTTCCTGGGATTTGTTCAAACTTCACAATGACACACACAATGACATCGGATGTGACAAACCAGTCTTTGCACATTCCAACACATTGACCACTGACACATATTACGTTATGTTGAAAGAAATGGTCACGGCTTTTTTTATAGTTATTTTTACCGTATTTAATTAAATGTTATGTATCGCATTGGACATTTAACTGAATATAATATTAAAAAGCTTAAATTATTATATTGCTTTTTTAATTACTATTATCTCATAAAATGTTTATTTAGTTAATTTTGTTTACTTGTGCATATTATTAAATTTGTGGACGCAACGTCTTGGTAAACTAGTAATAACACTTGTACAGGTCCGTCATACCGGAACAGGAGTGTTTGCAAACTTCTGTTTTGGAGTAGAAAGTGTATTCTGTGAACAACATCCCTTACATACACACGTACACTCAGTACATTTGTTCTATGGCATTGGATAATCCAATTTAACTATTACCTTACGAATTAACAGCACAGTTGAATTGATTACACGGTCTTTAGAAACAGGCATAGGGAGGCCTACAAAGTTGTATTAGATACGCCTTAAATTACTTTATCAAAGTAAAAGTAACACAAATTTACTGCGCACCATTCCTTTTAAACATCCTTACCAAGTGATAATATAAACAAACCTAAACTATGAAATACCTCATAATTAAGCATATTAATTTCACGTTCGCGTCATTTGTTCTCTATTTTTTGCGTAACCGTTTTTTTGCGTCCTTAATAAAATATAAATACAAAAAAAAAACAACCTATTTATTGTTATTTTAAACTTCGACTCTGATTTATGATTTAGAGTTGATATCAAACTTGTTATTCCCTTGGGCTATAACCAAATGGAATAACAAGTTAGTATGGTTTTCCTTATTGTCATGACAGCAATATATGTATAAGATTTGGGTGCATTTTTGCCTTTTAGTTGCATAAAGCATTCATTTCTTTGAACATTAACTGACACATATTCACATGATGTTCTAAGACGTTAAAAATTTAAAATAGCTACATATATGATGTCCAAAGAGTTGAAAATGTAGCGTTTAATCAATGGGATAGATGAAAAGCTTTGATGGACGTTAATTTTAGAATATCTCGTTTGTGGTTATCCAGTGGGCTGATCACAAACTGAAGGACGGAGTCATCGAACCAAGACTGGTTTGCGCAGAAATAAACCAACGCGTTTACTGCGCGTTACATAAATTCATTCTCATTTAGATGTCATAGCGTACTGTTATATTGCGCGTATGTTCGTTGATTAAATTCTAATTTAAAAAAAACCCCGCAGGACTGAATTAAGTGTAGCGATTAAACTTTTTTTAAATAATTGATATATTATTGTTTGCAATCTCATGCTGTCATTGGGTAAACTGTCAGGCTATACCAGAGGGTCTGAAACGTTGGAAATGTTGGTAACATATTAAAGGTGACGAAATCCTTGAAGTGTTTTTATTTTAATTCTATACTATACCCGTGAATGTAAGAATGTAGTATATAATGAATATTGATACACTTGTGATCGATAACGGCTCCAAAAGTCAGTGTCCATATACACAAACACACGTTAAGCTTTATGTGTACGTGTGTTATTACGATGAAAATATGATTATACCAGCTTCTATGGACGGTGGATTTTAGTGCTGGTGTTATAATCATCAAAATTCTCCATCTTAAATATTTAACACCATATATACTGCACTCGAGTTATCACCACCATGTAGACAGTTTTACAGCTATGCTTTTACCATTACAACTAATTATGGAAAATGCTATTTATTTTTTTTAGCCTGGCGTAGCTAGCTATAGCCATAAAGGCTTGTTTGTTATGGACGCATTATTCAAGAAGTATATATGTGACAGCGAACTGTAAAAGTGTGATCAATTTGGGTGTTTTTTTTTTATAAAGCAAAACTATCATTCTAAAAAGATATTGAGCTACTTCCAACGCTATATGTTGCTTTAAAGCATAATATTAGTGCAAAAGGTTTATTTTCTATTTCAAGGTAATTACGGCCCGCTTGAAATTACAGTCTTTATGGTTAACCATTACTTAGGCCGTTAAACCGCGTAAGCCGACAAGGAATTCTTGTTCCCTCCGCTTCCCTAACGCCACGTCCCCCAGCAAACACAACCACCTATTAAGTTTTAACAACCATTAGATTAATATTCTTTTACACAGAGGGAATAAATAGTTGAAATTGCCTAATACAGAGTCTCTTTGTTCCAGATTTGTCTAAAAACAGATTCAGTGAAGTGCCTGACGAATTGACGACGTATTTGTATTTGGAAAAGTTGTTGCTGTCGCAAAATGTTATCAGAAGTGTACCGGAGGCGGTCGGGGGTCTGCAGTCACTTACTTATTTGGATCTTAGGTAAGTCTTTTATGCCTTTTTATACTCGTTGGTATGAGTAAATGTTGTGTAAACTAGAAAAAATAATACTATGTAAAGAAAAAGCAAAAATATAAATACCGAAAAAGCTGATTACATTGCTTTTCTGTACGTCTCTTACTTCGCTTAAGATGAAGTATCTTAAGCAAAGATTCTGCTAAAACTATATTTAAAAGAAAACTAAAGGAAAATTAAAGATATGGTATTTAAAAAAAAATTTAATGTTAAAGGAATGTAATGTATCTTAATAGATAACATATTAAATATATTCTCTCAGTAACTAATATTCTATCTATAAACTAAAATATTATCACAAATTCTAAAATTTAACATCCAATCGACGTTGCAATCAGAATACTTTGTGTTCCACGGATGTGTGGAAATTGGCATTCCTGAGGACGTTCATCATTTCCATCTTGACGCTCAATCGATTCTCCTCGGGTATCGACTTTAGGTGCGGCAGGAGGGACAGGAGGAACAATTTGTCACAGTCTTCAGGCTCATTGGCGCTTTGGACGTCAACGTTGGCGAACGCGAATTCGTCTATAAGCCCCGAATTGAATTTGGGCTGTTTCGGCGCCGTACGGGATTTGCTATTGGCGGCCGCGTCGTTGGAGCAATTCGATTTGGAATCGTCGTAGTCGAAGTGATCCTCGTCATCGTCTCCTCGCCTCGTGTCTTCGTCGGAGCTGTCTTTTGTTATTTTCAGTTTTCTCTTCGTACGCCATATGTTAGTCCTTTTGTGGCTCTCGTCTGTTTCGTTTGGTGTTCCCTGATCGGAGATATCCTGGTTTTTTAACAGGAACTGAAGCTTTTTGCAGTAGATGTAAGGTCGCTTCGATCTGTTCGGGTTTATCACGTACTTTTGGAAGCAGTCGCGGATGCTCTTCCATTTCTTCTGTAGTTGCAGCTCTGTGGATGAGAAGACGTGTTAGATGAAATGTGGTCAGCGTAATGAGCTTTAGAAGGCGTTTTACAATACAGTATTTTGCTTTGCTTAGATATGTTTTAGTAGTGTAATTTTTTGTTGTTTAATAATCATTGAAGCATCATATTAAACTTCTTTTAATAGTAAATCTGTTACGGTTTTTCAAAATACATTTGTCCGTCACTCACACGTCATATCAATGTCATTATTACTTAGTCGTCTCACTTTTTCGTTATGTTTATAAAGCATAGAAAACAAAATGGCTATTTAGCTCTACAATTCACGTTAATTAAAACGTAACTCTAGCACACAGATTGTTTGAGTAACGAGTTCACGCAATGTTTGAATGCGGATGGTTACGGCTTCGGCACACGTGTGTGTGCCCGTGCTTTTGTTTACAAACATACTTTCTACCACATACGAGCTTTGCTGTTTTTTTACTTAATTGAGTGAAAAATCTTTATCTGTTATAGTTCAGTTTAGTTTGTCTTTATGTATAATCTGTGTATAATCTACATTTACAAATGTCACAAATGTTGACATTGACAGCTGCAATTATCTTTACCGAAATTAACTGTTTATTTAGTTTCGAGTGGCATGTTTATTACCGAGCTCCCTCATCTCGCTCTTCGTGACCTTCACCTCTGGGTCCATGAGTTGGTTCACGACGTCCATCCAAAGTTTTTGACGCATCGACTTTGTTCTGTAAGCGACGTCCTCGAAGTCCCATATACCTGGACGTTTTCTTACTTCGTCTATCAGACGCTCCGGATCGTATTCGAAGTGTATCGTAGTCATGTTGGAAACGTTAGAAACTGATCGAAACGAATTCAAACGTTTACGGCACTGTTTGGTAATTTTACTGGATCGTTTGAAACGTGAACGTAGCCGTTTCGTATGAAAGCGCGGCGTTCGAACGCGGTTCGTACGAGCGTGCGAGCGTTGAGCGACTGACGCGCCGCCGCCGAGAAACGCGCGGTTCCGACACTAAAATGGCGGCGTTTCGTCGGGGCGGCCACGACCTCTGTGGATTTATGGGCTTGGTTCGAATTTTAAATGTATTTTTTTGATTTTGCTTATTTGTCCAGCTTCATTTTGATGTTTAATATTGTTTCTTTATATTACTTAATGTAATGGTTTTAGAGATTTTATTTTCGCTATTAATTTTAAGTTTATATTAATTTTTAATATAATACGTTAAAAAATAGTTTGAATATTTAATACCTTTTCCTCCTTTGACCTTTCACAAGTTTTGATATAAATATTTAAAAAATAAACATTTTTATCACGCGCATTCTTTTTTTATATTTCTTTCTTTACAAAATATTAGTTAGTTATTTTATTTTGAACGTGATTTATCTCTGCTACGAAGAAATTGATTCGCAGTTCACCTGCAGATGATGAATTTTCCGTACATTTTAAAAATACGCTCTCGCTTAGATTTTTAGGTGAATGTTACTTTGAGAACATGTAGTTCAAAACTTCGGTGATTCAGGTATTGATTAAAATACGACTTTTGGGCTGGCCTTACTAACACTTGTTAAATTAAAATATCTAATTAAACTTTACCTAAGCCAAACAGAATTAATTTTCTTTTCTAAACAAAGCAAATATAAACTTTGTAAATCAATCGTTTCTATTGTTTAACCGCTTCCAAGCGTCAATCGCATTCATTTCAAAAAGAAAAGCGTTAACGCCGTTGCGGTGGCAATATATCTCAGATTCTAAACTTTTTAGAATCTTACATTTCTCGTATAGGTTAACTTTAATACGTTCCACTTAACAAAAAATAGGACCCTTATATAAAGCTTAAAGTATGGTCATCGTAGCGCAGACGCCACACGGTATCGAACGAACGGGCGGCGGCCGTAACGCGGGGGGAACGCGCGCGTTCAGCCGCTCGCGACGGCCGACGGCTATACCACACACAATACTGCCCTAATATTGTTCGAGATTATCTCGTCCGCGTTTTTTTACTGCCAAGGAAGACAGACGAGCAGTCGGGAGGCCCGTTGATATCGGCATCATAAGGGGTATTAGCAATGCGCTGCTGTGAGCCATAGGGTTTTACGCCTCGTTTTTCCAGTAAATGCGCTGGCTATGGTGCCCTTTAGACCGGAACATAGTAGTGTTTTACACACTTCTGCTTTGCGGCAGAAATAGGCAGTAGGCCCCATGTAAAAGCGGACCTGTAAAACCGTGTAAATTTTTTTTCAGCTTTTCTACCAAAGAAAGTAGCCTATCATCCAGCTAGATAAAGTTAAATAGAGTTCCGTTAAAATCAAATCAAGCCATTCCGGAGACTAGCTAGAGCAATCAGGCAGCCAAAAATTTATAAAATGTTGTTTCGTTATATATCTATCACAATTATATATCAATTTTTATGTTACAAGCAGACACTCCAATTTATTTGCATAAATTACCGAGTAAACGATTATACAATTAATAATAATGTTTTCTTTATGCAGTTTCTAATATGGGACGAGTGTCGTAATGATATCAGTGTGAATAATAACTTGTATTAATTTTAATGTAATTTATTGTCCTACTTCATCGTTTCTTGGGTAACTAATACTCGAAGATAAAAAAATAATTAAGCTTTAATTGCGTTACTGCCACTGTAATGCTTTTTAATACTCCGAGTCCACCAACATCTCATAATTTGACGTTTCAGATGTCCGATTTACTTTACATTTTTTACAAACGTAGTTATTTTCTGGTTTATTGTATTTTTACAAAAACACGTAAATGATTAAAAAATTGTGTCAGATATAATACAATTTCTATTCTGTATAAAAAGCCTTACAATATATGTTTCGAAAAAATAGATTGATTTTTTTAAATTATCAGAGCCCTTACTCATTTCACATACCTTGCTACGCAGTAAAATTACATTACTATTAGTAATGTAATTTTACTGCGGAAAGCATGCGTGCTAGACCTATCTAGTATCCGAATTTGATACGATTGATTTGTGTACTATGTATCCCATGGCAGCAGGGTATAATTTCGCCGAGTACAACCGGCGTACATACGTGTTTGCACGATCTTCGCGGCCAAGAGTGCAAAAAGAAGTGATGTCACCGAAGACGAAATAAGACACGAAAAA
The DNA here is from genome assembly GCA_029286875.1 of Lamproptera curius. NCBI lineage: Eukaryota > Metazoa > Arthropoda > Insecta > Lepidoptera > Papilionidae > Lamproptera > Lamproptera curius. The sequence goes on along the minus strand of JAGSMT010000102.1, from coordinate 1,418,466 downwards.
AGCGCTAATAGTCCTAATAGAAGTCGACTTTGTAGGGAAAAAGTTCTTTAATAAGCCCACTATTATAATCAACATAGTAGACGGAATAGTCTGCAATGCAGCTACAGGCACAAAGTCTAGTGGTAAATGTTATGCAACCTCGAAGGATTATTCTAATACTAATCTAAAAGAAAAGTGAATTTTGCAGCCCTTGAAATCGTCATGTCAAGGTTACACGCTAAAATATTTTTTGTAAGTATCCTTAATTTAGCATATAAACTTGAGGTAAAATAAAACAGGGAAAGGAAATCTGAGTAGGAGAAAGATCTAGAAAATCAAACGAAAAATGAAATACGAACGAGATTTCGCTCCGAAACAGTCTAATAATAGGTATGCCTAAATTCAATTTCATAAATACCAGAAGATGGTTCTTTGAGAACCCGAAATTAGCTTGAGAAATAACTGGCACTAGTTTTGAGCTGATTATCATACTGAAAGTCATATGAGAAGAAATTTCAAGCAGGTTGCTAATTGATCATATTAAATAATAAAGATATGCTTCAGAAACTGCTCGTCTTTATGTGAATTTAAATGGCATCCTTTGACTCCAACAATGCACAAGATTTTAGTAAGATCGTGGAAAATGTATCGTTACCAATCGGACAGCTTTCCTAAGAACCGGTGGTAGGTCCCCTTAATACAGAAGACCGTCTGGGTGGGTACCACCGCGGTGCCTATTTCTGCCGCAAAACAGTAGTGTGAAAACACTGCTGTGTCCCGTTTTAAAGGTCACCGTAGCCAGCGTATTTCCTGGGTAAACGAGACTTAACACCCTATGTCTGACGGTAGGCAGCGCGTTGGCGATACCACTAGTATTGCCAATGTCTACGTCGGTGGCCATCAGGTGGCCCAACTGCTCGTCTGCCTGCGTATGCCATAACGAAAAGAAGCAGCTCAGGCTAGCTATAAACATTTTAGAGTTACGCTAAGATTTTCAAAAATAGCTGTATCAGGATTTTTAATCACCTGCTAACTTAAGATTCTATGTTCAGTAGCATGCCAACTATGAAAAGAGGAAAGCTAGCTCTTTGCCTGAAACCTTGGCCATGTTGTTTCTGCAAACGCAAATACATCGGATAATTCATCAGAGACCGACGACAATCAAGTAACTTAGCATTGTTATGCGTTATCCCAAATACAAATAATATTGTTATAATATTGTTGATCATGCAAATACCTGTATGCGTGTCGGTTCTTCTCAGGTCACAGGATTCCATATCCGATTCGGTGGATGATTCCAGACTAGAAAACAACGATAAAACGAAGTTTCCTCCTACCTCCGGTTTATAAAGCAAGGGCCAATACCGTTAGACCACGGAGGCGGATTAGAAGGGTGTTTTGAATAATAATTTATATTAATCTCGTAGATATTTATATATGAAGTTGTAAAATACATTATTGTTGATGAGATGATTAAGTACGTAATTGTGTATGACTTGATAAAAAAAATGCAATCCGCAATGCAGCTGAACTGACACTTTGGGTATTTCAATTGCCGTTAGGAAAATATTTTAACACTGATTGAATTAAAGAAATGGTGCATCTGCAGCATGGCACAATATGCATATATTGTTAATAATTTAGAGGTAGTAAGTTCGCTTCTTACAAAGGAAAAGGGTTCCAGGTTTGCTGTAAAAGGGATTTACCACCAGTGTTATTATTGCGTTGAGCCTTAACTTCATTTGATACAAAGGTAAATAAAGAAGAAACTAAATAAAAATCGTGTAACAATGTCTCATAGTCTTATAGAAATGTGGCAATCAAGTGTTTTGTAATAAATCGGTATCGGTAGTCAAAATGTACGGTAATTGGTAATTTATGCTTAAAATTTTATCAGCTTTTATTATTTAAAAAGTAATTATCCATTTATTTAACAGCGCGGTCGCTCCAATGTAGCTCAGCTCTAATCGCGCTTTATATAAAACCGCAGCGCTATACGTGAGCGAGGCGGACACACAATTATTGGTCATCAGCCACCGATGGACGCTAATGACGGCTCGGACAAAGCTTTTGATGTTACTGCCCTGAATGCGACTCATCTCCGCGTTCGTTATCAGCTTATACGGATATATATAGTTGGATGCATCAAAGTGTACGAATTGGGACACTGATGAACCGTCTTAGATGCTTTTGTTTGGTGTTAAAGGGCTTCTCTATTTTAAAGAGGATAAAAATTTGATATATGAAGGTATTCTTTTTTTATACAGACAAAGTTCGTTATGAACTAATAAACAAGTATGTGATGTGCTTGTAGACGATTATAAGCATCGCTGGATTGTCACAATTTAACTTTGGTTTGCAACTGCTGTTCATTATTCTAGTTATTTTATATTATTATAGTTCTAATTAATTTGATAATTAAAAATTTACAATATTCGATTAGAATATAAACAAAAAAAATCGTTTTAATTAAACGTAGATATACGGTTAGTATATAAAAGATCTTGAAAGATTTCTATTTTATTTCATAACTAGCTTCCCCGCCCCTGCTTCGCTCGGGGGCTGATAGAAAATATACCTACAATATTAAGCGTGCTTTACTTATAAACCTTACTCTTCAATCACTCTACCTATTAAAAAAAACCGCTGCGTAGTTTGAAAGGAAAGAACATAGGGATATATGGACAGCGAGCGCGACTTTGTGTGATAAATTATAAAAATATAAAGAGCCAGTGGGTGCAGCCACTTCACATTGTAAATATCCCGTCATTATCCCACAAGAATGCGGGTCTCGCATTTTGTCGCTGTCTTGTCAAACATAGATATTAATTATTTCGCTTCTTTATTAATCATAAAAGAAGCTTCACCGGCCTATGAAATAGTATTTAGATATTATTTTTGAATCCACAAAGGAGTACTTATATAAAAATAGTTTTTAACCAGCTCCAGGTATCCGAACGGAAACCTTGTGTATTAGACTGACAAATATGGCAATAAACAAAATTGTCCTACGTATAAAGGTTACTTGTAATATCTTGTTCTTCATTTATACTGTTTGACATTGCTCGTCGAGTGCGTTTGGACGAATAAGTCTGCAAATAGACGATAACTTTAGATAAGGGCTGTAAAGACGCGTGTTGCTGTATGACGTCATAGCTATTGTTTGCTTTAAATTTATATCAAGTACTCATAGTTATACTTTGCCATTTTCTTGCAATGCAGTTTTTTAAATTTGTCACCTTTATATTGCCATTGTTATTGCATAGTTTTTGTCTTAGGGTGTTTAAAGCGGTTACAAAGTTTACCCTTTTTAAAAACTACGATTGTTAATACTGTTTGCTATATTCATTAGTTATTCCGTTGTACTGGGGTAAATTTATTATGTAACATTTCATTAGAAATGTATCCTTTCAACATAAACGACTGGCATTCATAAAAAGCTACTAGCTTTGTTATTAATGCTAGACGCTTTTTTATTTCCTTTACTTCTTATAATAGCATTACATGAAACTTAGATTATCTTCTATATCTAAGTTCTATGTAATCGCTTGTAACACGGAAATTGAAAGGTGAACGCGACCGCTGAAATCGTCGGGCTAGTTCCGTTGAAGTCTGTAGGTCGCTGTAAAGATTAGTGGGCGGGGTCAACGACCGGCGGTGTCACGGCCGTGCGATACGTGCTGAGACGGGCCCAATGTGTACTAAATATTGAAGATTTAGGTACGTTTTTTCTTTTAACAGTTTTTCGTCAACCATATCGTAAAACAAATACAATGGCTTTTCAACGTAAAGAGTGTCACGAATTATAATTGACTTTAACAGCATGTATTAACTAAATTTCAAGATAGTATCAATATTGAACCTTAAGTATACGACATTTAGTTTATTTTATGATACTAACAAAACTACGATGCTTTGACTCCGGGTACATTTTCACTGGGACGTCCCGTCGTTAATATTCTTACGTATCGCGAACGAAGTTGAATAACAGCATAGTTTCCTGTTATAAAGGCGTAAATAGAAGCGACCAGGCTGGTTCTTCTCTAACGCTGTAGGAATTTTAATTCCTTGTTATACTAGACCATTATGGCAGATAATCTTGCAGTTTTTATTATGAATGCAGTGGATTTAGTTTAAGACTAAGATTATTTAGTATCCAAGTACTGGGAAAGTATTTTAACAATAGAATTACTTAAATTAATGCCTAGTAACTATGGGTGTATGCCGGTTTCTAACCAGAGGTCATAGATTCGAATCCTGCGGGGACTCAATAAATTTCCACTGTTGTTTCCTAGTTGGTTAGGTTAATTGGGCCAATCACCAAATTGTGAAAAGTAAGATGTTCCATGCGCCGGATGGGCATGCTAAAGCAGTGCAGCGTAGATATGGGCCAGAAACCCCCTTATAGAGGCGTGCATGATGAAAAAAATGTGTTGATTCTGAACGTAAGTACGTACGTGTACGTATACCGAATAAGATCTTTATAAACAAAGTCTGCAATCAATATATTTATAGTATTCGGTGCTTCAAATTTGGCATATAACATGGTGATTCAAATTGTGCAGTAGAGACCAATGTTTCACTACTATGTTATATGTCATTGCGCTATTTAATTTCACATTAGGCTTTCTTTTAATATACTATAGTACACACATAGCTATAACCAATAGTATTTTAAAAAATAGAGTATTACATTATTTTGGGATAATATATAATTATATGTAACAATCTGACGCCTAATATATACCTGGTATATTACTAAAATTATATTTTGATACAGTTGTATATGTCATCGACCAATGAGTGCTCATTGTCTATCTTTCCACGTTACGTCTGCTGCTTGTCGCTTTCTGCTTGCTGAGTAGATTCTGGACATAAAGCTGTCCTAACTGATAAAACTACGTTATATTAGTTTATAAAAATTATAAGATTTGCTCTATCCAAAGCAAACGGAAAAGAAATTTGGAAAATTATCTTCAGCGGTGACAATTAATTTGCTTGCTTTTCTTTTTACTTACCAATCTAGTGAATATTACATGTTATAAAAGATATCATCAAAAGTCTTTTCTTTTATATCACTCTTTTACATATCCGGAAAGGGTTTAAAGCACTTCACTTCGTATCGCCTAACTTGTAACCAACTAAATGAGCGAACATGACAGGTGCCGAGTTCGTTGCCTTCTCGCCGATCAAGCCCAAGATATAAATAGCACCTAAGATTCATAAAACTGAAGACTTATCGCACCCATTTGATTAGAATTAGGAGATTTTAGACGAAAACTATTTCATTCCTTTTATAAAGAAATAGTCAAATGGCCATTCGGAATTATATTTTGTTGATAAGCGGACAGTCGCTTATCATCGAAAAGCATCTTCCTATGGAGCGATTTTATGGCTATTTTAAAAAAGAAACGTCCCTATTTTACCAATGAAATCTTTTTAATATTGCACTATTGATTAAACCTAAGCATTTCGAAACTAAGCAACCTGCAGATAAAAAAATTAACATGTGTCTGGCAACTGTCCCCAAGCAATGGTACTGATAACACAATTTTCACCGTGTAAATTGAACTTATACGAATGTAAAAATATAACATATATGTACAATTTTTAAAACATAGCATTGAAAATTAAAATTTGAAGCGTAGTAGCGGCCCGCCCCGGCTCCGCACGGGTGCAGTACTGGTATCTGTAAAATCTTCGAGAAATATTTATAAATTTATCAGCGTTTCTCTACAATATTATGCATGAATTATACATATAAACCTTACTCTTCAAACGCTCTATCTGTTTTAAAAAATGCATAAAAATCCGTTGCGTAGTTTCAAGATTTTGCCATACATAGGGATGAAGGGACAGAGAAAGTTACTTTGTTTTATACTATGTAGTGATGGTGATATAATCATCACATTGGTTTTCTCTGACAACAGTTTGCTCATTAAAAAAAGTTGTATTTTATTGTGCCATGTCTGATTACAGACTCCTTATCTAAGTGTTACGTTTGTGACGTTTTATGACAAGATACTATTATGTTGAGTGACATAAAAAATATGTTTGAGGATACTGCATTTAAACGAAAGAATATTCTAAAGTATGTTTTTTCAGGCAAATCTAATGAACTAACTTTTTCGATTTCCGCAAATGGAGAAACCGACTCACCTAGACAGGAATTGCACTTCAAAAACAAATTGCACGGACCGATAGTCAATAGCCACATTCAAGAGAACTCGTATGCTTTAAATGTAATTCATCGAAGAAAACAAGAAAATGCACTCAGTACTTCATTAAAGTGATTGTTTCCTTGCAATCTTTAAAAATGGATTGCTAAATTTGGGCTTCAATAGTTTTCCAGATAGGCTGCACACACATACAGAGAGATATCGTTTATTGCCAGCCGTTTGCTGCGTGCCAAATCTCAAGTACCTATCTATCTATGCTCTTGGCGTTTGCGAATATTCAATGTGTAGTGTAACCAATTTAGTTTTGGGAATGGAACTCGGAGGTGGTAAGTCCCCTCTTAAGGGGTGCCGCCTGGAGCGATAGCACTGTGGTGTCTATTTCTGCTGCAATGCAGTAACATTACCGTGTTCCAGTTTGCAGGGCCCCGTAGCCGTACCGTACTGGCTAAACGAGACCTAACATCCTACGTCTTATAGTAGGTAGCGCATTGATGATACCCAGGGATGATTCAGGAGGTACGATTGCTCGTCTGCCTTCGTTGGCAAAAAGAAAAAAAGTACGATCTTGTTAGTCGCTGTCACTGAAAATTGGAAGTTCTAGGATTGCAACATTCTATCGCATGAAGACACGTCTAGACTGTAGACGCCACTTTGTTGCCATGAGTTACTCTGTTTACATTTATTCCAAGATTTAATTTGGCTTAAGTACAGCTGTGGTTGCCCCGAAAACCGTATGGCAACCAACCTGATACTATGAATGCCCAGGCATATGTCGCAACTGTGCCGCCATGTCGCGTGTCCGTATACGGTAGTCGCTTGGGAAATAGCTGTTAAATTCGATCCGTTTTGGTGTTGCGCCTTGCGGTGTGTATGCGAGGAGTAATGAGAGCCGGTGTCTTAATATTGGCAACGACGCGCCTTATCTCGATTGACAGATGACGTTGTTTGAACTGATATGCAAAAGAATCTCATTGTGTGCTGTAGATTGTGTAGCAATAATCTTACTTGTGCAGTGTTTGGAAAGATATAGTTGTAAATAGCAATAGTTAAAGTTGCTAAACAAAATCACGTTTAGTACGCATGCTAAAGTCTTTCTAACTGCGTTCTTTGGTTCCGAATGTATTATATAAGAACTATAAGTTTTGTATATTTATATATTATGTAAGTAATTCTTGGACGACGGCTACATTTAAGAGGGATACTCTGTCTTTGATTCAAGATAGGATATCATTATTTAGTCAAATGTTTTCTTTGTTGGCACGACTACAGATAAAAGTGACGTTTTAAGAATGAATATCAAAACAAGTAGATACGTTTGTCGGCTTCAAAGTACAGAAGCAGAGCAACAAATGGCAGTTAGGCTTTTATCGGCTGTCGCTTTAAGCGGCGCAAAGTTGAAAATGGTTTCAGTTTTAAAATAGAGCACTGAGCTATAACTGTGGAGCTTTTGTTAGGTGTATTAATATGCAGCTTTCAATCTGGTTTTATGTTTAATTTTAAAACAATTTGTATATATCGCCGTGGTGAGTCCCCTTTTACATGGGACCGTCTGGGTGAGTACCACCGCGTGCTATTTCTACGCAAAAGCAGTAGTGTGAAAACACTACTGCGTTCCGGTTTGAAGGGCACCGTAGCCAGTGTAATTACTGGGTAAACGAGACATAACATCCTATGTCTCACGGTAGGCAGCGCGTTGGTGATACCAGTATTGCCAATGTCTATGGGTGTCGGTGACCACTTTCCATCAGGTGGGCCGATTGCTCGTCTGCCTGCGTTTGCAATAAAAAAAAAAAAAAAAATATATGTTAATATAATTTGGAAACTAACGGTCATTTTTACCATTAAAAAATAGATGTGACATATCGCCCTACTCGGGGATGTTACTTTCAGATTTTATTTGCAAAAAAATAAATTAATTTTAACCTTCATCGCTTTAATTGATAAAATATTTTGTTTATATTACATTACAAGCGGTTGCCCAGCCGTTGTTATTTATTTATCGCATTGTAATGCAATTATAAAACTGTTATTTTGATGTTACGGCAAACAGACCCTCAATTTTTTGATGTTGCGACAAACAGACCCTCAATTTTTATAATTATTTGTATAGATATGTAGTCATGTTTGTTAATTATATATATTTGATTATAAATTTTTATTTAAGTAAATACCAAGCAAAGACCAACGTAGATTTTTTAGCAAACATAGAAACAGTAACACAACAATAATGCTACGAGCTCTAATAGCGAACGCGAGCTGCAAAGTGAATCGTTTAAAAAGTGGAACGCGCGCTAAATACTGATGCTGGAGAACACCTCGGATTTTTGAACAAAAACTCCTCTCATATTAGAGCACGATTTCTATCTTGGTGGTATGTTTACACGTGATATAGCGCGCAAACGATGGATATATGGATTAAAGAAATAATTTTGCATCAGTTCGGCTTTGGGTATATTACTACAATTACTAAATAAACGTTCCTATCGCTTTTAATTGATATTGATAGCTCGCGCTTTTTGTAGCAAAAAAAATCACTAGTCTTGGAACTGTTACTTCAATGGGCAGTATTGAAGTACTCTTAATCGTATTAAAACAACATCCAAAAGATGTATTTAAAAAAACTGCGTTGTTACCGTCTTAATTAAACGCAACTTTTCGCTCATTAACTTTGGGAATGAGCTCAACGGTGCTGGTTCTTATTTTTTCATCACTCCAACGTAATATTGTTCCGCAAGAATGTATATTATGTAAAAAGAGATGATAAAATATAAAATGTTTAACCCAAAAGAAGGAAAGCGAAAACTCAAAGGCGTCATTATATTCGACTTGATTTAAACTCAATTTCAGAATTTTGTTAAAGTTTATTTTAATCAACCTGGTTAATAATGTACTAGTGCTAATGATGTTAAATTAAAAAGACATTGTAACTCTTTTTTTATAAATTTAATAACAGATTGGTTATTTTTTATGTTAGAAAGTGTTCTTCTTCATTTCTTTATCGGTATAATACTTTATACATATATTAGAAACATAATATTTCTTTTTAATATGTTAATTTTAGAAAATATGTTTTAATGTATAAGGTATTGTACAAATTTATGACAAAATATTATGTGGTTGACAATACCCACCATAGCAACAAGTCTGTACTTGGAAACAATGAAAAATTTGAAGCGACGATTGTCATCAACCTCACGCAAATCGATAAACAACAACGTTACGAACAATACACGTAGCAACGTGATGAATTTGTGCATTAAAGTTGATACACAAATTATTGTTTTAATTAAAAGAATATGAAAAACAAAAAGAGTAATGTGCTCAGGGACCTTGGGTGCTCTTTTTATTTTGTTCTTTTAAGTTTTGAAATTATACTGTTTCAGTTTACATGTTTTGTTTGTACAGTTTATGTGTCATTTATACATTTCATAATATCCGTTTTACTTTACTGTTACATTACTACATTACAAATATCATATTATATACATCATAAAATCCAGTTTCTACTTTTACATTTATGTTTTCTTTGCTGTGATAATTAAAATTTTAACATATTATTTTGGACAATTATAATTACTTTGTTATACTTTCATTATTTTGCTACATTTTCTACTTTTCAGGTAGTTTTACATTTATTTTCTATTTACATGTATATCATAATATCTGGTTTCTACTTTTACATTTATGTTTTCTTTGCTGTGATAATTTAAGTTTTAACATGTTATTTTTACAATTATAGTTACTTGTGGGCTTGCGCTTTAGAAACCGGAGGTCGTGAGTATAAATCATGCGGGGACTTAATAACTTTGCGTTGTTGTTTCCTAGTTAGTGCCAATGCGGGTAAATCACCCGATTGCCTATGAAGTAAGATGATCCATGCGTCGAATGGGCTTGTAATATGTCGGTCGAGCGCCATATCTCTCTGTAGTCAGCGTCAGTTTTCCATTCCGTCGGGTATAGAGAAATAGGGAGTGCACCTGTGTTTGCGAGTAACTCGTGCGCTATATCCCCTAGTTGTAGCCGTATTCGCAATCGACATTGAAGACATTATTAGTCACGCATAAATACGCGGTTTTATTGCAATAAAGTTAATTATATTTTTTGATAAATATGTTTTAGCGCAATTAAATATGCGGATATAAAATCGTGTAAACTTCTATTCAATAAACGGACAATACACAATTTATTCTGGAACAGAAAAAGTATTTGAATTAATATTCACGTTTAAAAACTAAAATGGTCGTGTATTTTTTACCAGAATACATACTAATATGCCTACAGGTTGGATTTGTTTATTTTTTATTTTTTACGAACGCAACGACAGTAGTATTTTACACACTCCTGCTTTGCGGCAGAAATAGGCACAACGGTGGTTTCACCCCGACGGCCCTCTGTAAAAGGGGACCTTATCATCACCATCACCTGTGTCAGTCCAGTGCTGGACATAGGCCTCCCCTAATGCACGCCACCGCTTCCTATCTTCGGCCTTTCTTTCAGGAGACCTACCACCTTCTAAAATTTATTTTACTTTATCAGTTTTACTCAACGAATTAAAATGTTTAGAAACCCCGGTATGGGTGAGGTGAGACTACGTAATAATAACGCAAGCTACACGGCTAATGCTAATCTGTTTCGCCGTTAGCGGTAATGAACTGTCGTTGCATAATAAGCTCGTGTTGGGACCAGAGTTATTTCGAGGAAAAGTTATTTTGCGTTTGTTTTTATGCTCTGACAGTCACTTTTACTTTGTGCCCGACGATAGGAACGGAGCGTTTTTATCATCAGTTTGTTAAATAGGATCAGAAGAACAAGGAAATGAGACCTATTGAAACTTGAAGCGATAGACTCACTATTACTGGCAATATGCAATCAAATGAATATAACGAAACATGATCATTTTGCCACGCCTTTATTATGTATGTAAGTATTTAATGGCAGGATGCATTAGCGTTATAAATTGAGGTAATTCCGACAAAAGGTTTTCGTAACAATAAGAGGCTTAGCTAATTTCGGACATGTCGTTAGATTGTACTTACAGCGTTGGCCAAGCTTAAGCCGGATTGAATTTATGAGACACGTATTTTCTCGTGTATCATAAATTGGTATTTAATGTAATATAAAATATAATATAAATTGGTAATTAATATATTGAAGTATTGTAGGTTTTTTTCTATTTCATTAACTGCAATAACATAAATTCCTTTTTAATGTGATATTTTGTAATCAAATCAGTATTTTTAAAGTATACTTACTTTTATTAAAATGATGCTCTGTTAAGTAACCCTATATACTTAATATAATATTGTTTGTGATATAATATGCTCATGTTGTAATTTCAAACAGATCTCTTCAATAGTAGGTATGTTGATAACAAAGTTTGTTAAAAAACTTTTTGAGTTTATTATTGTTGTGGCGACATAAAACTCTCAATATTTTTCAATATTCGGACACGTATTTCATTCTTTGAAACATTATTTTTAATTAGGTAATATTATCGAATCTGTCAACACGACAACTTGTGAATATAATAACGTGCAATATAAAACGAGGTCATAGTTCACGGGTGTCCATGCCGATCGTTTCATACCGGCGTTAGTGCTCCCCTATAGGTCGGGTGACCCCATAGTTGTGACCTTGATTCACCCGAGCGGAAATAGACAATGTTCTTCCGGCAGTCGGGAGTTGCGTTTTCGACGCCATCTATTTTTATAACGCTCTATTACTGCTTCTAGTACATTATGCACGCTGTATTTTTTTTTGCACTTTTTCTTACACAGCTAGTGTATAGATAGAGAAAGTTAATCGTTATAAAGATAAACGGTATTAAAAAAATATATGTTTTTTCACCATTTGCTAGGTTACTGAAAATAACTTATGTATGTCAGGTCAAATAAATTTTCCTAAACTAGACTCCGATAAGTTGTTAAACAAAGCATTATCTATAGTAATACACATAGCTTTGATCATCATCGTAAACCTTTATACGTCCACCACTGGACGTAGGCCTTTTTAAATGAACACCAACACGGTCGATATTTAGCTTTCTTAATGATGAATTGTCACCAGTACGTCGATTACCTAGTGTCAGTATTGCAAAAATTCAATCTTTCAAACACATGTAAAGGAATTTGCACATTTTTGAAGTTATGAAAAATGATGAGAGTGAAATTTTACGATGCGTCACACAAAATTAACAGTTTATAATGAAAACGGTGAAAATGTTATAAGGTCCATATTACATAGTGATAAGGTTGATTTTGTGTAGTGATAATGGAGTTGTCGTTTTTATTTGCGATAGTTGTTGCATAATGTGCTCTATGAGTTAGGATTAAGGTTCGTTTTGGTATATATATATATATATGTTATTATTAATAATATATTTTATATTATTTAAATTTATATATTAAATATATTATTATATAAATATATTAATTTTGTAATGATGTTTATTCAACTTGATATAATGGTAATATTTTTATTCATTTAATATATCAACATTGTGATTTATCTATGTAATACGTTTTAGATAAGCGCCATCCAGTCACACATAATCAAAGCTTCTGATTTATAGTACCGCTGTACAAGTAAGCCAACATCTCTTAGGAATTCTACATTTGTAAGCAACAGATGGCGCTGAACTACCAGTTATATGATATATCAAAGTACGTCTTGTGAATCCATAAATTCTTAATCGAATTATTTATGATTAGTTCTTGTAAATCTATCATCTTTAATTATCTTAATTATTTTTGATTGATATTACTTACTATTTGTGAATATTAGTGAAAAAAATTGTGCTTATATACTTTTTCAAGTGCTCCAATATAATTGAGGTTAACTATCCGTATGTATTATTTATTGTATTGTAATTAATTATTTGCATGCAATTAAAAACTATTTTTTAATGATGCCAAAGAAGTATAACTTCTCACGCGCGTACATAAGTACACGCACACATTTTTTTTTATTGTTGCGCGAAATATTTACTCAAATTAGACGCTTGTAGCGTTAGCTTATTTTATCATTGCCATACTCAAAAAGCTATCTACTCAAAGTAAGATTATAAAGGGAACTTTGATAAAACAAGTGAATATTTTACCACATAAGATGCCAAGTAACACAATGAAGTATCAATACAGAGAGCTATTGCCGATAAACCGTTGTGCAGTGTGACATGTGCAGGTTGTGCATTATTAAATGTACTTACACTTTCGTAAAATTAATAAAAAGAATTATGCTTTCTTTCTTAACCTTCACTGTAATATTACAATTTACAATGGTATAAAAATTTCAAAGGTTATCTCAATCCTAATCATCATTATTATTTTACGACATTTCCATGGTCTTAGAAAATAGACGCGCTCGTTAAACTAATCATCCCATTTACGACTTCTAGTGATGTCTCAAGCGACTACGTGCTTTGAATATATGTGATCTCATACATCTTTAATTTTACGTACACTATGTCTCAAGATTGAAGATGACTGAAAGTATAGTCTTAAATGTTGTAGGCATAATATTGCCGTATACAGCAGGTTAAATATACGCTAGGTTTTGTACTTACGCCATGAAGTTGCAGAGGGCACATTTTTTTAACATGTCTATTTTGATTTAAACACATAAATTAGTCTATATCATAGGTATGTGTTTCGCCGCTTTTTATTACACTAGACTAATATTTATCACAGCCTTTATTCTGCTGCATTAGATTAAATCCCTTGTCATTTATCAAAACGTAAATTAAACACGAAATTCCTTTGTGTGAAACAAAAGTCAACCATGAACGAGCCGTAGGCGGCCGTTGTCATTCTGCCTGCTAATTTTACGTGGGCGTATTTGAACTAGATCCTAAGTACACTGCTACGTAATAAATCTTTTATCTATACTGGACGTGTCCTTGCCAAACATCGGGTCAGATTTAGGAGTGTCAATGTAATGTCCGCGCAAAGCATACAGTTTTACAGCAGTTCTTATGTTGTAGCCGACAATATGACCTTTCTATATAACATTATTCTTTACATCAGATCTATTTGTGTCATGCTAGTTGACAAATTTTTAAATATATAATAATGCAGGTAAAAAGAAGATATAAGATTTTAATAATTGAATACCATTAGGTTTTCCAGACGTTTTAACGTTTTTTAATCAACACGACGCAGTAAACTCACACGATTACAATTACGCCGATGGGTTTTCAACATTCAACGACTTTCTGCCATTAAAGTTACGGTCTGCTGATTTTTAACGTAGAGTGTCCGCAACGCGTTACTACTGGCGCTTTGCAATTTGTTGCATGTTGAACGTTATAACTCGATTATTCATTATTTACTTAAATTAAAAAAAAAATTTGAAAATATAATACTTTGCGATTATGTGTGCTAGAATGGATAAAGTTGGATTAAATTTAATTAACAATTTTGAAAAGCACGTAGGCACCTAGCACGAGCGGTATATTGCCGCCCTTGAGGGATTTGATTATACTAATGTTTTGTATATGTAACCTATTTAGTTATTGTAAAGTATTTCAGTTTAATCGAATATTAATCACTTACATATTTATTAATACCGTGTCGTCATTATTTTTTCTGTACTAAAACTCTTCAAACGTTTTAAAATGCACTTACTTTTCAAGCTTACTATTTTATATATTAAGATCTACTATAGTCGAGATACGACTTCAAAATTAGCCCCAAAAAAATGTAACCTACAGCAGTAGTGTTGTATGTATGACGATGATATTACTAGATTGTGTCACTTATGTGCGTGTACGCTATGAGACATACTGTTTACTTTAAAAAAATACTATTTTATTTGAATTTAATTAATACATTTGCGTCCTGATCAGTTTATTAGTTTGGTTGCACCGCGTTGATAATTCTCGAATATCCATAGTCCCTACGATTGCTTGATGTAATGCACACGATCACTCGACGAAAGTGTGTTTACACTGCCGGCCTGACGAACGGTTCGTCTTGACGTTCCGGTGAAACGGCATTGTGTCGCCTTATACGGGTTAGTTGTAACGGGCCACGTACACAAGTACCCGCGATATAGGTACCATTGCAGTACGGTTTTAACGCTTTTTAAGCGGCTGTGGAGTGTTAAGGATCTTGAAATTAGAACGATGTGGTATGCACTTGTATTGAAGTAAGCGGTATTCTCATATAACAATGCGTTTAACGTTTGGCACGTTTTAACAAGTTGGAGCGGAATGTTGTATTAATAACTTCGTAAATTAGTTGCTGTTTAGATTTTTTACAGTTTTCATGATATTTTTAAGTAAGGTATTATTATTTTTTATATATTTAAATCAATATGCCAGATATTGGTTTTAAATAAATCTGTTAAAAACTTTACTACGTTTTATCATCTTACAATATTCCTGACGATTCAGACTATATCCAGTTTATAATCTGTAATGAATGGTTTAGATGGCATCTGTAGACAACACCTGTATTTACTTATTTAAACTTATTTCACAAATAAAGTCAGTAAGTATGTATGAAAAATATGAAATATTGTTTTCTTTGTTTTAATTTTGGCTCCTTAAACGTCGGTAATAATAAACAGGAAATGAAGTATGATTTGCTTGATACTAAATTGTGTCTTGTAGATTTTTCCAATTTCAAAGTTGAAAGAAACAAATAGTATTTTACTTAAATTTTATTTGTTATATTCTTTACTTATCTAACTATATATAAAAATCATATATTGTCCAAAGTTAAACATGTCCAAACATTGCTGTATGAATTTGATTACAGTGCATTAGTAGTATCTATTAAGAAGTTTTATAAGATGCTTTTCCAAAAGCCATACAATGTACTCCAACATTGTGACTCCACTAAAAATTTTGAATGCGGAAAATGTTACAGATACCTGACTTTCAATTTGATAGAAGCCGGTGTCTAGACAGCTACCGGCTAGACGTAGAACTAACAAAAACCCTTGTTCTCTCGCGTTGATATATATAATAGCATACTCTTAAATATTTTATAGTATGCATATACATATATAGTGTTATCTCTTCCTGTTTTGTACTAAAACAAAAACAGATTTCATTTTGTACTAAAAGTCACAAAAGTACTATTAAATTGTTGTGTTGCTGCAAAATGCTGTTTTTGTTCTACGCTTTAAGCAGAAGGAAACATTACTGTTATTTTTCTTCGTGTCATTTAGCTATAGTTTATAATGCTCTATGATTTTATATGCTTTATATGATTTTATTACCTTTTAATTGGTTCTATACTTGTCCATGTGTCACCAGAATTGGCAATATCTCATGAACCGTTAGGCAGTTGAAATGTTGTACCACTAGGTTGTATATTTCATCATCAGCCTTTGATAGTCCACTGCTGGACATAGGCCTCCCCTAATAGGTTTTGGACCGTATCCCACCACGCTGGTCCAATGCGGTTTGGTGGGTGGACTGACCTTTTACATGCCCATCCGACGCATGGATCGTCTAACCTTTCAGACAATTGGGTGATCGCCATTGTCCTAACCAACTAAAACAACAATGAAAATTTGTTGAGGCCCGAGGATTGAACCGACCTCCAGTTTCTAAAGCAACTCTATACTTAAAATATGACATAAAAATAGCCCCTGAGTTTCTTCTCGCCGGTTCTTCTCAGGTCTGAGGCGTCCTTTTCCGAACCGGTGGTAGTGTGTTTGACAATCAATAAGCAGTGTAAACTTGAATAAAGATATTTGAATTTGAATACTACTAGGCTACGGAGGCAGGTTGTATATTTAATTAAACAAATTTGCGCGATTTTAATTGCACTTAAGCTAGTGTGACAGTGAATTATTTGATGATGTTCTTTTTCGCAGAGCAATATTGTTCACTGCCAGTTGAATGTCCTGATCAACTCGCTGCTTACGTTACGTTAATTAAACAAAGCCTTACGGTGGTTTATTTTATCTGTATAAAAACTTTTGTATGGGGCCGCTAAAACTCAATCACTGTCATTTAGTCCGTCGCAACTCGACGTTATATTCTCGTAACGAAGGCGCTATTTATCATTTAAACAAAAAAATATTGTCATATAGATTGTTTCGTAGGCGATTTAGTCCTTATTATGTAAATAGTTTTGTCATCACTTGTTTATTTAGTTTTTCATTACTGTTGATAAGTTTGTAAAGTAAAATACTACTAAGTTGCGACATTATTATATAAACTTGATGTGTAATAAGACAATACGACTTAAGAAAATTTTGCTGATCTTGCATATCAGATGTTAATGATTGTTTCGTGTAGTTTTTTCGAGCCAGAGAACACTTTTTTTTTATTTCATAGAGTTAAAAAGTAACAAATATAACTTCACATGTGTTTTTATATTTTCGCACAAAGTACATCGAACCCTATTCTATTATTATTCCCGGTACAAAATCCAGTTTCGAGAAAACGTCTAGGCGTCTAGACAGCCTGTGCCGGCAAACGCAAAAAGGAATCAGCTACTGTTGGGATATATTCCGGGACACCGCCTGCACGTTAAATACGTTACTAGTCGGAATTGGTCTCGAGCACTCTAACCTGCTCTAGTCCTCTGCATGAGTGGAATTTGATTAAACTTCTCTTTGTTGAAGTATAAATTTATCTCTTTGAAACTTTGATTTATTTGAAAATGTTTTTAGCCACATAATCATATTTTACTTACACTATTAGAGGGTACAGGAGGTGCACAGTTTTCTTTTTTTTTTCATTTAAAATTTTCTTAAACTTACATTGTGATCTCGGACCATAGATACCGTTTGAAAGTAAAAATAGGATGGATTTGATGATAGCCTATGAATGGTTGAGCGTAATTATGATCCTAAAAATTGTTTCTGTCGATGATCCTGTGAAACTGTAACAAAACTAATTATGTTTAACATTTCGCAATGGTATAGGATGGTATTCTTTGTGGATACGGTATAAAAGGTTTCCCGATTGTGTCTGCTCCAATTCCCTCGTACAATAAGCATGGCATTAGCGGAAGCGTTGTGAAAGTAGACGTGTCATTTGTTAGTATTAAATAATAAAATTGCATACAAAAATCACTCAGTCGAAGCTGGAGGGAACATTCGTTAGTTAAGTCTATACACGGATGCAGATTTTGCTTCGAATTTGAGATGTAACCAAGATAATTTTTTGGAACTGGTCCAACTGATGGTTTATGCAAGTGTTTTATGTTATGCAGCCGCTCAATAACAACTAGTATGTGTGTAGGCAAATCGTTTTATAGGAAGAAACGATTAAAGTACGTGTTTTGTTTAATTTTAATGAGCGAAAAATAAGTGAGAAACCGCCTAACGCTTTATTATTATAACCTCCTTAAAATAATTAACATTACTTTTCTTATTTGCACATTGCACATTATATACTTTTGGTATTAATCTAAATTTGATAGTACACACTGAGTTGTAAGCAAGTTCGACTCAGATGTTTACACTTTCATGGCACGTGCTTTAGAAGTGTTATGTCGAGCGCGGAAGGATTTACAGTCTCGCTTCATTTGATTGCAAACGTTCGTTGCTTTCAAGTCGGAGTACATCGACGTGTATGTACTCGGCAGTGGTGCAAGTGTTGAATGAACGCTTACGTGTATCTGCTACGCTGCAAGATGTGCTGAGAAAAGTTTGATTGAATACTCTGATTGAGGTTAGAGGTACGGAGTACGTCTGTCATAACGTAACTTATAACAGACGTACGATTAGTTGGATGCTTAGGCGTTTTGTAATTTGTTTAGTAATGCTAAATGTTATCGTACAAGTCGATAGGTCGCTTTAAACTTGTTCTATGTATTTAGAAAAGTGTCAAAGCTAAACAAGATACAATTCAGAGAGTGTAAAAGTTTAAAAGAAATAATGAAGTGATCAGTTGATATTTTTAATTTTGAAACACAAAAATTATTCCTGCGTACTAATTATTCAATGTATTTCTCACCTTAATAGTGCTCCAAGCGCCATTTAAGAAATTAAGTTCTCACTCACCCCTGGCTGTCATACATTAGATGACAAAAAAGCATCGTTAATATAATATTCTCAATATAATATTCTGGTTAGTTAATATAAGATTCTTAATATAATATATCGTTAACATAATATTCTGGTTACAATTTTATATTATTATTTTATATATTTAATATAAAATTCTAACCAGAAATTAACGTTCAGCTCCGCCTCAAAATCCGTCTTAACTGATAACCTGTATTGAAATACATGTATACTTATATATTTTTTCCTCGTTCCCCAGCTCCAATCAGCTCACTGAGCTGCCGCGCGAGGTATGCCAGATGCCTCTTCAGGTGCTCCTAGTTCCCGACAACCTGTTGGCCACGTTGCCCAAGGAGATCGGCAAGATGAGCTCCCTGGCCGAGCTGGACGCGTCCAACAACAGGCTGACGCAAGTGCCCATGACCCTCGGGGACTGCGGCGGGCTTAGGGCGCTCGATTTGAGCAACAACCAGCTGGGTTTACTACCACTGCGTAAGCGATGCATTGTTTTCTTTTTTTTTTGGGTGATGGAGGCGAAGTGTAAAGGCGTGAAATTACGACTGGACTGTCGAGTTTTGATATCTTGCAACCTATGCTTCAAGAAAAGATTTTAAAGAAAGAAGATTTTAAAATAATACTTTATTATATTACGAGCGTAATTTTCTATTTTAACTTAGAAATATCGCCTTTTTCAATTCAATAAATCTTGCTCGTCTTTATGCAAACATCACACTTCGTTAAAAGCTTTTGTAACGAAATGTAATATCAACGAGATATATCATTGACATAAACATCGT
This sequence comes from Lamproptera curius, assembly GCA_029286875.1. Classification (NCBI taxonomy): domain Eukaryota; kingdom Metazoa; phylum Arthropoda; class Insecta; order Lepidoptera; family Papilionidae; genus Lamproptera; species Lamproptera curius. The sequence goes on along the minus strand of JAGSMT010000102.1, from coordinate 1,398,536 downwards.
TAATAAAACGTTAATGATGGGCTACACACGCAAGTGCAAATGACTTGATACAATTACGTCTGAAAAATATTTTACCTTATATATAGTATTTTAGTTGAAGTCGCACTTGCTAAAAAGAAATAATTTGTTTATGTCAGTATTTATTAAACCTCCGTAGCCTAGTTACAAAGGCGTGTGCTTTAAAAACCGGAGGTCGTGGGTTCGAATCCTGCGGGGACTCGATAAATTTTCATTGTTGTTTCCTAGTTGGTTAGGGCAATGCGGTCCATGCGTCGGGTAAAAAGTCGGTCTTGCGCCGATCGTGTCGGTCATCCGTTTCATCGGACTATGAGAGGGAAGAAAGAGGGAGTGCATCTGTGTTTGCGCGTACATTTGTGCACTATAATATCTCCTGCGCAGTTGGCTGATCTCTAATATAGATCGGCCGCTGTAGTCGGACTCTACCTAGCGGACATTATTTATTCAACCAAAAAATATACTTAGAGAAACTAAAGCGCTGGTAATTATTGATACTAGATACAACCACAAGGTCAACGAGGCCACCTATATCTTTTGCAAGTCGAGATTTATATCTTGACTAGGTCATTTGACATTAACTAACCCTACAAGTAAAATCTATCAATTTAGTAAACTGTCTATTAAAATTCACCGAGTCATTCGATATCCCTCATAAAGATACAATTTTAACAGTTCAACCGTTCGCTATATTTGTCCAAAGCGCTCCCAATAAAGTTTCAAACCGAACGCGTACTGTAACCGTACACTCTGGCACTAAGTGAAATATCGTTTGGGCGCGGCGTAGGTGCGGCGAAAGCACCAATAACAACCTAGCCTCTATCGAATTAGACCGGCGTCGTCTAATAGCACGATAATTTTCCGTAATCATTTGTACTAACACATCGTTTTTTTTTGTTTTCGTCAAAAAGCCTATTATTCTTTTGCTGCTTCCTACGTTTGTAAAAATAACGGCTACTTGAGGTGGTAAATTTAATGTAGTATAGGCATTCCGTTGTAAAAGCGTATCGATTGTTAAGACGTTCTTTGTTTTAATATCTTTAGTACTATTGAAATATTCTGTGTATTCAAACGATCAAGAAGTAATTAGTGTTTGTTTTTTATTCTTAAAGCATGAGCAGGAGACGCAGATTTCAAGACGCTATAAATCCGCTCACCACCCTGAGACATAGGATGTTACGTCTCGTTTACCCATTAATTACGCTAGCTACGGTGCCCTCCAAACCCGAAGATGGTAGTAATCACACACTACTGATTTGCGGCAGTAATAGGCTCCGCGGTGATACTACAGACGGTCTTTTTAAAAAAAAACCAACCACCATAGAGATTATATTTGTTATTACTAAGAAATATTAAAATTGGAAAATTTTATTTCTGTGTAATAATTAATAGTTAATTTCACAGAAATCACATACCTCCGCCTCGAACACTTGGACGTCAGCTGCAATTGTATATCGTCACTTCCTTTGGAGCTGCGCAACATGACAACACTGGTGACACTGAACCTGGACAACAACCCACTCGTCTCACCGCCCACTACCGTAAGTAATTATAAAATAATCTAGTTTATTTTAAAACTCGAGCAAAATAGGATGTGGATTGCTGTGTCTCAACCACCGCTTAACGTGGATGGAGAGACCGATATTTCACGGTAACGCTTTTACTTTGTACTTGTTACAAATCATATTTTTTTTTTAAATACATAAAAGCTGCCCAATACATATTACTAGGTGGGCATATAGATATGATGGATTCGTAAACACACTCGTATTTTTATAGTGGGTAACCGTGTTAATTTACGTTTTACTCTGCCGATTACTCATTTTAGAAGGAAATACGCCAATAGCAATTCAGGTTAAAATCACACAATGGTTACAAACAGCGTCTCCAGTATAGTAAATAAAATTTTGTATGTAGGTATTCCTGTTCTGATTATATTTTCTGCAGCTTTTTTAAGTGAGAGAAATGTTTATGACACTGTTTTATATAATTATATTGCAATTGAATCTGAACTTTTGTAAGTGAAAATTATTCCTATTTAAGATTATTTTTAATTTTTAATAGCGGGCACTCTTAGCGATCTTTATCGATTTGAAATTGACACAAAATATATGACGATCTTCGTGCTCCAAGGTTGGCAATATTGTTATTATTCAATTTGATACTGATGGATACCAATGTAATAAAAGAAATATTATATATAAAAACTAATTTTACCATACGTTCGATTGTTGAATCAGTCTAAATGAAGTTATAAAATAGCTTATCATCAATTATGGACGATAAATTGTCAAAACATTATGTCAAAACAATGAAAAAAGTTTACGAACATAATTTTATCAATTTTCAATCGTTTTAATTGGAAAAGATTACTGTGGGGCAATAAACGTTTATCTACTGGCCTAATTATTTAGTGAACATCATTTCTTCAGACCTGCTCTAACTCCTTTTGGAATAACGTTGATATTTTCGCCACTAACGTTGCATGTAGAAGTTAACTTTTTAAACTTTATGTATTCGAGAGCCTCGCTTGCTTTATTTTCGCAATATTAAAGACTTTCTTTAACCTCGAGAGGGCTTTTAACATTTCAATGTTGCTTCATTATTATTTAATACCCAAAGGAGCGGCTTTTGCGAGCGTTTTACTTGTTGAGTCGCTAAGTAGAACGCGTTATTGAGTACTAGGCGAGCAGAAATTCATGCAGGTAAAACTGCTGAAAGGTAGATTATGCTTGTGTCTTTTGTATATGAGTATTTTGCTACTCATTTCTTACTTTAGTTTAATAAATATATTATTTTGTTATTAGAACGAATAAACGTAAAGTTTTAAACAAGTTTATTTACTAGTATTTCGAAGTTCAAATCTTGGCAAAGAAGATTTCGTTTAAGAACTAATAGTAGCATATAGTGCTAAAGCGTCATATTAAAAATAAAGGATATTTTCATAAAAAGGAATATAAATAATTTCTTGTATACATGAATAAATAACAATAGAATGAACATGCATGCTCCTTGCCCTGTGCTACTTACATGGTAAGTAGTATCGTTATCTTGGTAAAAAATTAACCGGAAGTAGTCGATATTGCATGGCGTCATAAATTTTATTATTTTTTTATTGTCGCCAACTTAACTAAGATAAAACATATACAGACGGTTCGTATTAAGTATGTTGTTAAGGAAAAACGGGTTAAATAACTAAAACTAAAAGTAACTGAGAGATTTTTTTTAATGTTTACAAGGTCATAACAACTGTCTGTATTTAGCAAACAAATTAAATATAAAAGAAAAAAATAATAAAATTATATTTTACTAGGATGCTGTCCTTACACCTGATATTCATTAAATTCTTTGCCATTAAATTCCCTTTCTTATGTAAAGTAGACTAGTTTTATGACTTTATAATAAATATTTATATGACTATTAGAAAAAGCGTGATTATCGGATGACCTTGACCACAGAAAACAATGCAATTCACAACAATTGAAATTTATGTGTGATAAGCGTGCGTGAGCAAAAGATATTTTTTTTTCCTATTTTCTACATAAAATATAATAAATATATTGTTGCGTCAAAACCTGTAACGAAGTAGAAGTGCAGTTTTTCAACTTTGATAAAAGCAGTTACTAAATTTTAATAATAACGCTGTGCTCGCTTCCAAGATTGGGAGAGACAAAAATCTGCAAAAACATTCATCATCATCATCAGCCTGTGTCAGTCCACTGCGGGACATAGGCATCCCCTAATGCACGCTACCGCTTCCAATCTTCGGCTATTCTCATCCAGCCCACAACGGCCATTTTGCGAATGTCGTCACTCCATTTTGCTGCAGGGCGTCCTACACTAGGTTTGCCGAGCCTCGGTCTCCACTCCAAAACATTTCAACTCCAGCGGTCGTCAGTTCTGCGGCTTATATAACCGGCCCACTGCCAGTTCAGCATACTAATCCGGTGGGCTATATCGGTGACTCTGGTTCTCTGACGGATTACATCATTTCTGATGCGGTTCTTCAGAGATACTCCGAGCATAGCCCTCTTCATAGCCCGCTGAGCGACTTTAAATTAGTGGACCGAACCGTAAGTGTCCAAGTCTCGGCACCGTAGGTCATAACGGGTTCGACGCACTGATTTGAGGCACTGTGGGACGGGTGACGAGAAAACTCGAACAAAGACATTAAGAAAATTAAATTGTTACGAACTGTATAAAAGATCATAATTTAGAAATAAAAATACCCGAAAAACAAACTCATGTTACACTAAAAGTATAGAAAGAAAATAAATAGAATCGATTTAAATAACGTAATGTCAACAAAGTGAAGTGGTATCTGCTTGTCGCTTAGGTTTCCTCATGACAAATTTTCAGAACGCTAAACGTTTGTAACCACTTCGTTAATTTGATTTATTACATCTGTCCCGTCTTTTCTTGAACTGAATTATAGCTGCGGTGCCTTCCAAATCGGAATTACGACGACGGACGCAGGGACGTTTATACACTACTACAGGAACAGGCACCGTCGTAGTCGATACCCTGAACAATGAGGAACCTTCCACTTTCCAACGCACCTTTACGAAATTGTCGCTTGCGTTTACCTTATTACCTTTGCTTCGTATTTTATCATTGACCACCTCAACATTTCAGGTGTGTATGCGCGGGCGCGTGCACATATTCAAGTACCTGGAGAACATGTCGAACAAGGACTCTCTGCCGGCGCACAGGCGGATGGACGAAACGCGACGCTCCGCGAAGCACACCTCCTATATAAACAGTTCGGCACTACAGAGCGCCGCCCACCAAATAACCTCCGGAAATGCGACAATAGACTGCTTACGTCACAAGCCGAGGCATGTCGTCGATAGCGGGTACTGCACTGACGGCGTGGACAAGAGATGGTCTAATGAAGGTGGGGTTTTGCTCTCTAGTATTTTACTTATCCCTCCCTCTTATTTTCATTTTGTTCTTTCTCTCTTACCTTTACCCCTCTCTCTTTTTCTCCATATCTCTTCTCCTGTCTTGTCTTTATACTTTCTCTCTCTCACTTTTTCTATTGTTTATATTATTTTCTATTTCCATGTCTTTATTTTCATTTCTGTCGTCTTGCCGTTTTCTTTTCTTGAAAAATAAATAGAATTGGTTTTCAACGCATGTGTATTTAGGCATTGGTGCCTAAATAGATCTATGTACAAACGGAGTACGCAATTTATAACAACATGTAACTTACATTTTTTTATGTCAAATACTTTGTATTTTTCGCCGATTACATTAGCAAGGTGCATCCTGAAAATAATAAATGGATTATCTGATAAAACGCGGAAGCTCTAACCAAATTACTAATAACACTCGTAATTTTTATGGTCGAATATCTTTGTTCGCAATTGACACTGATTGGATAAATTTTTAACGACGAGCAATTTGTTGCAACAAGTGTTATCCTGACCTTGTGGCTTTATTACGACAATATCATTGAATATTTTCAATCGGAGACTTTGATTAGCTTGTGTGTGTGTGTGTGTGTGTGAACATAGAAGCTATAAAATATGCCAATTAATGTCCTTAACATTTTTAATGCAAGTCTCGGATTTGATTTTATCTAGATTTGATAGTCTATTTCATTGTTTAAGATTAAAAATTAGAACTATGAAATATTATAAATGATTGATATGTTTAGCACATATCAATCATTTTGTTTAATAAATAATCATCAACAGCCTGTGTTGGACCACTCCTCCTACTCGTCGGACATAGGCTTCTCCTAATGCACGCCTTCTCCATTAGAGGTTATTTGGACCGTGTCCCAAAGCTGTGTGCCGACGTTTTACAAGCTCATCCGACGCATGGATCATCTTACTTTTTAGACAATCGGGCTATCGGCCCAAATTTTTCTAACCGACCAGAAAATGATGATACAAAAGTCTTTTTCTCCGCGGGATTCGAACCCACGACGTCCGCTTTAAACAAGATTTAAGACCGCTTGACCACGGAGGCGGTTAATTTATAAGAACGGCTTATCGTGCAACTGCGCCGACTTCCTCTTTTAGCAAACGTTCTTTCACCAGCTCCTTCGCCCATCGTATATTGTGAGATGTAGCAGTAGGGCTACGCACTAGAAATACATATCGCTGATCCTACCGCCGTTCATTAGTCAATATTAGCCGTAGGAAATATCGGCCGTACCATCTTGGCCAGAAAGTCCCACTAACCGTCAATTTGGCGTCCGTCTTACCTCACCAATAAGCAGTAATACGTGTCTTTTATGTATCGTACCGTTATAAATTTATAGGAGTGGAAAAATGTGTATATATCTTTTTAGAATATTTAATCCGTGCTTCTTACAGGTGGCGGTGAGGCGGGCGGTGGTGGCGGTTCGGGCAGATCGACTCCAAGCACTCCGTCTACCCTCTCGCCAGGCGCCGCCTTGTCACGGGCGCACTCACTGTCCAGTGAATCCCCTTTAGCTCCACTAACGCCCTTACTCACCGGGTAAGTTGACTGTAATATATGCGGTATGTTGGTAAGGTTAGAATTGATGGAAAGTCTCTAAAGAAAAGCCAAACAACATGTAGTTTTGAGATGGTCATTTGTATACTAAAAAAAAGGTGGATTATGTTGATTTGGATTCTCAATTACTAAATTGACGACCATCGGATTAGTACGTTGTAATTCCGTATGGAGAGGGATTTATTGGCTACTTGTTTTTTTTTTTAATAATGTGTACCTTGTTTGGCTTTAGTAGGTTTGCATTATGTTCTAGAGATCCAGACGATATGTCTGTTGATATAATAAGCAATAACCCTATAAGCATTAAAATTCGATTAATAAATTGTGTTCTTTATGGATCATTTATTGATTTAAAGGTATGATGTCCTATTACGATTTTAAATAGAAAAAAATAACATTGCGGACTTGTTATTGAAAAAATTAAAAATTAGGGCATATAAATGCAACTGTGTGACTAATTTAGACGACGGGGAATGACGGATATAATTAGGGTTTAGATCAGTAGTACTGTTAAATTCACGAGGCATGCGTAGTTCTAATCACTAGGGGTATGGTTATAGGTATTATTATTGCATGCACGAATTGGGTTATATTGACTTGATTAGAAGTTGTAAGGGTAATGAAGCGATGTTCTACAAGCACGGCAATAACTAAATCCAAAAGCAATATGTATTAATATCCAAACATGTCGCCAGCCCATCGCTTCATTATTGCGCCGACTTCTTATTAATTGGAATCGAATCTTAGTAAATTTATATTTATGGTTTTTAAGGGATTGGGTCGATATATTTTTTTTTATAGCAACCAATCAAAATATTTAATGCAGCTACGAGAATATCTTTGAATACTTTGTGGAGATTTTTTTAAAGAGTAATAAAATAATGTACTATGTACGTAATATTAAGTTCTAGAACCTAGCAAGTAACATAATTTAGGTGGACCTTAGAAGCTACCATTGTAATCTATCAAAAAATTTCTCCCGTCTCACGTTGCATTGGCCGAAACAGAGGTAAAAAGGAATTCTAATAAAACTCCCCATCTTCTTCATCGACATCATCACTTCCCTAACGCATACGTCTTTTCTTCTCTGTTTATTTTTTTTATATACTTTGTCACCGATCCCCTTTTTAATTAACTCCCGGTGTTGTCCCTTTCAGCCTCCGTATATCACCCGAAGGGACCATTACAAATGGCGACGATAGGACTAAATTAGCACATCAGCAAACCTACAGGTACATTGTCACTCATACGCACGACTCTCATGTACATGACGCACTAATCTGTCGCTTGTTGCTTCTCTATCTGATGACACTTTGGCGTGGGATTAATATCTATAATGTGTATCCTAAAGTGACGCAATAAAACACTTATCGCTTGCACATTCGATTTACTTTGACGTGTATTCATGGGTGGTGTAATAATGTAATATTAGTAATATATAATTTGACTAACACTTGTGTTAACTGCTTTGTGCTCGACATGTCTAAGTGTCATCGGTATTGACGGTCGAGGTGAAAACATTCTGTATACAAACGTTTATATAACAAACGATTGTTTAAACATATTATTAATTATGCTTCAGCAATTTGTGCCCTATAACTTGGTTAGGTTTTAAGTTGTTTTTAGATACCCATATCTTACCAAATAGAATGTTTTCATCCTTGTCCGTTGACATATACGGCTCGATTTGTTGTTTTAATCATCACCATTCGCCTCCCCAGACAGTACAAAGAAGCCCTAAGACAGCAGCGCCAGCAAGACATCTACCGTCCCCGCACCGAGCAGCCTTCGCCCGAGCTGGACCCCTCACCGTCCCAATCGCCGGTCCACCTGCAGAGGAGTTCAGCGCCGCATTCGCCCGATAACGGCCACTCCTCCCCTGGCCCCTACCATCGTTCGTTATCATCCAACGCGACCACCAACCCCTCCCCTAGTCAACTACCGACCTCCCCCCTCCTCCACTCTACTCCCAGAAGGTTCCAGAACGGTGATAAGCAAGAGGAATCGAACCGCAGACCGGTCCAGAAAGTGGTACCCTCGCGGAACGTGAAGCCGTACACCAACGGACCGGAGTACACTCGTGTCAATGGTACAGAGACGTACACGAAGCCCACTTCCCCGACTAAATCGCCCACCGGAACGATGTACGGCACAGTCAGGTCCATACCGCGGCCGACTGATAACGCTAAGCTTTTGACAACGACCGTCTCGTATCTGAAAGGCGCTCCCAAACCGACTGGGAAATTGCCATGGAGCAAAGAGGCCGGCGATAAGCTCAGCTTTACCATGAAACGGGAGTTCGACAAGCAGAAGGAGGAGTCTGAACTGCTGGAGCAACTGAGGACGGTAGGTTTCTTGCATATTTTTAGAAGGTTTTTTGTAAATGAATTTTGTCGTATCAATTTACTTAATAATTTCACTTGGACTGTTTTGAAAAAAAAAAATAAGTCATTAGGAAATTTTCGCCCTTTTTGTTTATACACAATAAAAAAAATTGTTCTTTTAAAACACTAAAAAGTGCCACGCGAATTTTCTGATCTGACATCTTAAATTTTATGCATACGTTAAACCAACAGTTTATTTTAAATATTATATAAAAATCTTATAAGATACTATTGTTTTAAGTTCCTTATTAATCTTGCAGATAATCGAGACGAGGCTTAAAATGTCGCTGCCCGATCAACTAGCACCGGTGTTGGCTGACGGCGTAGTATTGTGCCACCTCGCGAACCATGTTCGTCCTCGGGCAGTCGCTTCAGTACACGTGCCCTCCCCTGCTCAGGTACAGTAGTTTATACGCAATTAGTGAAGCAAGTTAGATGGTCACGTTATAGGTAGGAATCGGCTACCTAGCCCACTTTTAATTATTGTTACCAGAGCATCTTACAAGGCTCGTCATTCAATCCACCTGCTGCCACAATAGTCTAGTTTACGGTTAATATGGTGCGGACACACAACTACTTTATATTCTTGTTTACTACTTAGTTAAGGAAATCATCCGTCAGGCTATAAAAGTGAAAGAAAAGTAAGTGCACTTGTGGCTTCGCGTATACTAGTGCACTTTAATTTCTTCTGCTCAGTTGGCTTATCTTTAATATGATTGGATGCCGTAGTCATGATCGGCTCAAAATAATTATTCGTCACCCGTCATAATTAGCCCCTTTCAGTCCACTGTTGGACGTACGCCTTTAAAAACGAACGCTGCCTACTTGAACCGACTACTGCACGGAGATCGGCATCCCACCTGGTCGGGGTCGACGAACACTTCGTTTTCCTAAATGTGGCCTCCACTCTAGAACGACGAGCCTGTCAATTTGCTATAAATAATAAAAAAATATACAGCTGACCTCGATTATTTTACATATGATTTCTAAGTTGTTTTATAAAGTGTAAATTATTGACTAATATTTTACAGACATTCGAATTTAGTGTAGAGCTAACATTATAGTGCTATGTACATTTTTACGAATGGTTTGTTTTTGTTGCAGCCTAAATTAACAATGGCAAGATGTAGGAGAAACGTCGACAACTTCTTGGAGGCGTGTCGAAAGATCGGAGTGGAAGAGGTAAGCACAAAATTCTATTAATTACTTATCCTTGTGTTTAAAAGTAACAATTGTTTGTCTGTGTGTTTGCTGCTAGTTGTTGTCTAAGCTAGATCCCCTTAATAGAGTTTAGCCGTTACTCATATCGCTCTTTCGAAATAATTGCATCTTAGCTGCTTATTAATAGTTTTATTATCTATTTATTAACCAACCAACTTGATTCCGGCCATTTTCAATCGGGACTATCTTATATCGCGGCTATTGTTATTAGGGACCATACTATATCGCGGCCATTTTATACAGCGGTCATCTTTGAATATGAATCATATTATATTGCGGTTATATGACGTAGCGAGCGTAGGCAAAGGGGCGGTGTTTCCCAGTGTTGCAGGCTGCGCCGGCGTCCCTTCGCGGCGGAATGTTATTGAGTGCGAAACTTACCGAGTCGGGTGGCGTGTGTTGCAGGAGCTCATCTGTTCGCCCGAGGACATTGTGGGCCCCGCGCGAGAGGGGGACGCCGCTCTCGGCCCTCTCGCTCGCACGCTCGGCGCGCTCCTCACACACGCCACGCCGCGAAGGGACGGCGGCGCGGCCACGGTTGCCATGACGACGGCGGTCTCCATGGCGACCGGGACGACTACTTACCCGAGGAGGGACCGTTGGAGGGAAACGAGAGCTTGGAAGTGAACTACTACCACAGACAGTCGGGGAGATACGCCGAGGACAGATTCATAAGCAACTTCAATTACGGCTACGCGACCAACTACACCATCGACGAGTCGGAGGAGTATCACCTGAATTGTGAGAACGAAGCGCCCCCCGCCAGCTATTCGCCGGTCTACGACGGTTTGAGAAATAGAGGACCTTATTACCAGAACAATAGGATCCAATTCGTGATGCCGTTCTGCAAGGAGGGCGCGGTGCTGACGAGCGAGAATTTCGATATATACGACACTGACGAGGTCGATTTTCCTTTAGTCAGTGAAATGGACTCCGAAGGTCGTTATGATAGGGACAAGTTGAATTTGGACCTGCAGAGTAACAACAACAGCGAAATGACCCCTCCGGTCGAAACTGAGAAGGAAAGAGAACACAGGATATTTGTCACCTGGCTCTGTTTGGGAACATTTTTCGTGTCCGCCATCTTGCTTATTTTATTCCCTCTTTAAACTTTTTTTGTTGTCTGTGGTCGCTTCAAGTGGAGTTATTTCTTTTTCCGGGTTGTATGGAACGTTGTGTTTTGGCTTGTATTCAATTGCCATTAATGAAGAATTCGTGTGGATGGTGTAAAATGTAAAAGCTTTTTGTTGCTAGTTCATAGAAGGGGGTCTGAACTGTTTGTTTCGTATGAACGCATATGTGATTTGACCTCAACGGTGTGTTGCCTTACTTCGGAACTGTGATTGTAGTCTGAAATGTAATTTTGAGGCTGCTTATAGTTTACAAATGGAATGGAAGGAATGAGACTGAACTGAGGGATGTCTATACAAATGATGTAAAATTAAATATTATTCGACAATGTTTTCTATTTTGATTTTTTTCTTAGTATCCAAATTTTATTGACTTTAAAGTTTTTGTGGGTTTTGTTAGTGCTAGTGATTTTTGATTGGCTATGACTCGTGCTGTTTATGTATTATCGTTGGGTTGTTTAATTCTTTTCTTATATTCCAGAGATCTCAGCATTGTTTTGGTTGGAGAGGTTTTTTTCTATTAGTTTAAGGTTTATTTATGCGGTTTAATTTGATCTTGTAATTATATTATTTGTACGTTTATTTACTGTTAAGTGATTGACCAATGTACTTTTTTGCACCTGTTGATGATTCAAGAATTAACTACAAGGCTGTATGCATTTCTCTTTATGATATTTGCTTTTTTAGAGAAGCAAACATCACTGCCTGGGTCGATGGCCCTAAAGGGAGACTTTTAATGATTGATTTGTAGGAAGTAGTGGTAGCTACTGTAGCGATTTATAATTAATTAGTATCTATAAGATTATAAATTTTATTTACGGCATTGAAAAATTTACCTCATCGAAATGGCCAAATTATCATTTACAAAAAACTGTGATTACAATTTAAATTGTCATGATTCCTACAAAAGAGTGTTGCCAAAATTATTTTTCCTTTTTAATATACTTAAACTACTTAATATGGCCATTTCTTCACATGAAACAAACCTACAGTCACACGTTAGTATAAAATTGGTGCATAAAAGTTTAAAAATGATAAAATAGAAATATGGAAGTGCGATAATTACGTTATACTAATGGTGTTTCTAGCTTATAGCGTTTTAATGTATTTTTTCTTATCAAATAAGAATACGCCTTAATTAGAATACCATATCGTTATTGTATTGAAAATTAAAAAAAAATGGTGTTAAAGATTTTCGAGCGGGACTGTACATCCGAGACACAGCTATAATTGTAATCGAAATAATATAAAATCCGTGCAGTCATGTTCACTCACAGATTGTCATGTTTTTAATTATTGTTCAATCATTACACATTAAAATAAAATAGATGCGAACTATGATTTGAAAACATTTTGTTATAAATTAATTAATTATGATCTAACATTTAATCATAATAGCCAGCTACGTCTCGTCTTCCCCTAAGCCGAATTTGATGTTGGATATTATATAAAAAAAATCACCTATCTCCATGTTGGCGTAGTATGGCGTTTTTATGGAATATCACCGCACGTAGTATGACGCCATGACTGCAATGGGTTACATTATTACTAAAAGCTCATGTCTACTCGGCTTAAGAGTAAGCAGGTGCAGTCCTCTCTTAGTAGCTATTAGATATATTAAGACTATATTTCGAGGCTTTATCGTTTAATATTGGACATTATAAAAGACACGAGGGTTATAAAAAATTGTCATAAATTTTCGTATTTAATAATATGTTTTAACGAAACGATCTATAACGAACGAAAACTCGACCAGTAATGTATTTAAGGGCTTCAAGTAGCCGTCACTAACACTTTTGCATTTAAATGTACACGCGAACGGATGATGCAACTTGGCGACTCAGGAAACAGCTTTTGTTCTTGCCATAGTTAAGAATTAGAAAAAGCACGACTTTCCAGGAATTGAACGTTAGAAATAAATAAGGAAACGGATTTTACAAGTTTTTTATTGGACGTAGTGTACACTCGCTAAGTTAAATCATTCCGTAAATATTTTATTGTAAGCATTCCAAAGACATTTGTATATTTTATAAAGACACTATTCTGTATATTTTAAATGTGTACGGGAACCTATTACCGCACAAATGTTTGCGCTGATCTAACTATATACTTTTATCTGTTTGTTTGCACTATTTATATCTTTTTTTTTTGCCTATTCTATATGATAACTTATCCGAATACATGCATTTTTATTGTTGTTATATAGCCATATTTAGAATATTCATATCAATTAGGGACCATCCATAAATTACGGGGGGGAGGGGGTCGAATAAGTGTCATTATGTATGAAAAGGGGGTGTGAGGGGACCTAAATTTCGTGACGTCACTTTACAAATCTTCGTGTTAAAATAACAATACTTAATTTGGAACTGCTGCCTGAATTGAATAATGTCAAATTGTAAAATTTAAAATATTTGACTTGGCACTAGGGGGGTGGGTTCAAATTAATCACGAAATTGGTGTAACGTCGTTTTTGGATGGCCCCTTAACTATATACTTTATCTTTGTATTATAAATTTAATCAATTACAAAGTTGCTATATATATACATATATAGCTGTTTTTATTCAAGGTTTATGGATTTGGCCGCTTAGGCGATATAATAAAACATATTAATTATATTAATTTGTACTTATCGTGCACATTGAATTAAGCTTACGTCTTTATTCTTTTGAGCTTTAAATTTTCAAGTACAATGCTAACTTAACAGATTGAGATATATTTAACAAATATATAATTTATGCTTACATAGATATCTAGATGATTTGTGGTGCTTTTGTATTTATTTTGTTCAATGTCAAGTTTTAATGCACTGCTTTGCACTTTTTTGCTGTTATGCATTAGCGTGTCTGAGTAATATATTTATTATTTTAAAGTCTGGTGTGCTAGTTATGTTGTTTATTAACTTATAATAAACTTACTGCAGCTCTTAGGCTTCCATTATGTACTAAGAAAGACGTTATAGTTAAGATGCCTAATTTTGGCACAAATATTATTTAAGGAGGAAAAATAGAAATACTAACTTTGCAACACAGACAGTAAAAATATCCAATTAATGGATCGAAGAGTTTCTTTTGCGATCTTTACATATAAACAATTAGTGCATTAAAACTGGACTACATTTCTTGAACTGATTTTGATTATATTGAAATTCTTTGTTTATTTTTTTTGGAAAAAAAAAACATTTAGTTCAGTATTCATTTTGTTTGAGGTAACAACAATTGCATTTTTCTAGTTAAGTATACATAGTGTACTTTGGTTTACTTTAAGATTTAATTTTTATTTGCTAATAGAACGAATTTTTCTTTTCGGATAACAGGTTTACGATTGTACTTTTTTGTATCTACTTACAATGTTTTATTCTTCATTTAATATAATAAAAACTTATTGGCGATATTGATGTTTATATTATTTATATACTCCCATTATTTTAGTTTGTATCTCGCATCGAAGACGGATTATGCGTAAAAGTCGATACAGACAGTAGATATTTTATTTCTATATTCTTAAGTAAGATTTTAAGGTATTGTATGTGCGGAGCGCACGAGAAATGTTGCATATTGTTACGCTTCAATTGTTACCCTTGAATCGAAAATTTCAAAAGATGTATGGACAAAAATTAAGGAATCGGACATCTGGAACTTATTTTCCTAGGCTGAAACAACTGTTAAATGCCGTTTCATTGGTACCATAATATATTTTAATTAAATCAGTCGACTGTCCCAAAAAATAATCAATTTCTCTTTACATTTCTAGAAGCTGATGTGTTGCGCGGCGGACGTGCTCGAGGGCAAGGGAACAGTACAGGTTGCGATCACGGTCACCGAGCTTTTGAGGAGGCACTCCGCCTTCCGCGCCCCCCTCCCCGTCTCCCCCTCCACTGCGCTCAGCGCCTCCCTCCCCCCTCCGGCGCCCTCCCCCGCCGCTGCTCACGCCACCTAGCGCCCGAGACTCGCGCTCGCGCCGCAACCCGCCCTCTCGCTCTAGCTTTAGCTTTTGCTCAGGCTCTAGCTTTAGCTCAGGCTCTAGCGACAGCTCAGGCTTAAGCTTTAGCTTAGCTTGGCCATAGGCGATGTGGTACGGACGTATATTAAATACGCACGCGTTTTACGTGAAGGTAACGTTTTTTATATGCGTTGAATGACGCTTGTTGAGTGTAATAATTTGCGTTTGATACGCACTTTATTATTTCATAAATGCTTTCTAGTTCCATTTGTGTCGATCAATTCATGCTTGTCACTGATATATAAATGTGTTTAAGAACAAAAATTATAACAAAATAATACCGGTTCTCACAAGAATGTAAGCAATTACAAGTAGTGTAAGAATTAAGAATCAACTCATCCATACGTAATGATGACCAATTTACAGGTCGCATATGTGACTATACTCCTTACAAAACAGTGTGAATTCATTGTGATTTCTTTTATGTGAGTTTTTTTATGAATGGAGCGGAACATACATGTCAATGTAACGAAAATTTTGGATCTTCAGGTTATGGATTATTGTTAAGTAAGCACAACGTGGATTTAATAAAAATCATGCATATTTTATAATGATTAAAATTCGGAACTTTCTGTCTTACTGCAAAGTATTAACTGGTATTTTGGCAATAACATAATATTGGCTTGTGTAGATGCAGACATATGAGATTGATTTTTTAAAATATTTAAACTACGTGAGTAAAACACAGATTTTTTCTTGTATAGTTAAGGTTTATTTGTATTTAAATTTTGTGCCATGAATACCAAAATTACAAACACGGCTACGATACAAGTGCTGGGATATCTAGAGCCGTTTAGGCTAATAATAAGAACAATTTTTAGAATGATATTGGTATAGCGTTAAATGTATAAATGCAATATCGATTATCTTATCTTTTACTTAGCTTAAACTTAAAATGTCATACGTAGCTAAGTATACGTTTATGATAGGATTTTGAGTTTTCAACAGAATTATAGAATACTCGACTCATTAAATTTACAATATAAATTTTCAATTTTACAAGTTTTTCAAATGCGTTTATTATTTATTAATTAAATACGGTATGTAATATCAATTAAAATTGCCTTCGTGACAAGAGCTAACAATTAATACAATATTTCATCATGTACAACGTTTTACAAATTAAATTTGCATATTACAAGCTAAAATCAAAACAAACTAACATCACATTGCAACTGAATTAAGAATGAAGTCACTATAGCAACAATATGCTTATAAACGTTAATATGTACGATAAATAATCTTTTTCAATGTGTATCGTAACTTTATTCAATTTACGAAGTACGTCTCGAAGGACCATTTTATTCCTATTACGGAATGCCTTACAACAATGTACTTGAATTAGAACTTAATGTATTAATGTATGTATCTCAAACAAATTGGCCTTGTTTGTACACATACTAAAGAGGTGCACCTTCTCGTAATAAATTGGATGAAATTTAAAATTGCCGCTTTTCTTAATTAGTAGTTACATAGTCAATTTGTTTGATAGTACTAACTAATGTAATTTAGTGCAATTACTAAAAAGCTCTTGCTGTTAATGAAATTTTAGACCAAAATATTTGTAATTCGATTAATTCGCTCGTAACCAAAAATGCATATTGGCAAGCATTATTGTCTACGTAGTCAAACTCATTGCGTAAGATCGTAAAAATTGTAGTGGTTTTGTCCATATACAAAATTAGTAAGCAGGAAAAGGGGGAACAAAATGCTTGTAATCGTTATAGGAGATAAAATTAGGTCATCGTTTTAGGGCAATGTGCCTTTTTACTCATTTGAGACCATTACTTGGGCAACGCGCTGTTTAAATTCAATTCAATTATACACGTATGTATTAAGCGTAAGAGCACTGTTTTCCATGACATTTTCACTTTACTTCACGTACCTAAAACTACATTATTATATTACACATTCAATTTAAAGTGCGTTTTCTTATTATTTGTTAAAAACCGATATCTTTTTTCGTAAAATCGACCAGTTGTTGACTTCTAACATTTTACTTTTTTTTAAGTTCTGCCGCTATCGCAGTGCAGTTTTATTTTACAATGAAATTTTTTTTAAATGGTATTACAAACGTGGCATATAGATTTTAAGTTTCGTGATAACATTAGGTTAAAGTTTGCGTGTTACTCTAAATATTTTTTAGTCTTTTAGGGAGTTTTACAAAAGCCGTTTTCATAAGCGGACCTTTTACACTACAAGCCTTTGGATAAAAAAATACTGTGAAATGATGTGCATCACGCTAAGAAGGTTGTTATATATACTACTAGAATACGAGCCTTAAAGTAGTGGTGCCGGAAACTAGTAATAATCGTAATTATTTATTTTATTTACGTGATTATCATACATATCAAATCCACTAATTTACGGTAGACTGAGTTGATATATACCAACTTATTCTGCCTGCGATCATGGATGCCGCAAAGAGTCCGAAATGACGGAATAAATATATATAGCTAACGCAAAAGATCCGTAAATTTGTGAATTTGATATGTCTATTAGAAATCGTTTCACCGGTAATTGTTGAAGCAATATAGTTTATTTATTACTGTTCGGCATTCATGTCATTCTCTTTGGTATACAAAGGTATATACAGACACTTTACCTACGAACGCCTTAAATATTATCGGTGCAGGAGTCGAAATCCAAACCAATAATCGGTCACTTGTACCTGAAAAATTAATTTACTATCGTACTGATTAAATGTACCGCTATAAAATTACGGCACAGCCTTCAGAGTTGTTCTATGATACAGTAACAGCCTTCTACGCGTTATTTTATCCATGGGCTTGTAGTCTATTTACCATAACATTAACTCTCGAAGTTGTAGTGAGTCAATATTCGAACGTCAGTGCCTTCCGTTCGTCACAATTTACAATGAGGATGGTTCAAGACGCATCACAAAGCGCTTAACAAGACACGAATTTACTAATGACCTTTTCGATTCGCCATTTACACAGGTTATTAGAATACTTAGGTACAATTTTTTCATCAACGACCGTTATATAAAATGAAACGTCACATTTGTAGTTAAACATTTCTCTTTGTAGGTTGGAGTGGCACGATTGTACTTTTATTACTTTTTAATCAACACAACGCTCTCTTATGTACGGACTTTGGTTAGTTTAAAATATGAAAATTAAATATTAAACGCTTATAATGCTTATCGTAAAAGTAAGTGATAGTTTTAGATTAAGTGTTTGTCAATTTAATATATATATGTATTATTCATACAAAACACATTATGTAACTCACTCCTGAACAATAAAACGCTAGGAAATGAAGGTTTAATGTACGTAAAGTTTTGTCCTATTATATATTTTAAACTCGTAAATAGGATTTTCAGAAAAATCATGTCAATTCACAAATTCGCCATAACCGTAGGCTGTGTATTACAACAGAATGTATTTACTCTTTTATGAATCTGTTTGATTGAAATAAATCAAATATGAAACAATTAAAGCTTCACGAAACGTACTTTCTTGGCTTAAGCTACTTAATAAATTATTACTTACATACTCTTTAATAATTATGTACATATTGCTCTACTCTTGCGCTTTTTTTGTTTAATAAAAGGCACTCACATATCTCATTTACCACCGAATTGGAAACTTTTGGGTTAATCAAATACTCATAGTTAAGTTTTGATTTATATATCATAAGAAGAAACCTTTTGTTCTCGTCATTTAATATTATAGATGTGTAGTTGATTCGTGCTATTTAAATACTTTATATTATTCTGAATGTATATCTAGTAATTAATATCTTTTTTGTGATTTGAATATTTTTGAGTGATTTTATGATAAATTGACGTATATTAGTTGTTTTTTTTATTTTATTGTAACTGTCATGTATGATTAATGACTAAATACTTTGGTAATAATTTGAGCTAAGTATTCTGACTATATAACCGAAGAAAACCATAATTAAGAATCTATGTCGTTTGATTTGAAATGTATTGATTTTATTAGGACCTTTGAAATATAGATTTATCATTGGCACGTTTTAATATTATCTTTTTGTATTACACGCAATTTTACTTCACTCGAATGTACTTCGATTATTCGTATTATGAATATATGCAATGTTTTTCTCAAAAGTTCGCACTCGTTCGTTACTGGATCGTGTATAAAATAGATGTAAGAGTAACAAAAGAACTGAGCGTAGGAATCGAGTCTTTGTCCCGTTCAAAGATTTTGTGCCAAAGACTTATGGTTGGGGGGGTTTCTTGTAAAAAGATTGTAACACTATGCACTGGTCTCTTAGTTTGATACGATGTAGTACTTATAATACACCCGTGTTTATATGTAGATAAAATAAAGGTATACTTATACATTTTATAACTGTGTCTGATTTATCACCTTTAGAAGTGTATGAAAGTTTTAATGTTTAAAAGTTGTTTATTTTTTTAATCTTATTAATATTATAGATGCGGAAGTTTCTGAGACTGGTATATTAGTTGCCCTTTAACGTAAAAACTTCTTGATGGTTTTTAATGAAACTCTACAATGTCCAATCCAATTATTATGCATCAGAATACTGAAACGTGAAAAATATAATAAAAAAATATAGGCATGTACAGAACAATCTGTGCCAGTAATATATTTCGACCGCAAAAGCTTTGACTATATAATTAAATAGTGCGTAATCGTCATTATCACAAATAACCGTAATTTCGCAGGTAAACCAGCGGTTAAACTAGTATGCCATATACGGAGTAGGCAATGTGTAATATAGATTCAAGGTATTCAGTACATGGTACCTACCATGTACTACCCCTTTTCACAAAGGACTGGGAAAGTACCTCTACAGTATCTACCTATTTCAACTACAAAACAGTTGAGTGTAATTATGTCCTATAATATGTCCATGATTAAAGGTTTTGTGAAAGGTGGCTACAACTGATGCCTTAAGCTTACATTTACCATCAGATGACAGTTCTGCTCGCGCCGTTGCTACATCAAATAAATTTATTATTATATACGATTATGTAGATACAACATCCCTTTACGGCTTTTTATAATTAACAATATTTTGAGCACGATGGTAGCTGCAAAGCCCTGAGCGCCATTTGTCCATTCCTCTCTAGGTCGAATATGACAAAATGTCAAAACGTATAACATGTGGTAAAGCCGCTTTGTATGCAGCGGTTAAGTAGTTCGTGAAGCTAGTCTTGGAAAAGTCGACAAATGAAGAACTTCACACAAGTTGTATAAGAAATAACATCTAGTGTTACAAAAACGCTTGAGGCAATATGACCGAAACGTCTGCAAGGGAATCGTCGAAATGAGAGTCTACATTTCTTCTTCCCTTGCCGAGAGCCTTAGACGCGGTATTTTATTTTATCCAAATAACAGATGCTATTAATGAAAACAAAATCTAATGTCAAACTTAACTGACCCCAAAAAGTTTGGCACTTTTATAGGTTTAACATCGCTGGGGATTGAAAATTGCCACGTGACGTAATAAGTACGCGTCTGGCGCCATTAGTGCTTGAGATTGACTTTGTTTACATTTATTTAGTGAAAACTCTAAATTGGCTAAACCGTTGCCATAATAAAAACTTTTATAATTTTTTAGACCAGATGGCGCTGTGTTAACAATTGAAGCGCGCATTTGTTTAATATTTTAATGGTAAATGATTATTAGAAAGATCTGTAACCACAGATATTGGATTTATTGTGAATTCAATAATAGAAGAAGAAAGAAATATGCTTGTATTCTTTCCAAATTTTTCTTATTTATAAGATCGTTACCAAAGTGTGTGACACATAAAAGACAAGCTTCTAAGTAATACTTTGTATAATATCGACAAACACGAAAATACGCATTTTAAGTTAAACTTGTAGGCTATAATTGGTATTTTCATTCCTGAAATGTATTGATTATTGGTATTGATATTTGTTCATGTAGTTATCAACTGAAACAGCTATAATTGTACACATACATTATAACACTTCCCATTAGATAATTTAAAACTAGACCATAAATATCAGTTCAAATCCTTATACGAAAACAAAATATGCATATTTTTTAAATAGTAACATTAAATGGAAGTACCGACTTGAATGTACCTCTTTTTGGATGGAGGTACCC
Organism: Lamproptera curius; assembly: GCA_029286875.1. Classification (NCBI taxonomy): domain Eukaryota; kingdom Metazoa; phylum Arthropoda; class Insecta; order Lepidoptera; family Papilionidae; genus Lamproptera; species Lamproptera curius. The sequence goes on along the minus strand of JAGSMT010000102.1, from coordinate 1,377,194 downwards.
AAGTTATTTAGTTCTTTTCAACTTAAACTATATCACTTCTACACAATCCTGTACGAAAACGTACCATTAGGAGCTTTGCTTGTTTGCAAGCTCGAAAAATCTAGCCTAATTTTATAATTTTATAATCTTAAACTACTGTTTATTCCTAAACGGACTAACGCTTTTGCTAACGTCCTTGCAATATTATAGATTTGCAATAGGATAATCTTACAATAATACTTTTATCATGAAACGTTTTTGGTTTCTTTAACTGTGCCACTTTTAAACAGTAAAAGTCATTATAATAATAAAACAATAACTTAAAATCATCAATTTCAAAATACTACAATCAATACTACAAAACAATAACTGCATTTTAAAGCATAAGACGAGTCATTAAAAAAACAAATAAAACATCAATTCAATACTCATCACAACAAGAGGCTCAAAAGTAAACTGACTCACAAGGCAAACCTAATGGCACAATGGTCTATTAAAATCAATTTATTAAAAAAAGTGGTGCGTAACTGTGGCATCGTTGGCGCAAAAGGCGTGGCTTTCATAATAGTTGGAAGCTGACTAGCAAGTTGGTGAACACGCCTCGATGATACCACATGAGGCCAAGTCAATCACGGCATGGGCGTTTCCGGATATTACGACGAAACGGTTTTTTTTTGTACTAGCTATATGCGATTATGGCGTGGCGAATACGATAGTTAACTTAAATCTGTACTGCTTTTTTCTATTCGCTTTGTTATGCGATCGCTAACAGGATGTCTAGGAGGGCGTTATTGAAAAAACATTCAATACGAAGCCGGTGATATGGATCAATTATCGAAAGTTGAATAGATTAAACTCGAATAGAATATATATATATATTAGAATATATAGACATATTTCAATTGCTCTTCAGCATTAGCTACCCTTTTTTTAAACTACAGTAATCGCTCTAATATTTTAAATAACCTCTTGAGATTTTGGCCTTAAAATTTTAGGTGTGTTTCGTTGCTTTGGTTATAACAACACATGCGACTATGTTAAAAATTTCTATTATTAAACATAGCAAGGTAATAGTTTTATGACGACTGACCGACAAAAATATCCTAAGTTGTCGTAGCATCCGGAGCCTATCCGATCATAGATTTTATTACTATGCAAGCAATAGACAATCGGGCCGCATTGTACTTTATTACGTTGGAATTTCTTAAAACCCGTTTTTTGCTGATTACTACTTGGCAAAAGAAATATTCATACCAAATTTGAAGTCAATCGGCCTCGGAGCGTCAGAGATATCGTGATGAGTTACTTAAAAAACGAGTTCTCTAATATATATATATATATATATATATATATATGTATATATATAGATAATCAAAAATGTATAATTAACGTATATATTTTAATTTAACTTCATTGTATTAACACTCCCTGATATACTCGGTAACCGCTTATTAATCATTTCTAAAGTTACATTTACAATGAAGGAAATCACTTTGTCGATCAACACATTTATTTACTTAATCGGAGTATTGAACCGTTGCCACCGGAAAAGCATTTCATGGAGGCACCCGTTCTAAGGAAACGCCTATCCACTGTTATTCGTTGGTCGTTCCGAACAAAAAAGGCGGAAAATCTAAAGGCATTGTTAGCGGCGGGCTGCTTTCTACGATTACTATTTACTTTTCGTAAAATCATCGCCCTTGTTTAGAAATAATTAATTAAAGGCACAATGAGGTCGGGCTATTGAAATGCATCGGCTTCTCTGTTTTTTTTATTGTCTGTGCTCGATACGCTTGCATCATGACGCCGTAGTTTCGTGATGGGCACATTTTGGAGCCAAATCGAGCGGAAAATTGGTTAGTTTTAATGGGGTTGCGGAATTAGGGTGGTTTTAATGAAGTATAAGGTATCTTTCGAAGTAATTGGTTGGAATGAAAACAGTGTACGCTACTAAATATATTAATAAAGAAAGATTCTACTTCCATTTTTAAATATTGGCATGATGATTCCGACAATGATTCTATGAGTGTCTTATTAAGTAGAAATAATATTTTTTTCATTTGTCGTGAGGATGCTATCAAGTAGACTGCCATACAAAATATGATAAAAAACATGCGCTCGGCGTGTTTTCTTCATAACCTGAATAAGTATTTTTGGTCATTCTTTCTATAAAAAATCTCTCAGATAAATCTATGTAAATATTTACATTACTCTGCGACTACTACTTTATACCAGGAGTGTTTATATGTTAATCTAATAAGTTCTAAACTCTGATACGATCTGATATCAAATTAAACAACAATGTAAGTAAAACGAACACCGCTCTCAATAGTTTCTTTCGCCAAATTTCAATTACTGTATGATTGTAGCCTGATAAGAGGGTTGTAGGTTTCGGCACTAATAAAGATACGTTTTTTGATTAATAAATTTCAGTTTGGGTAGGCTCTATAATAGCATTAAAATAAATTATGTTCTAACAATACTTTTATTAATTTTCCCGTGAATCGCATTTGTGAATTGAGTGTTAAATTCAAGTAAAAATTATGCATCGACTGATTTTTACACTAATTTATAACCCAAGACTGCCTCCGTAGCCTAGTGGTATGGGCGTGTGCTTTAGAAACCGGAGGTAGTGGTTCGAATCTGCGGGACGCAACAAATTTTCATTGTTGTTTCCTAGTTGGTTAGGGCAATTTGGGCCGATCACCCAATTATCTGAAAAGTAAGATGATCCATGCGTCGGATGGGCATGTAAATAGTCGAGTCCACCCACCAACCCGCATTGGACCAGCTAATGGATAGGGGTGTATTAGGGAGGCCTATGTCCAGCAGTGAACTAACAAAGGCTGATGATGTGATGATGTGATGTATAACTCCAAGAGTGTATAGTATTCTTAGTATCCTTTATAATGCGAAATGAAGAATGAAACGAACAATACTAACTCAAACGTAACGTGGTGAGCCACAGCTTTAGGTTGAATAAGTAATTTGGGCAAGTTAAACTGGCAAGCTGGACCTCCTATAAAATTCATAACGTCCTTAAACACTGTAATCATTTAAGACAAATATCCAATAAGTGGCAATCAACTCGAACAAATTTCAAACTTTCAATCGGAAGTTAAATCACTCAATCGATAAAATATCTAGAATTAGTAGTGTTACTGCTACAGACAAGGTAAAATCAAAGCGACATCGGTTCACTCCGCCGGCAATAAAACGATCACAATCGACTAGTAGGTAGGTGCCAGTACCATTGGAGCCATGCTGCGCTACAAGACACCCGCAGTCTCCCCAACACTCGGGCGACTATTATTTTATTAAGTTGTCGTTAAAGCTTTGCACGAACGACGTTTTACGATATTCCGAAGGCTGTTAAATTGTTAACCCGATAACAGTCATCGTCTATTTGATGCTTGTTAATTTTAGTCGGCTTCAAATTCACGCAATTAGTTATCGGGTTGAATACGGTCTGTGGCAAAATACAAATTGTTCAATATAGTCGGTTATACACACTAAGGTAGAAAAGTTAATGTAGAGTCACAGTCTTGCCATCTCAAACGCTGTATATTTCGACGGAACAGAAACGTCGTAATAGAAAAATAAATAACGTATAAAAAATAACCAATATAACGAAGAAAATAACTTTTGCCATATTATGATCACAAATTAATCTTTTGAACTGTTTTTCGACTTTGGTGAACAATTTCATTTTTCCGTTACGACGTTTCTAGTTTTTCGGTTGATATGTAAAAAAAGGTCAACAGGGCTACACGTATAACAGACTCCGGTACACGGAGACACGTATAACAGCCTACTACTAGGTATACATTTATTATCATTTGTTTTTTTTTTACATAATGTACATTAGTTACAAGTACCCAAAAGTCGGTAAGTAAGAGTTTACTATAGAAAACTGTTGAACCGTTCCGTTAATTAAATCCACCAATTTTACTTGATTGGCCAAGCAACCCGCTTGCTTACGGATGAAGACAACAGCGAAACATATTACGAGCATTAGTAACTGCGCATTTGCATGCGGTGTGATTCCGCACCGGCTTCAGGCCCGCATGAATAATGGATGCCCCGAGCGACTCCAATTACGTTCTCGTGCTAACATGTTTACTTGTACGTAAGGAGTCTACTGATAAGGATCGTCAACTAGACACACATTTCCATGATACAGCGTTTACCGATGCGGGACAGAATAACAATTTTTTTAACGACAACCCGTTTAAAGTATCGCAAACGGTGTGGTATTCCGATTACGATCCTATCAACCCTGTACCGTGAATACGAATACTTAATAACAACATGTTAATGCAATTATCGTTCGCACATTGCGATGTTAAAAGTTATTTATTGATCTTTGAATTGAACGCCGATTACTGTAAGTTTATGGAGGAACTTATTGACAGCGCTGAGGGAAACGACCATTTCCGACATGTGTTTCTGAAAATTGTATCCGCTGCTCCACCCAGATAGTGGGTTATTATTTAAATTAAATCTTGGCTAAATTAAATGGCCGTTTAATCAATACGCTTTTCTAGCTTTATTACCTGGCTTATATTTTATATTGTATAAACTGTTTTATTTTTATCATTTACTAGAAAAAATACAATTTTGCTCTTTTGCTTAACTTTTTCAAATTATTAAAACAACAGTTTGTTAAATACATATTATGTTTTCTATATGAGTCCATAAGTCTATTTTCTATTGCATAACAATTTTTTATCCGTCTATGCGTACTCGATATATTGCAATTAGCAAGACACTATCGATATACAGTAACAGTCTTATTTATTGCGATAACATTAAAAAAAAACTATGGCCGTTACGTATTTTATGATACTTGTATTCAAGATGAGTACCTAAGTTTCATAATGTCTATAAGTGGATAAAATTTCATTGATTTTTTATTGATATTGTAAACACTTATTGCACAAAGTTTAAATACAAAAAAAGTAAAATATCGCATTTGAAACTTTTTATTAAAATGTGTTGAAGGTAACCATTAAGAATGTTTTGATTTATTTTAGAGTTGATATAACATTTTAAACAGTGACACTAAGCTTACCAAGTCTAAGTAAGTAAACCTCTTTGACTTCAGGTAAAGGAAAGGAAAGTTTTGTGTTATAGTAAGCCAATCAAAGATGTATTATTTTATTGCTTAAATCTACCGAAAAATATGCAAGTGCAAACAACACTACTTACGGTAGAAAAGATCCTTAGTGTTATTAGTAAATAAACAAAACATATCATTCACTCTTTACTCCAAGCTATATGCAACTTGTAGAAGAGAACTTGATTACCTATCAGCTGAAAGCTTCGCCAACATCTTCTTTTTCAAAAAAAAATAGGATATAATTCTTTAACATGATTAACTTTAGAGCTATCAGCTGACGTTCAATAAGCTCAAACGTTCCAGTTTAGGGTTCTATTATATTAATGCGATGGGCTGGCACTTGAACGTTTAGACTAATTGATTACTTGATTGATTTGACTTTAGACCGTCGAAGACGAGGAGAAAATGAGGGGTAGACGTGGCGCACCTTATTAAAACCATTTAGTATGCTGGATCGGTTTACACTAATTGAGTCGGGGTAAGAGGTTAATTTCTCGTGTCGATAAATTATCGTTCTTTTATGCAAATGATTAGAGGCGAGTTTTGGGAAATAATTAAATTGGTTATTCGTTGCCCGAGGCCGAACGGTGCGCCGTACCTCTGTCAGTAACTTCTACATGATTAGGAAGTATGCTTTGCGCTTGTAATTTATTAACTTAAGCCGTAAGAGCGATGAACATTCTTGTCCATCGTTTCATTTCCTAACAAACACCGTGGAATGTTAACGCTACTTGCTTGACAGGATTTATCAAGCGTGAAGCATTTTAATAGGATATTACTTCAATGGTATTTATGTTTGCTAAAGGATATATTACCGCATTGCATAGTAACATACCTGTCATTTTTATGCTAACGGATGCATATAGTTCATAGCTTAAGGTTACTTTGACAATAATAAATAGAATCCGACGTTTTAAAGCCTTGCGTCGGGTCGCAAATAGTCGTAAGTTACTCAAAAAACGAATATGTATCTTATCCCTTAATAACTTGGAAAAATGGATAAAAGACAGATTTTACAGTCAAGCTGTTATAGGTGTAATTAACAGGTATCAGTATGATTAAAAAAAATAATCTATAGTACTTCAAACAATTATTTGAATAGCGCTGCACAATTAGCCGTTCATTATCGAAATTATTAGCCAATTGCAATTTGCATACGCCTAAGGAAGTTATTGACGGCTGAGAAATAACGACCAACGGAAAGTGGTACATCCTAAAAATGTTTTGGATGTAATTAGCCTTACTCCGCCCAGGAAGTACTTACTAAATTTATCTTTGAAATTTCGTTATATAGGATACCTACCTCCGTTATGTAAATACATATTTGGAATTTTTATTTATAAATTTTACAGCTAATTTTATGGTATGATTGTGTATATGTGGTTTATTTTTCTTATAAGAAATCTTAAATGGTGATATTTGGACAGGAGAAGGTAGATAAATAAAAAATTCGTTAAAACTTAATTGAGTTAAAAAAATTCGCATGGAAAGTCTGTTTCTTAGTACAAATTATTAGGAAAATATTTTACATATGTTCTTCATACGTGAACTAAAATAAAATCTATGCAAATCTGTTGCATATGTTTAATTTTTTTTTGTCTGATATGATAAAGAACGAAAAATCCATTCGAAATTAAACTACAACTGTACAAATATAATATGTCATATTCATTACAGGCTATGAAATGATTTAGTTAAAGCGTTAAACGAAATTCATTGTTGATCAGTTTTAACAGTTATTAATTACCATTTTAGTAAACCCGAACCGTTGTATATATGTGCTAACATTAGATAAATAACAAAACATTAATATAAATAATCATTTAAATGTTAAACGCGCACATTTAAGCGGTCGCCTCGAGCGAGAGGTGTAAAGCATATGCGGGTCCAAAAAAGGCGGACGCATCCGTTACAATCAGTGGATTTAATGTGAGCCCAGTGATATATACACACGGTTATAACGAACCCCATTTAGCAATTAACTCAACAAACAAACGTAATATATTGTGGTTAAATTTCAATACTTGAATGGCGGCTGCGGGGATGGTGAACAATTTATTTGATCTCAAGGCTGGATGCGCTTACAATGCGTTTACTTGGATGATTATGTATGCGCCCGATATCCGGACGCCATTAATTCGTGAAAAACAATGCAGGTTTTGTTTTTGAATTTAAAATAATTGACATGTGTTTTATGGCGATCGCCAACGCACTTCGAATTCGTGTGGCATTAAGGTTTGCACCTTTGGTACAGGAAATAAGGTATAAAAATAGTTTTTGAAAGTATACACTGACGTTAACTATATTTAGTTTGAAAACAAGCGCTCGGTGGAAACAAATGCCTTAAGAGTGTCAAGCATATTCAAAAAATAACTATTTCGATTCTACTACTTTATGATTAGTGTACTGACAGGTAACCGAAGTAGGCTTTAATAGTGCGACGTTGTCGAATTTTATGCTTACAATTCCAGTGACCACGAAATATCTGACTTCTTTTATGAATTGTGTAGGTATATCCCTCAGTAGATACTACTTTGTGCAGTAGTTACATAACTAAATATCATTATATATTACAATTTCGTTTTTCACATATAAACGTATGTAATTTTAATGTATTTTGAATGCCTCGTATCATTACTTGAGTATGATAGTATTCATCCCGGCGGTTCATAGTGACACGGAGCCTTTTAATTACATTACAGGTTCATAAAACACGACCTCCATTAGAGAGTATGTTGCACACACATCGGTTTTGTGATCAATCGAGGGAAGAGGCGGAACACGCGATCGCGCCGCCCTATCGCTGTACGCCTTTGCCTTCGGGCGAGAGGCGCCTCGCATTCTTCAGATGCACCAAACTGTTATTGCGTCCGTATGGAAATCGATACGATTGGATTTGTTTGTATATACTATTTGTGGATTGCTGCGATGTTCAATTTGAGATTATCTGGTGAATTAAATCTATTATTGTCACCTCTAGGATTCGATTACAGTAAAAAATATGTATTAAGCAAGAATTACCTGAATGCCGCTATTGTCTATTTACAAAGTATAATATTTAACAATATATATGACAGTCAAAGATCGTTTGGCGGTTGGCAGTGCTGTATTCTTTTCGTTAAAAAGACTTGTCAGCAACGTCAATAAAATAGGCATAGCTGGTATTATTAGTATTAAATAATCCAGTGATACGAGACTTCCTCCAATGGTAAACACTAGGTCCTGCTCATAAGAAATGCATGTGTCCACCGTCGCCACCTTGAGTCAAATGATGTTAGCTACGTATCATTTACTTAGTAACTACACTAAGTACGGTGTCTTCTAAACCGGATCATAGTACGACTATGATACCACCGACTTTAGTAGAAATTAATAGTTTCCTAGTCAATCTTCGAAAACGTAGAAAGAAAAGCAGTCTTCTACTTGCTTCTAATATTAAAAAAAAAAGACAACTGGTAGTTTAGGGGATAGAATTTTAAACTTTAAACAATTGGTTTTAAGATTTTTTATTAAATTTATAATATAAACTTTTCAAACGCGAAAAGAAATAACTTTCTGATATATATTTTTAAACTTTAAATTATTAATATATTTATTTAATACTCACAACTATACCGCACTATGATTCTACAATTAAACAATTGAAAGAAAAATACATGTTATAAAAATTTAATGTGCATAAATATACATACAAATTGAAATTTATACTAAATCCGTTAAATAGAACTTAAAAGATTCCTTTCCTACCGAAATGTTGAATTTAATTGAAATGTTCGTAATATTTTAAAAAAGTGCTAAAGTAAACATATGGCAGAATGTCGTAACATCAATGAGATTGTAATGACCCATTATTAAATTGAAATGTAAGGTGTGCAAAAATTACTTTTCCACCTTTCATGTACAAAAAGAAATGCCAATTTAAAAGCCATTTTATTTTTTGTTTGCATCTTTCTTTGTGCTTTCGATTGAGACATCAAATTATACAACATTGTATCATTAACTTACCTTATTAGAACATGATTCACGATGAAAAAAGTTTTTATGAAAACCTACAGAAATAGAGAAAGAAAGAGGCTGGAACGATAGTCCCCCACCGATAGGAAAATCTAATTCTTTTAAATTTAAAGAGTTTTGCTTTCCTTACAAAAATCGGGCACATGATCTATGGCAATCAATCTATCGATATGTCCAATTATTAGTACACTTGCACTGTTCACAGTGCACACATTGACAACAACAGTACATACACACATATACAATTTTCTATTTGCTTTTTATCTCCTGTTGCATATTGCGATAAGAAAACGATTTTTTCAAGTATTAGAGATGTTCTATTCATCTAAATCGGATTGTTAAAATGGCTTTAAAGAGGTATAGATTGTACTTAACATTTTTATTATTTATGTATTTTTATTATATTGTCTCTTTCCTTTTTTCACAATTGTTATGCATCTTTTTTGTGATTTTAAGCCTATTTTTAATTTTTTATATGAATTGTTGTCATCTATGACATTAAATTTTAGTGATATTACGCATTTTACTGCATCAAACGTTCATTATCTTGTTATGTAAATCTTTTTATTTATGTCAATAACAATTGATACCAATGTTTGTCATATATCGATAATTATATGATTCTTCAATCGTAGCAAGTTATTTATTTCGACACTCTGGATATTTGCATTGAACCACTTAATGCAGTCGATAGACAGAATTTAAACGTTTTATGGCTGACAATTCTTCATTATCGTAGAAATGATTTAATTCTGTAGCTAGGGAATATTAGGGACGGAGCTAGAACGTTTTATCGTCTCCGTAAAAACACCGACCGCTACTAGCGCAACCTATTTATAACGAGGCAATTTTTCCGAATATTGGATGTAGTATCGAACCTATTGACATCCGAGGTAAAGCAACCGTTTCATCCAATTAGAGGACCATAAAACTAATAGTAAAGCAACGCCAACTTACATCTGCGGTTCCTAAAACCATCCGACTTCCTTATAAACACACGATATGTTCTAATATTGTAAGATGTATCTATTTATCAACAGAAAATGTTAGTTTGTATAACGTAATAGTGCGACGAGCCATGGCCCGCTCATTAGAGAAAACAAATCAAAATAATTAGGCAATAAAAACCGGCCATGTTTCCATTGTAATACAATTTCGTAGATTGAACTTTATGACCGATTTGATTGTTACAAATTTGTTTATTGCCACGGGTTTGTATTATTAGATGATGAATTCTTTACGGCCTCCAGTTTTGTTATATAACAATATAGAAGATATTGTTGATAAGTCTATATGCTTTTTACACATAATTGTTAGTTGTTAATATGGGTAATTAAATTATATAACGAAGAATAGCCTACGGCGTTATTACACCTTTTCTATTACCTATTTCTATAATAATACAAAAAATAAATATTATTACTTTAAACTTTGTAAAAGCACATTTAATATTAAATACATAAATAATGTGGCCTAAAGTTTCACTATTTTAAGACTTAACTTGAATTTAACCTGATAAGTTAAAATTATTCTCACAAACTCTAATGGGCCCAGGAACGATCGCCATCTTTTTTGTGGACGGCAGCCATTTTAAATTGTACAGAACAACAACAACGTGTGTTAGATTTAACATTATAAGATTTCTGAGTATTAGTTGTGTTTGCAAACTGTTATGTGCAATAAATAAAGCTAAATGAAGCATAACAAATCTCTGCATATGTTAGCGATTCCTGCATTTTCATCATCAGCCTGTGATAGTGGACTATCACAGGGTGATAATGAAAGTGCAGGAGGTGGTATACGGTCTAAAACCCTAATGGATAGGGTGTATTAGGGCAGGCCTATGTCCAGCAGTGGACTACCACAGGCTGATGATGACAGAAAACTTTAACCAAATTTAAGACGTTAAGTTGGTTGTTAGTTCTGACATTTATTTGTTTTTAAATACTGCTTATATCTTGTTGACATATATTTTTATCAGGTTCGTCTTACACTAATGTACGTTTATATTCTATTTATTTACTTTTTTATAATTTAAATATATACGCAATATTATAATAAACTTTAAAAAATACTTAAACTGCTTTTATCAACGTTATAGCCTACAAAAAGTTTAACAAGATACTTTTACGCAAGCACAAGTCTGTTGCGCTACAGGAAAGCCATTCCAGACGCCATAACAAAGTTGTTTCGCCATTGTAGGCGTTCGCAAAAAGCACGAGCATGAGGAATGCGTTTGCATAATTTTTAATTGGGCTTAAAGCCAATCGAGCTTTTATCGGCTCGGCTAGGCATTTGCGAGTGGACGACTCAATTGGACTGCGTCCGTGGATAGCTTACGATTCCGCACAGGGACGTATTTGGACGTGATAATGGATTTTTATGATTAGGTTGGTGAAAATTATAAATATTTACGAGTCAAATTCTATCTTGCTCTAGCTTATTTATTGTGAACAATGCTACCATGGGTTCGGAATAAGACGCCCTTAATCTTAGTAGAAACATTGATTTTTTGCCTAAAATTTTTGCACTAATTTTTATCCGATATGCCAATATATACATTATGAATATAAAAGTAAGCATAACACGACATATACTTAATATTTACTTACTTTGAGAGTTAATCATAAAAATCATTATTATTTTCTATTTCGATATTCCAAACATCGATAAGCGCCATCAATAAACTGATTCGTGTAAGTCGCGCCCGTGCACGGTCCCGCGAGGAATGTAATTAACAGAACACCAATAAAAATAATTGGGCACAAAAAGCGATCCGCTCTGGCCCGCCATTTATTATTTTGATTGCCCTTGTTATTGTTACGGCCGATCGGCCTTTTCCAACAACACAAACACGTCTTCTCTAGCCATAACTTGAGCTGTCAGCGCGAGGTAAATGTTGCGTATGTGGGTTGTTTTTTGATTGGTTTTGTGGCGTTTGCGACACAGTGTTTTAGGGGGTTTCAGCTCGAAATGGGGCGTTTATTGTTAGCGTTTACGAGTCCGTTTGTGGCGACCGAGGAACGCGTGACGGTCTCGGAGCATCAGCCATTGTAAAGTTGGTAACGATCTTTTGGATTGTTTTATTTGAGTTGCCTACGACGCGTTCAACACGCACGCAACGATTGTATGAATGAAAAAGTTAAAGTCATGGCGTTAAAAGTGAGTTTTATTTCTTACTAAAATCTGCTTCTAACTGTTCAATATAATTCTGTTAGTTTCAATACAACCCCAATTTAATCTGCTACGGCATAGTTACATCTTTCGGAAGAGAATATTCAAAACTGTCAGCCACATGTTTTAGAATAACCGTTAAAAACAATATTAGTACTGCCTCTAATGTAAAAAATATTATTTTCGAGGAATCCTTTTTTTTCCATAGACATAAATAATATTTTTAGTGTTAACTACCCAAAAGAGGTTAAGCAAGGACGTATCTGAAAGGATACGATTATTATATTGGAGTACTTTTAAGAAAAGTTACTTTGCTAAACTTTTTTCGTACTTTAGAACACTTTTTCCACAACTTGCTACTAATTAATATAAGTAAATGCTTATTAAATAAAATTACTTTCGGATTTTATCGCGTTTATTTTACATTTAAAGGCCGTTTCGAACAATTTCAGGGTCAGAAAGGGTTCGAAACGTCGGAATACCTTATAGTCACTTCAATAAAAGATTCAGAAACCTTCCGGGATCCAAGATGGACGGTTATTAACAGATTAGATACCTGCTTGCATTGTCGCAGAGTTCTGCAACAGTGTTTGCACTGCGATACAGCCGGTAATAATTAATATTACGGCTGTAATAATCTCTATTACCGGTGTAATTAGAGTCGCGTCAGTTATTGCTCTATTAAACGGGCCTCAGCGGTGTGCGTTTAGAAGTTTACTGCTGTAATTTTATAATGGCGCACACCAACTGAGGTTTATAACTTGCATTTATTTCATGGCTATCCGTTTTATAATAAATGATAGTTTACTATAAATTTTAACAATTTCTACTTAAATATTTTTTTTAAATAGTGTTATTTAAATAATCTTTAATACATTTATATATTTTCAGGTATATATATTCTATATGCTTAATGAATAATACATAATTTCATCGAATATTTAAGACAATGCCACAACAATTATTTGTTGTGTTTTTCATTTTCAAATACTTGCCATGCTAAGTTTTCCTATAAAATGTTTTATAAATATCTTAAAGTGTATCTAATTAATGATATTAATTACATCGTGATTTAAAGCTAACTATATTTTACGTCTATAATTCATAGCATTAATTGTGATGGAATGCTATAAATATAATTATAATAATTTTATTATATCTTTTATACTCCTGGTACTTTTTTAAAGTAGAGCTTATAATTTAACTTGTTTTCCGTCCCATTTTACTTCCTTGCAGTCAACTTCTTGCGTGCCTCGCAGGTGTTACGTAAAAGCTTCAATAAAATTCATTGAGATTGTGTTATCGCAGTGTAGTATTAAACTTTAATTGTGGAAAAAAGTATGAGCAACATTTCTCAAATATAGTTCTTGGTATTTACAAGTCAACAAACATCATTTATTATTTTCGAAATCATAGGTGTACTTATAAAATAATATAAATGTTACTTTACAATCAACTCCTTTGAGACCAATATAGAAAAATAAAATATACTGAACTAAATATAATGAATAACATTTAGCTACTCCTTTAGTTGTTGTCGAATGAGAAAAAAGGAGTCCTTTATCTTAATCTATCTTATACATAAATAATAATCTCATACATAATAAATACATCTCGTAAATAAAACTGAAGGTGCCTTTTATTGGAATAATGCCGAAGACAATAACTCTGGTTAAAATTTCACTAAAACTTAACCATTTGTGTTCAATCTTGTTGAATATGAAAAGTGTATCGTTATAAGTACCTACTTATGTTATTTTATTCTGAATGAAACCTGACATATCTAGCAGGGGCAAGGGAAAATACTTAACCCACACCAGTACTACGTTTTACCACCCTCGTCCATGTCCATGCCATAAAATCAATCAAAATTCATCTTTTTTACAGAAGATAGGTAAGCAGTAATTCGAAGCCTTAATCATTTCTTTGCACTCTCTAGGGCTCTCTCCTTCTTCAACCTTCTAAAACTGGCTGACCATGACGATTAATTGGATTAGTACTAGTGCAACCTGCAAAGTTCAATCCATAGTAAATAGGTTGAATTATTTTTGTTAACAAAAATAATGTTAACATTTCTTTCCTGTTCGACTCTTTAATTAAATTCAGTTTTACTTTCGGATATTTGCGCTCGTTACTTTGTTTTATTATGGAACATTTGTTTGTAACACAAAAAGATTGAATTTAGTTTATTGAAGTTATGCATTAATTTATTTTATTTTATAAAGACGTTAACACTAAAGTCGTACTGAACGGCCTAACAATTAAAGTAAGCGATCATTTAAGTGAGCCTAAACATAAGTGAGGACAAAAATGATCAGTGATTACGCATTATAAATGATATCTTTCTTATAGTTATCTCATTGCCCCTACTACTGGGTATCACTACATAGCATAAAACTAAGCTTCTTTCGCTTTCTTTGTCCAACTAATTTTGATTTGGTTTATTTTAATAGATAGAGTGATTAAAGACTTTGTGTATGTAATTCATACAGAAAATTGCAGAGAAACGCTGATAAATTTATATATTTTTCCATATATTTTACAGATATCAGTATCAGTATTGCACCTGTGCGTAGCCGGAGTGTTGCTAGTTTATAATATATGAAGAAGTCAGATTTAGGATTTTTAGGTCAACCTGAGGTGCTATCGGCGTTCAGTAACTACGTACATATTTTTTTAGTATTAAATAATAATTACTATTAGCAAAAGATAAAGGGTAGGGCCAGTATTGTGTGTAATTAGGCTATCACAGTTCCGGTTACTTATATAAGAAATGGTTAATTCTATTTATTATTATGTGCAATGAACCCCGACAAGTAATAATAGCAGTCATCATTAAATATTCTATTGATAGATTTTAAAGTTCATTTCATGACATTAACGCACTATCACGCTATTTAACAACAGGTTTTGTTATGTTTTCGAAACGTTAACGGATCAATGGAGAAAAAGTAAACAGACTTCAGCACTACAAATAGATATAAAGCTTACAATAAAACAAAATATATGTTATTCAGTTATATTTTAAGTTTTTACGATGTAGCAGTACAGATTATATCAAAACGTAATAAATTAAGAGCAAGTCAACGTCAGCTTTATTTTATATCATTTAGGCCTTCTCAAATGTTAGGAAGATCAAACCTACCACCGAATCCTGGTGACCAGGGAAGAACCGGCAGCCCTGCAAAAAATTATACTAGCTGTCGCCCGCGACTTAGTCCATGTGGTAACAATTTTTTTAGATAGTTCAGTCAAAATTAGACTTCTAATTTAAGAGATTAGCCACAAGAAACTGACAGAAATTAAAAAAAGGGTTTTGTTATATATATCAGTTCTATATCACAATGTAATTATTTAAAAGTTATGTTTTCAACTGAATTTTCAATTTTATTAATTTGAATAGATTAACTCCGTTCCTCATTAATGCTGCAAACATCGGCTTTCAGACCGCAATTTATTTTTTATTTTAGAAGGCCCAAAAACGAATGACCTACATGGTGACTACATTATTCGAAAATCGTCAGTTTTATGAACATCATAAAATTTCTGAAATAGTACTACTTAAAGGAAGTAGCTAGTATTATTACTAGTTGCAATTATTTACAAAAAACGGCTAAGCACTTAATGAACAAATGTTTGTTAATATTAAGGTCTTCCCGTTTTTAATGCTGTTTAAGGTTAAGCTTTTTAAGCAAAGCATTATAGCGCCTTAGACAATAATATAACTTCCTATTAAAAAGTTAAACTGACTTCGTCGCCTAGTGGTATGGGCGTGTGCTTTAGAAACCGGTGGTCGTGAATTCGAATACTGCGGGGACTCAACAAATTTTTATTGTTAGTTCCAAGTTGGTTAAATTATTTTTAAAATAAAAAAAATATTTTAAAAAGCGGGTCCACTCATCTACCCGCATTGGGCCAGCGTGATGGTCCAAAAGCCCTAATAAATAGGGGCGTATTAGGGCAGGCCTATGTCCAGCAGTGGACTATCACAAGCTCATGGTGATAATGATGATGAAAAAGTTGCTAAGTACAAGTGATGTGTTACATTACACATTTATTGGGGAGGTCATATTACTTCCAGGTGAACGTTCTACTCCTCCGGATGCTTCATTCGATAGAATAAATCATGATGCCGGGTATTATCAGGCAATAGAAGGACATTTACCTAATAGTCACGTCAATAAAAGATTCAGAAACGCTTCCGGGATCCAAGATGGACGGTTATCATCAGATTAGATACCACTTTACTACTTGCATTAGTCGCAGAGTTCTGCAACAGTGTTGCACTGCGATACAGCCGGTAATAATTAATATTACGGCTGTAATAATCTATATTACCGGTGTAATTAGGAGTCGCGTCAGTTATTGCTCTATTAAACGGGCCTCAGCGGTGTGCGTTTAGAAGTTTACTGCTGTAATTTTATAATGGCGCGCACCAACTGAGGTTTATAACTTGCATTTATTTCATGGCTATCCGTTTTATAATAAATGATAGTTTACTATAAATTTTAACAATTTCTACTTAAATATTTTTTTTTAAATAGTGTTATGTGAATAATCTTTAATGCATTTATATATTTTCAGGTATATCTATTCTATATGCTTAATGAATAATACATAATTTCATCGAATATTTAAGACAATGCCACAACAATTATTTGTTGTGTTTATTTTTATTTTCAAATACTTGCCATACTTAAAGTTTTCCTACAAATTGTTTTATAAATATCCTTAAAGTGTGTCTAATTAATTATATTGATTACATCGTGATTTAAAGCTAACTATATTTTACGTCTATAATTCATAGCATTAATTGTGATGGGAATGCTATAAATATAATTATAATTATTTTATTATATCTCTTGTACTCCTGGTACTTTTTTATAAGTAGAGCTTATAATTTAGCCGTTTTCCGTCCCATTTTACTTTCTTGCAGTCTGCACCCCCTTGCGTGCCTCGCAGGTGTTACGTAAAAGCTTCAATAAAATTCATTGAATTGTGTTATCGCAGTGTAGTATTAAACTTTAATTGTGGAAACAAGTATGAGCAACATTTCTCAAACATAGTTCTTGGTATTTACAAGTCAACAAACATCATTTTATTATTTTCGAAATCATAGTGTATTTATAAAAAAAATATAAATGTTATTTTACAATCAGCTCGCTTGTAGAAGACCCAATATAGAAAAATAAAATATACTGAACTAAATATAATGAATAACATTTAGCTACTGCTTTAGTTGTTGTCGAATGAGAAAAAAGGAAGTCCTTTATCCTATTCTATCTCATACATAAATAATAATCTCATACGTAATAAATACATCAGTTCAGTTCAGTTCTTTGGCTTAATGGCGTTTCCTTGTAGATTTCGCCAACGTCAAGTTTTTCGATTAGACTCTGCTATATGTAACAGGCTTCGTAAATGAACAAGGTCACAGTTAACAACTAAGAATTGATTATGGGCTGAGATAATCCACCACAATAGTTTCTGTTGATGTATCTAAAACAAAAAGAGACACACAATAAACACAGGGTTAGTTGGTTAAGAGACAAACAAACTAAAGTTTAATGTTATTATGATTAATGTAAGAACAAAAAATATGAACAAATGGGGAATCAAAATAAATACATCTCGTAAATAAAACATGAAGGTGTCTTTTTATTGGAATAAGTGCCAGAAGACAATAATCTCTGGTTAAAATTTCACTAAACTTAACCATTTGTGTTCAATATTGTTAGAAATGAAAAGTGTATCGTTATATGTACCAACCCGCATTGGACCAGCGTGGTGGGGTACGGTCCAACCCTTCCTAATGGATAGGGGTATATTAGGGGAGGCCTATGTCCAGCAGTGGACTAACAAAGGCTGATGATGAATAAGTACCTACTTATGTTATTTAATTCTGAATGAAACCTGTCATATCTAGCAGGGGCAAGGAAGAAATATGCTTAACCCATGTACATGGACGAGGTAAAACGATAAAACGTAGTCACTACGTTTACCACCCTCGTCCATGTTCATGCCATAAAATCAAAATTCATGTTTGTTTACAGAAGATAGAGTGAGCAGTATTCACAGAGGTCTTAATCCTTAATACCTCTAATTGCACTCTCTGCGGCTCCCTACTCCTCTCTAACCTTCTACGAAGCTGGCTGACCATGACAACTAATTGGATTAATTATTTCTTTAAATTCGTTTTGCCTGACAAACTTGTACTTTCTTTTTTCTGCTTTCCGAAAAGATTCTTATAACAATCAACTTGGCTATATAAGCCTGCACGTGATTTGTCTCTTACCAATATTTTTATTTGTAACTATCACTATTTACTGAAAATCATTTGAGTCCCAAACAAAAGTTCATAATCGAACCGCTTTATATCGTGACAAGTTATACCAACAGTGGTCATGAAAGTGCGTTTAACTAATCCTGTAAGAAAGACATCAAGGGGTAATATCATCAGGCACAAAACACGCGATTCGCGCCTTAGGGGTTGGTCGTTGTTAAACAATCAAATTATAGGAACGATTATGATCGCAAGACCAAATTGGGTTACACAGGTTTTGGGCGCATCAACAATGGTTGAAAAGAATTTGTTATTATAATGTACACTTTGTTCTTGTCTAGCGGTGGCCATTGGCTTAAGCCTCGGGCTATATATATAAGTAAATAATCAAGTTGACAAAGTCAAAGGCAAATATCTTTATATAATATAAAAGCACTTTCTTATTGATTATCAAATAAACTACCACCAGTTCGGAAAGGCTTCTGCTTTTGACCTGAGAACAACCGGCTTAAGAAACTCAGCGAGGCTTCTTTTTTCCATTTTTCAAAGTTCATATTAATAAACATCATATTTTAACACTTTGAAATAGACTGAAGCGAACAGTTAACGGCGGTGGTTGGTCTCCTTTTTACAAGGGACCGTTTGGGTGGGTACCACCACGGTGCCTATTTCTACCGCAAAGCAGCAGTATGAAAACACTGCTGTGTTCCAGTTTGAAGGGCACCGATGCCAGCGTAATTACTGGGTAAACGAGACTTAACATCATATTTCTCACGGTAGGCAGCGCGTTGGTGATACCACTATTGCCCAACGTCTATGGGCGTCGGTGACCACTTTCCATCAGGTGGCCCCGACTGCTCGTCTGCCTGCGTATGCAATGAAAAAAAAAACAAAGTTTATTACCAGGGTGTGTTATCGATCAAGTAGTCATTACAGCAATAATATCCTTTCACACACAAACTTTCCTT
This sequence comes from Lamproptera curius, assembly GCA_029286875.1. NCBI lineage: Eukaryota > Metazoa > Arthropoda > Insecta > Lepidoptera > Papilionidae > Lamproptera > Lamproptera curius. The sequence continues at coordinate 1,357,654 of JAGSMT010000102.1, read as the reverse complement.
CAAAACTTTTTTAAATTTATTTACAGATAATAGCTGAACGTTTTCTGGGATTTTGCTGTAGAAAAGTATACATTGAAATTTTTCCATGAAAGATTTCGTTTTTTTTTTTCAGAGCTTAGTTTTTGGAAGAACAAGATTATGCTCATTATATTTGTTTTGTTTATATTATGTTTATCACTATGTTTCACTAAATCATATTTATGTTTATGAAAATTCATTATATTTTCAAATATGTATTAGAAAAAAACCAGTCATTACACCAATTTCAGTAAAATTTTTCTTTAAACATCGTACAAAGCGAAAACAATTCGCACAATATGTTTATAAATAAAATCGTACTTGAACTAAAATTATTTTCTGTAAAAAGTACCGCTATCGCTACAGGCGATCTAATTCTTCTAATGATTATTTATTTGTAATAAAGTAGAAAGTCACCCTGACTTCCAAAGGATAGATAAAAAGAGCGAAGAGAAGATAAGATTCCTAGTAGAAGAGGCGAAGTTCTATATGTTATACCAATAATCATAACCCTTTTTTCTCCTTATTTTTAAAACTTTGATTCCATTCATGAAAAGAGTTTTGAAACAAATATTATCCTGATATTGACATACACAATAAACAGTCAATGAACCTTTATAAGTTGAGATAAAAAGTAATTTTCGACTTTATTTCACTAATAATATCAGCAAGTAATTAAAAGCGTATTATTTCGTTTGACATTTTCTTCTTAACAGTATAGTTGGTATGATAACACTTTCAGTTCAAAGTATACCATAAATGTTTGTTTTCGGTTCTGCTATAATCGTCATCAAGAACTAAAATGCGATAAAATTTTATCTTGTTATTTTCCTTGTTATCTCTGTGTCACTATGTGAGCTTTCGAAAGAAAATCGCACCAGGAATTACATTACTTACAATCTTGTCTTTTATTGTAAGAATATAAAGATGCTTTTAATAACTGCACCCTTTCCATTGTCCTTCATTCACCAATTCACTAAGGCGATACAATCGTACAGTTATTAATATTTCGCAAGCGTTCGGCTAATTGTCCTTTCACTAATTACAATGATCGGCCATGCGCCCTTATCGGGCCCCGATTGATATCTTCAACTTAACTGACACATTACTAATTATTAAGCTCGCTCGTCACTAACCGGCAGATGGCATTTCACGATGGCTAATAACGTTCTTTTTATTTTGAAAAGGTTGTCTTGAACGAAGAGTGACATGTTTTGCGGTTCCCGAAACTTCTTCGCGTTACGCAAATCAATTTACTGAAACCTCTTTTGGAGTGTTATCGACTCTCAGTATTTTTTTATTCTACGCGAATTTAGTAATGATGTAGTAACACAGATGCTATGGAACGTTTTTTAAAAAGTTTTGCCTATAAAAGCGGAACATTTAAAAATATGCTAACAGCATTAAACCCAGTGTAATTCTGTTATTTTTCCATTTTGGGTAAAATAAAACAGACAGAAGGTTGTTAAAAGTATACAGGATATAGAAGCACATCTACTATATCCCATATTTTAATGAATTAAAGACTTGACTATGAATATTTACTTATTAACTTACAATACTATATAGGCCTACCCTGATGCATGCCTTCACAATTTTACGCATAATTGTATTTCTTGTTTTAACGCAAATCATACAAACCAACACTGAATCTAATTTAAAATATTTAGGTATAGAACAAATCTATAAATTTAATGGCAATAAATTCAGAAATTCCCAAACTTAAACATAATTCACCGTAGTTTATGCCATAAGAGTGGGTTTAATTGCATAATTAGTTAAGGTTAAATAGCTGATTGCAATATCTACTAAAGTCGGCCCATCCACCAACCCCTAATGGATAGGGTGTATTAGGGGAGGTCTATGTCCAGCAGTGGACTATCACAGGCTGATGTTAATGATGACGATGATGATCAAATACTTAGCCAGAACACACAGACAAAGAGACAAAATTAAAAAAAAATGTTGTATATGTATCGGTTATATATTAAAATGTAATCATTTAAAAACTGTGATTTTGAGAACACACATACAAAAAGACAAAATTTAAAAAAAATGTTGTATATGTATCGGTTATATATCAAAATGTAATAATTTAAAATGGTGATTTTGAGTACACTTACAGACAAATAACAGTAAATATAAAAAATGTTTATATGACGTTATATCAAAAGGTAATCATTTAAAACGTGATTTTGACGCTACAATCTGTACATTCCTGTTTTACTTTAATTTATCAGACATGAAACGTATGTTTGTGGTGTGAATTTGACACTTAATACACTTCCCAATCGAAATAACAGCGAGAATATAGAACAATTGACTCTGAGTGTCAACTCAACAGTAATTGTCTTAAGACCCGTTTCTCCACTGTATTTCCTGTTTTATTGTTTCATTACGACAGACAAGCGTGATTTGGATTATTAGTGCTTCCTCTACGCTTTAATACAAATTAAGCAAAGTATGTAGAAGATCTAGTTGTCATAACAGATAATCTTCCAGAACTCTGTCTTGCAAGAAGCTACTTAGTACAATTCAGTTTTATTAACATCTAGCTACTTACTCGTAGCGTTTCAATACACATTAAACATCGAGACTGTAATCGATTTTAATCAAACCTTCCAATTTCGGAATAAAAACAAAATATCCTTTTTGTTCTTAAACGCACGCGCCAAAGGTAATATTTATGAAAAGGTCCGTCCGTTAGTGTATCCGAACGGTGTAATGACACGTTTTGGCTCTGTGAGCCGGATGTCACGTCTGTTGCGGCGACATTTAGCCGCCTTAGCGAGATTTTCGTTTAATACGTTTTAAACGATTGGCCGTTTCGTGAAAATGCCGCGCGGCGAAATCGATGGACGCGGAAGCGGAAATTGTCATCGGACGCATTGTTCAAAGAAATGCTTATTGATTAAGATAAGTACGTTTAATGTAACGTTTGTTTCGTTAATATGATATAATATAGAATATCAATATGATTTAAACCAATAAGTACTGGAACCAGTAATTATTAAAAAGTTTTAAGTCTATTTTATCAACTTGTAGGAGCAGAAATTCACCAATTTCAATTGTAGTTAATAAGCTATGAATACTAATTTTGTTAATCAAATAAAACAATTGAATTTAAGATAAGCCAAATCAATTTACCTGTTTAATTGACTTAAACCAATTTTTATCAAATAATTACATTGTGATAAGCGTAATCGTTAGCAGCAATAATATCCTGTCGTAATAAAACACATGACAGCAGACATTTGTAATAAACACGACCATTAAAACAAAAGTATGTTTTGTAAACGCATTTTAATTCCATAGTTAATTTCCTGAGAAAAGTTTTTATGTAACTACTAAAAATAATAGCAAACTATAAGAAGAAAGCGAATAGTGTGCTTTTTATGTCAGTAATCATCTTTTTCATGCTTAAATACATACAGTTTTTACACGTGTCACGGACAAAACGATTCTCTTTTTTACACGAAAGCCATCGATCAGTTGCCAAATTGCCATAAATAAAAATGTGCCAAGGATTTTTTTTTACGTTCGGATACATAACGGCCCAACGGTAACAAGGCGAGCAAATTAAAAACACAAAAATCGATTAGGCCACTCTTCAACGAGATATTCGGTCGCGTACAATCGCGTACGTGCCCCTATTTAGCGGCAAAACGGCGCAAGCGCAAATTGGAAATCAAAACAACGAGCGGTCACAATCGAAACTAATCGAATCTTTAGCGTCGTGATCGATAACGTGGCCCGAGTGGAATCACGATTATTTGTGTACACCACTAAATATTTCGATAGCGCTTAACGTTGCACGGGCAAAGTTGTTTTTGCCGTCGAATTAAGAGAGTCATGCGAATATGTGCTTTATTACATAAATAATAAGGTTCAAAAATTCGGCGTGCATGATTTCGTTGCGCGCTAGTGATGTGATTCAGTTCGATATTCGTTTGCAATCGTCGTCAGGAAATATCGACGAGTGTACCTATTCCTTTGGATTATATTAAATTATAGCAAGCCGTGAAAATCGTCTCGTAATGTGTTGGCGAGATTGCGGCCCGTGAGAGAGCGCGAACGTATCATTTGGTGCGATTCCGTCGACGAATAAGTGCCGGTAATTCTGTCCAATCATCGAATTAGCTTTACATATTATTGATTCTCGTTTTGTGATTACGATAAGGTTATTTTATATCTTATTCTGCGTCACAATCTTTGCCCGCAGTCTTAAGTTTTATAACGACCGCTTTTTTAGTTTTTCAAATAAGTTATTGTCGATTAGTCGATTTTTGATCGAGTATATGGTATTGTAATTAGGATCAAAACAATTAAGTGATGTTAATAAGGGTTTTTAGTCTGTTTGTGAAAGCTTTAAAAAATATTCGGCATGAGAACGCCTTAGGTAGATTTTCCAGGCGGGTGGTTATGTGCTTTGGAAAAACAATAACATTAGCATCTGTTAAAACAACATTACCGTGTGCACTTCGTCCGCGCGTTCGTGTAACGATTTTTACTGTATTACGACCCTAGGCGACGCTGAACAGTTAAAATAAGTATGTGGGGTTCCGCACAAAAATATTATAAAATTCCTTATTGTTTGTTGTAAATGTTTGTTTGTCAGCCAATAAGAAAATATAACGCTTCTATATTGAGAGATATTTGACTTTGACTTGACTTTTGCCCTTTAAATACGCGTTTTTTAATGAAACATTATTGTTCTTTATGAAATAAATAATATTGTATATAGATTCTTTGAAATTTTCGTAAAACAGAGAGTATGGCGCCGTGATAGAAAGATAGACAGCATCGTTTCTTGGTGAATTATTTAAAAATGTTAAATCAAATGAATGTTTAATTAGAAATGGATTGTTGTAGGTACAAAGTAGCAAAACAAAACTTGATATGTATTATATTTTCATTGTGTCTAAAGCGTCAGAATTACAACCCTCTAATATCTTTTGATACTTTAATGACACAACGGCTTTAAAACCGTCGTACCCAACCCCAACTTCAAGTTAGTTTTACAACATAACGTTGGCACAACTAATGCCGCTGTAATGAGCCCCTTATCTGACTAATTAAAAGTCGATTTAGCGCATGCCACTTTCTAGCACTGATCTATCTAGTTACGTACGGCGTGGTTAAATAGGCGAATCCTTGTTCCTATGATTTATGACCGGTGACAGTTTGGACGATTAACCGTTAGAGGGCGTTAGTCGTCCATCAAACGATATTATCCTCCCTCACTAAGGTAATGCATACGTTTTGTTGCTAATCACCAGTTAATTAATACACAGGCAGTTAAGCGTTACGTGATGTGTGTCCATAAGAAAAGTTTACGTATTATAAGCCCTTTAATTTGTTCTTTAGTTTTTAAAACGTTGTTGTTTAAAAAAGAACAATTACCTATGCTGAACTATTTAAAAATCTTTTAAATTTTGGGTAAAATAGTTTTTTATTAACAGCTGCATTCAGTAAACCTGTCGGGAAATCAATTTATTAGAATATTAAGTTGATTATAATTAATTAATCTAATTGGAACTAGACATTTGATATTTCATAAACTAAATACCGAAACTTCTTCGCGTTACGCAAATCAATTTACTGAAACCTTTTTGGAATGTTATCGACTCTCAGTATTTTTTATTCTACGCGAATTTAGTAATGATGAGTACCAAGATGCTATGGAAGGTTTTTAAAGTTTGCCTATAAAGCGGAACATTTAAAAATATGCAACAGCATTAAACCCAGTGTAATTCTGTTATTTTCCATTTTGGGTAAAATAAAACAGACAGAAGGTTGTTAAGTATACAGGATATAGTAGCACATCTACTATATCCCATATTTTAATGAATTAAAGACTTGACTATGAATATTTACTTATTAACTTACAATACTGTATAGGCCTACCCTGATGCATGCCTTCACAATTTTACGCATAATTGTATTTCTTGTTTTAACGCAAATCATACAAACCAACACTGAATCTAATTTAAAATATTTAGGTATAGAACAAATCTATAAATTTAATGGCAATAATAAATTCAAAAATTCCTAGACTTTGATAAACATAATTCACGCATCAGTTTATGCCATAAGGTAGGGTGTTAATTGCACATGATAGTTAGGGGTTAAATACTGATTGCAAATCTACTAAAGTCGGCCCACCAAAATTCTCAAAATGGATAGTGTGTATTAAGGAGGTCTAATGTCAGCAGTGACTACATCACAGCTGACGTTAATGATGACGATGATGAGCAAATACTTAGCCAGAACACATAGACAAAGAGACAAAATTTAAATAAAATGTTGTATATGTATCGGTTATATATCAAAATGTTATCATTTAAAAACGGTGATTTGGACGCTACAATCGACACTCGCATTTTACTTATATATATCGATGAGAACGTAGTTTTGTGGTGTGAATTTGACACTTAATACACTTCCCAACGAAAAAACGAGCGTAGAATGAATAAACAATTACTTATGAGCGTCAACTCCAAAGGTAATTCGTCTTCAAGTGACCGCGTTTCCTGCCATCGTGTATATTCCTGTTTTTTATTGTTTCAATTTACAGACAGACAAGGCGTGATTTGGATTGTTATAGTGGCTTTCCTTACGCTTTAATGCGAAATACGAAATTATGAGAAAGATCAGTTGTCATAAGATAATGCTTTCTTCCACTTTGTCTATGGTAGCTTCATCTAACTAAGTCTTAGCGGGAAGCTACCGTTACGTTACAATTGCCAGTTTTATTACACATTCATAGTCACTAACTTACTCCGTGAACGCGTTTCAAAATAAGAACATTAATACAATCGAGGACTAGTAATCGATTTTAATCCAAAACCGTTTCCAATTTCGGAAATAAAAAACAAAATATCCTTTTTTGTTCTTAAACGCACGCGGCCAAAGGTAATATTTATGAAAAGGTCCGTCCGTTAGTGTATCCGAACGGTGTAATGACACGTTTTGGCTCTGTGAGCCGGATGTCACGTCTGTTGCGGCGACATTTAGCCGCCTTAGCGAGATTTTCGTTTAATACGTTTTTAAACGATTGGCCGTTTCGTGAAAATTGCCGCGCGGCGAAATCGATGGGACGCGGAAGCGGGAAATTGTCATCGGACGCGATTGTTCAAAGAAATGCTTATTGTATTAAGATAAGTACGTTTAATGTAACGTTTGTTTCGTTATTATGATATAATATAGAATATCAATATGATTTAAACCAATAAGTACTGGAACCAGTAATTATTAAAAAGTTTTAAGTCTATTTTATCAACTTGTAGGAGCAAAAATTCACTAATTTCAATTGTAGTTAATAAGCTATGAATACTAATTTTGTTAATCAAATAAAACAATTGAATTTAAGATAAGCCAAATCAATTTACCTGTTTAATTGACTTAAACCAATTTTTATCAAATAATTACATTGTGATAAGCGTAATCGTTAGCAGCAATAATATCCTGTCGTAATAAAACACATGACAGCAGACATTTGTAATAAACACGACCATTAAAACAAAAGTATGCTTTGTAAACGCATTTTCATTCCATAGTTAATTTCCTGAGAAAAGTTTTTATCTAACTACTAAAAATAATAGCAAACTATAAGAAGAAAGCGAATAGTGTGCTTTTTATGTCAGTAATCATCTTTTTCATGCTTAAATACATTCAGTTTTTACACGTGTCACGGACAAAATGATTCTCTTTTTTACACAAAAGCCATCGATCAGTTGCCAAATTGCCATAAATAAAAATGTGCCAAGGATTTTTTTTTACGTTCGGATACATAACGGCCCAACGGTAACAAGGCGAGCAAATTAAAAACACAAAAATCGATTAGGCCACTCTTCAACGAGATATTCGGTCGCGTACAATCGCGTACGTGCCCCTATTTAGCGGCAAAACGGCGCAAGCGCAAATTGGAAATCAAAACAACGAGCGGTCACAATCGAAACTAATCGAATCTTTAGCGTCGTGATCGATAACGTGGCCCGAGTGGAATCACGATTATTTGTGTACACCACTAAATATTTCGATAGCGCTTAACGTTGTACGGACAAAGTTATTTTTGCCGTCGAATTAAGGGGGAGTCACGCGAATATGTGCTTTATTTTATAATTAATAAGGTTCGAAAATTCGGCGTGCGTGATTTCGTTGCGCGCTAGTGATGTGATTCAGTTCGATATTCGTTTGCAATCGTCGTCAGGAAATATCGACGAGTGTACCTATTCCTTTGGATTATATTAAATTATAGCAAGCCGTGAAAATCGTCTCGTAATGTGTTGGCGAGATTGCGGCCCGTGAGAGAGCGCGAACGTATCATTTGGTGCGATTCCGTCGACGAATAAGTGCCGGTAATTCTGTCCAATCATCGAATTAGCTTTACATATTATTGATTCTCGTTTTGTGATTACGATAAGGTTATTTTATCTCTTATTCTGCGTCACAATCTTTGCCCGCAGTCTTAAGTTTTATAACGACCGCTTTTTTAGTTTTTCAAATAAGTTATTGTCGATTAATCGAGTTTTGATCGAGTATATGGTATTGTAATTAGGATCAAAACAATTAAGTGATGTTTATAAGGAGTTTTTTAGTCTGTTTGTGAAAGCTTTAAAAAATATTCGGCATGTGAACGCCGCCTTAGGTAGATTTTCCAGGCGGGTGGTTATGTGCTTTGGAAAAACAATAACATTAGCATCTGTTAAAACAACATTACCGTGTGCACTTCGTCCGCGCGTTCGTGTAACGATTTTACTGTATTACGACCTAGGCGACGCTGAACAGTTAAAATAAGTATGTGGGGTTCCGCACAAAAATACTATAAAATTCCTAGTTATGTTTATTTGTCAGCCAATAAGAAAGTGTAACGCTTCTATATTGAGAGATATTTGACTTTGACTTGACTTTGCCCTTTAAATACGCGTTGTTTTTAATGAAACATTATTGTCCTTTATGAAATAAATAATATTGTATATAGATCCTTTGAAATTTTTCGTAAAAACAGAGAGTATGGCGGCGTGTAGAAGAAAGATAGACAGCATTGTTTCTTGGTGAGTTATTTTAAAATGTTAAATCAAATGAATGTTTAATTAGAAATGGATTGTTGTAGGTACAAAGTAGCAAAACAAATCTTGATATGTATTATATTTTCATTGTGTCTAAAGCGTCAGAATTTCAACCCTCTAATATCTTTTGATACTTTAATGACACAACAGCTTTAAAAACCGTCGTACCCAACCCCAACTTCAAGTTAAGTTTTACAACATAACGTTGGCACAACTAATGCCGCTGTAATGAGCCCCTTATCTGAATAATTAAAAGTCGATTTAGCGCATGCCCACTTTCTAACGGCACTGATCTATCTAGTTACGTACGGCGTGGTTAAATAGGCGAATCCTTGTTCCTATGATTTATGACCGGCGACAGTTTTGGACGATTAACCGTTAGAGGGCGTAGGTCGTCCATCAAACTTTAATTATCCTCCCTCACTAAGTATGCCTACGTTTTTATTGCTTAATCACCAGTTAATTAATACACAGGCAGTTAAGCGTTACGTGATGTGTGTCCATAGAAAAGTTTACGTATTATAAGCCCTCTAATTTGTTCTTGCGAGTTTTAAAGCACGTTGTTGTTTAAAAGCGAACATTTAGCCTATGCATAACGAACTATTTATAGAATCTGTTATAAGTTTTTGAGGTAAAAATAGTTTTTACTAACAGCTGCATTCAGTAAACCTGCTCAGAAATCAATCTTATTAGAATATCAAGTTAATTAGTAATTAATTAATCTCTAATTAGGAACTAGACATTTGCATACTTGATAAGCACTAAATAATAACTTTTAGTTAAGGTTTCCTGTTACAACTAATCAAAATATAGCTTTATTTAAATTGTTACCTATGCATGCTGACTAATAAAATTTATTATGCAGGTGTCTAATCCAATTTCTGTTAGTATAATTAAAAAAATATAATTAAAGCATTAAAAAATGTTTTATTTACTTCACAATTATAAATGATCGAAAGAAATATCTAGAAATAGAAATAAAGCTTCAATAAAATTCAAGGAATTAAGCTAAACACGCACACCGCGTCTACAATATTTTTTTTAAATCAATCGTTTTCCCTCCAAAACCGTCGGCACGGAAAACGACCCTATCGTCTGTCAATACATTATTACTTTACGGCACCGGCATTAAATCCGACCATTGACTAAAATCATCAAAGCGATCATTACGCGGCAATTTCGATATCGTTGATTATAAAAAACGACGACAGAAACGATCCCAACTGGCGGTTTCGTTTCTATCTCATTAAACATCACTGATAGGAAAATAAACAGGCTGTGTCTTTTGATTTCACAGCGGATTGTGTTCGTAAAATCACATTTATTATTTATTATCTACGGGGAGGCAGCATCCGCCGATTGTGCGCTCGACCGTAGAACTCGGCGGGATGAAAAACATTCAACCGTTCGCAGCAGATGAACGGATAGGTTTCGTAAGATGTTGACTTTTAACGTAATAGCTGAATAACTGTTTATATACAGAAGTTGCTTGCCGTTATGTAGGGAAATCAATATTTAGGTAATATTGGCAAGATCTCACAAAAGTTTGAAGACATAAGGCAAATAGCAGCAGAAGTGTAAGAACAATATCGTTTTGTGGTTAAAAGGTAGCAGCGTAATTACTGTGTAAAGGTGATATAACATCACATTTCTTGGGGTTGTCTCATAGTATCGTTAAGTTAATAGAAAATTATTTTATAAACGGTTTAAACGTATAGTGAAAAAATATATAACCATATGGTAAGCACTGTAATTCTCTTTTGCTTCATATATATCTGAATAACGCTCGACTTTGCTGCGTGGATATTTCTTTCAACGTTTTTGATATGTTAGATGTTTAAATGGTTTAGTGCATTATTTTCAAACTTATCATATTTTAGTCGAGATTGTGTGGTATTTTTAATGTCGATTGTGTTACTAGTATGATATGTACTGATGTAGGATTGATCTACTTATGCAATAGAATTTTTTAGGAACTAAGGAAGTTTTGATTTTCTATTATTGTATAAAATATTCTCCTTTATAAGTCATTGATCAATAGAGACAAATAATTCAGGTTAAATAATATTATTTGGACAATTTATTTATTTCATGATATATTATCTCAATGTAAATAAAATTGGATAATGTTTTCACTAACTGTAAAATTAATTGCATGACAACCTACCCTGGACAAAAGTAATTTCGAATGAATGCCAAGTTTGACCTAAATAACAATAAATTAGTAAATTAAAATTAAACGTTTCAGTTTACTAGAAAATATAAATATGCATATGAACCCGGTTTCACTTTGAAAAGAAGCTAAAAAATTTGTATTATTCACATTTTCCATTAAAAGTACTGTCGATAGATTTATCCTCTTTTTATTAAATTAAATAGCGGACCATTTAACAGAAATTGCAGAGAATTTTAAAACATCTTATATAAAAGGAAAAATACGCTAAACATACCATAACTATATTAAAGGTAATTTAGTTTTTACTGATAGTGCTATCGTAATAATTGCCTGTGTACTTTCAATTTAAATACGAAGAAAAAAATGTAATGCCCAGGTAAAAGATTTCATAGAAATCTATTATGATAGTTCTAGATTGAAATGTTTGATTAAAGATTTAAATAAAATTTAAGAATGGTATTAATTGAATTTTATGTTTAAATTGAAGTAAATTTTGAACCTACTAAATAAACATTAAGTTTGATAGTTTGGCTACTACATTTAATATAACATACATCTTCACATTTATATTATATCTTATATTAATACCAAAATCAGTTACACAAATATTTTTGCTTAATTAAAGTTAGCTTACTTGAAAAGTTTAAATTGAAGTAAGACATGTAAATGAAAAATAAAAGCAGTTATTAAATTCTCGTAACCTAGTCGATACATAGCAGTGCTTTGAATCATGAGGTCTGGGTCGAATCTTGCTGGGAACTTAACTTAAATTTTACTGTTTCCTGAGTAGTTAGAGCAATTGGGCAGATCACCCATTTGTCTGAAAGTAAGATGATCCATCGTCGGATGGAATGTAAAAAGTCAGTCCACCCAACAACCCGCATTGAACGTGGTGAAATCGTTCAAAAACCTAATGGATAGAGTGTATTAGGAAGCCTATGGTCTGCAGTGGACTATCAAAGGCTGATGATGATGATGATAGTCCATTATAAAAACAATAAAGGATTTTATTCAACAAATAAAGAAACAAGATATCAAAGATGATTAAAGATGGCATTAGTTTCTTTGTGTTAGTATATTTACTACTGTAAGTCACTTGTGTAGTGTTTTTGTAATGTTTGTTGAACTTCCAGAAATCTCTTTCAAAATTTAATTCAATAATACCATAAACGAATCGACAATAACAAGAGGGCGCGGAACTTTCGAAGGACGACACGTCGCTGCATCCCGTCCATTTACGGTAATGAAGCGATAAAAGTTTACGATTCCTTTGCACATATTTCAAGAGTCATTCCGCGATCATGTTTTTACGGCACGCTAAAGCCCGCGCCGCGCTATAACTTCATTTACTGCTCGTTCCGACTTACTTTGTACGACGCTATTCAATTACCCCGAGATTCCATGTTATTAATTACTTATTTTACTAACGTACGAAATGTGCAGCACAGTAAAATCAATCCTTCACTTATCAGCGTAGATTGTTGATGGACGTATTTATGGGCTGTCGTTAAATTTGAAATGCAGTACTTCGGAATGGCCTATAAATTGTAAGCAGATATTATTATATTTTATGTGCAATATAAAATCTAATAAAGATTTATTTACTAGGTTCTCTACGTTTTTAATCATTTGTTAAATAGAAAAAAATGTATAATGCTTGATGCCTGCGAAGCAATTTTAGGCCCTACCGCGGTGCCACAATAATCTAAATAATTTTAAACGCAAAAGCAACTTCTGCATTTCTATGCATGTTCTTCTTGACTCAACTGTTTTTGCTTTGTGTTCTGTTGCTATTTTCTTCCTCTTTCGTCTTCTTTGACCTAGCATTTTTCTTTCAACTTATCATGAGATCGGCTTCTAATTCATCCAGATTTACATGAATAACAGAAGCAAAAGCAAGTGATCGAATTATGTCATATGAATAGCCAGGCACCTCTCGAAGGCTCATAGGATTTTAAGCTTATTTTCACACCTACTTCTATTGTAATAATCAACTTTGAATTATAACAGAGAGATGTTTTAACATATCTCAGGAAATATGCAAACCTTTTCCAATCTTGATTCTATTCTAATTAAGAAGTCGATAGTTAAATAACTGCTTAATTATACTAGGCTGTCATTAATTGCAGAACCTCGATGGAATGTGTTTCTGAAACCATACCTTAAAGGCACATACGTTATGCCTTCAAAATTTTCTTTTCCGTAGCTTAAAAGAACAACGCTTTAGAAACCTTAAAATTATGAGTTATAAATTTAGTGCCAAGCTCAATAAATGTCGATATTTTCATTAACCAAAGCTTTATTCGTATGGACTTTATGTAAAGAACATTATATATGGGAGCGTACTCATGTTCTACGTCGCGAGGACGGCAGCTTCCTGCGAACACTGTGTTAGATGAAGCTTAGGTAACCTTCATGAATCTGGAAGCATAACGTTAAGGATATAAAAAAAATGTTTTACATGTGTTACTCATCGCCAGCCTCCAATTACAAATCAATATCCAACAACAGTAAAGCCAAATGAACTGAACGTATGAAGTTTTGACGTTATCATGTAAATATTTCAAATAATATTTGTGACAGATAGACGAATGATAAATGATATTTTATTTATCGACGCGCTAATGTACGCCTTAAAACATTTTTTTCGATGTTTACCTTAAACTAGTTAGCCTATTCATTTGTTTCCCACCGCGACGTCGAACGCGATCGAGAGTCGGTATAACCAAGAGGAAGATCCTCCTTTTTCACCGCCATCGCTCCGGGCATGGCGAGACCAATCGATTCGGAGGCCAACGACGCACAGTTTGTTTAGAACGAACGGAACTCACCAAAAAGACGAGTCGTGAATTTAATCTTATACTCCCACTCGGCTGCTACACGGCCGAATCCGTTTCACTAAAATGTGTCTGTACATTGCTAGCCTGAAACAGTAGTCAAGATATAAGCTGCTTAAAGAAGCGGCAATGGATCGTCTAGCTGGAATTCTCTCATAAATTCACAAGCCGCGCGGTGCGAGCGGCTATCTGAAAAACGCCGTCATCACGAGCGGATACCGGACGAAAATGGCCGTGCTAATGGTGTTTGTTCGTCGATTTTCTCTGTTTTGAAGCGGTAACTCGATTTGGCTTTTTGTCCCGCGGCCCACAAAGCGGACTAAATTTCGTTAGTACCCCGACTGCCGGAGAGACGCGTCGTGACGCCGAGTTCTAAGTACGGGAGGAGGCTGCGTCACGCCGTGAACAATCAATTATCCAAGTCATTAAAACAAATATTGAGTTACCGTTTCGTCTCGGGGCTGCAGACGTGATTCCGTTTCAATGCCTCGGCTCGATAGCGGGATGACTGTTAACTTTGCTCTCAATTATCTTGGACATCGACGTTCTGAAAACGTACCGTAATGTGAAATACAAATTGCCGGTATTTTTATTGCCTAAAATATAATTTGTCAGTTTAGTGAGACGCACTGGAACTGGTAGAAGATTAAAACTGATTTGAACTTAGCATTTGGAAACATATTTATAGGAAATATGTCATAACGTGAACACATTTCATGTACAAACAAAACTATGACATTAATTTTAATCAAATTGAAAAAACTCGAAATCAAATAAAATCTTAGCGCTCAAATTAAACATGAAAAACTATGAAGTGATGCGGAATCGATTTCAAAAGCTAATTACAGTTATTGCAACTGCGAAAGCTAATAATGGACGGATGCGCGTAATTTTTTCTAACACGTCCGTTTCCGGCGAGTATGAGTGCATATTGAATTTGAAAAAAAACACCGCCTCGTATCCCCTAACTGAATTTACACGATCCGGGGCACTAACGACACAAAATAACAATTACGGTGACACAGATCGTATCTGTGTAATTCGGTGTGCACAAAATTCGTGTCGGCCGGCGGGATAATGGCGGCGGCGGTTTTATTGTGTTATTTACACAAATAAAAACGTTTATTTCTACATTTTCCCAAAATTAAATATGGGTCAATTTGGGGCCGGCAGCGGGAATTACATCGTTAGGTTGTAATTCGTGAGATTCGTGCGACAAGGGCGTCGCGTTCGCTCCGATCGCAACGCCGAGCGTAGTTAGTTGTTCATGTGTTATTACTTGTGTAATTTGTATTATTCGTGTAATTACTGGCGGGAGGAAATCCTTGTTATTTTGTAATCAGCGCGCACTAATGTGTCGCTCGGCGTTCGCTTATCTGTCGCGTTACAATCGTTGTGTTTCATTAAAAAACATTTATTATGCGAACGGTGAGTCGTTTAACTTTGACGCAAATTGTATTCGCGGCAGATTACTGCTGTGGATTCAATAAACAATCAACTGTTGATGTTAATAGTTATTTAAATTTTTTCATTTACATTAGCTTGGCGGAAAATATTTTTACATCACTTAGCAGCTCTTTATTTTCTTGAGTTAAACTTCAAAACGCGACGTGTTACGTTGTTTTCTCAAAATCGTCGTATAAAATATTCTTTGTATATTGCGAATAAGGTTTTCTAAAGCAGATGGTAAAGCAGCAAAAATATATTAAAACATAAAAAATCGGAGAAATATAATAAAAACTAACGCCCCAACTGTTCTGTAGCTGAAGTGTTTTAAAAATCACTCAATTACACAAAACTATAATAATAAAATATATTTAAGATCAAACTAAGTTTAATAATAATGTCCTTCCAGGCCTTCCATGTTATTTTGATTTTGGAATGAACTGGCGCTTCAAGTAGAGAATATAAATGGAACAGTAGTTTCAGAGCCAATTCAAAAGCAAACAACCCATTCTTTAGTTTCACGTTATATTCTTATCGGATATTTAGGATTGATTTAACATTTTTTTTAAATCTACTTATAAAATATATTAACTATAAATTATAACATCCGTAAAAGGGTTTTATTTAATTATGAGTCTTATTCGCTTAACTGTTAATTGATTTTGTGTTTATGCAGCTAAATAAACATAAACAAAATATAAATTATAGTAACATTTTCTTATATAGAAAAAAAATAGAAAAAAGTTTAAACGAGTTGTTAAAAATTTTAATAGCATTATTTTACTATATTGCAGACTATCTTTTTAATAAGCAAAAGCTACCACAATATGTTTTCCATTACATTTTGTAACAGTATTTCATACAAATCTGTTTGAAATTAAAAATTTAAGAAACATCTGTACTGCAATAACCCGGTCATTTTAACATATTTAAAATGGTTACAAAAATAAATTGCTCTCATTTTCTATCTAAATGGAGTTCTGAAAAAAATCGAAAATTAATTAACACATTTTTATCACTAAGTAATGTTTCTATTTTTATACTATTTTATTTTTATAGTCGCATATTTTTATTATACAAGTGATTTGTAACGCGTTGCTTAGTACAAATTGCATTCAGTATCATAGCACGTAACGAAATCGTCTAAATGTATCGTCGTAAAAGGATTACGATCGAAATCGGTGCCCCGATCGCCCATTTGCACGGCGCATACTTAATTACAGCGGCAGTGGGCCGCAGCTAGGCTTTTGACGCGTCAGACCAACGCATATATCGTGACTCCAGCCAGTAAAGTCGGTTTGTTGATAAAGTCAATTAGCGGTATCGAAGTGGAGACCCATATCAGTGATTCGGGCCCACCCTCGCGGCCGTCGTGCTATCACCGCACCGCCATTGGCCAAGTGTGCCTCAGGGGAGTGGCCTGGGACCGCTACATTTTTTATTATTCATTCCCCAGCCGTGCGTAGGCGACCGAGTCAGCTTATTCTCTATCAGTCGATTGAAGGCGTCGGTGTGTCATAGTTTATTATACTGCCGTGTCCGAAACGTCACACTGTATAATGTAAATAGAGCGCTATTGTAAGGCGATTTATTGGTGTTGATTTTAGTTCGGTTTACTGTCGATAACGGAATCTGAATTGATTTAACTCGGTAAGTAACATGATTATATTCTTTAGCTTATAGCAAATTAGGTTTATTATAATAACATGTATAAAATAATGGGATAGCTACAATATTTTTTATTATTAAGAAAGATTTATGATATTTATTGTTAACTATTATATTGCTTTTGCCGCTATACTGCATATTTTTTTAAATTAAAACCGTGGCTTAAATACCGTATATATTTTTATAAGTAATATATTTTAATTAAGCATCTGTGGTATAAAATATACAAATAATCACGACGCTTTATTTAAATGCTAAATACACTATAAATGTTAATTTGTATAATAATTAAGTCAAGTTTAATTTCGAGAAAATAACGATGTAATAAAACTGACATAACGAATTTAAATAAAATTAATAATGAAACATATACCCATAACACCATAGACAAATGCTAATTAGTTAACAATTAATTGTTGGAGTTACACGGCTACTCTGATTTGGTGGAACCATGTTAGGTCGGGAGGCCATTAATCAAATCCAGTAACAAGTTAGCTTGACGGCGCGCATCATATTTTTCAAACTCGAAAAAGGCATAATGTCTGATATTTTAGAGGCATTTGCATAATTAGGTGAATTTTATTGCTTTATTGAATTAGGGTCGATGTCAGGCCCAAAATTGAACGCAGCGGGGGCCGTTGTGTTGTTAATTTTGTTTATAGCTTGTATTATGGGCAGTTCTAAATGTAGCATATAAATATCTCGGACTTTATAAAAGCTGTTAGATTTGTTTGGGCCGACAACAATAGCGCGTTTGTGGTTCTTTGGCTTGTTTTATTGCGTTTTTATTGACCCGGTGTCCCATAGACGAATCTTGGGGCCCATTGATTTGTTTTATATTCGCGGTTAATCATTCGATTATAATTTATGATTTCGAAAAAAGAGAATCAAAAGAAACATAACCAGTGCTTCGTTTCACCTACACATAATAAAATTCTTTGTATTGTTGTGTATTGAATTATAAGTTTAAATTTTCAATCGATCTAATAGTTTACGGAACAACTAGAGCATTTTTTCATTATACTTAAAACTTTATAATTAAGAATTAAGACAATTTTATCATTACGGATTTATCAATACGGTCAATGGTAAAATTGTGAACAATAAATATTTTATGCACAGTTGTTAAGGTTGGATAATTTAAAAAAGCCATTCAAAGTTTTCTGACTATATGATAAATCCGAAAAGAGTAAAACATCTTCAGATAATGGAGCTAAATAAATTCGTTAGCTATCACGCTATTAAAGAAAATAATTCTACCTCGATTCCAATATATTTTAATCAAAGAAAACTCACGCAAACACACATAAAACCCAAAGAAACCCTGAACGAAATAGTAAATGACATCATACTGTGCATCTAAATGAAAAACGTTACAATAAGCAAATGGATCATATTTCGAATGTCATCAGACATCTTCATAAGTAACAATTCAGTATACGGCGACTGAAAATTACGATACGAAATTGAGTTCTCACATTACAAAGGGCCGTGGAATGAGTGATTCCGTGGCATTTTTTACTAAAGGGTTGGCCGATCTCAATTCGATTAAGTCGACCAAACTCAATGACCCACGTTGATACCGAAAAACTAGTGAGCTTTACATCCGTCGCTTAAAGATTTACGTGTGGTTTAAAGACCTGCTTACGGTGGTCAGTACCGAACCCCTTGTGATGACTTGCGGATACCTCAAGAACGCGAGCAGCATTGTTGATTGTATTAGAGTTAATTAGATCTTAATTAACATTCTGATTTCTCATTACACGCTACTCTGCGCTACCAGCGTCCTGTGTTATAAGAAAGTCAGTTAATACTATGCGATTAAATCTTGTATTTTTTCCCCCTTGGTGGTTTTTTTGTTTCCGTTCATTAAGTAAGAATATTAGGTTGGATTCAATCCCAATTGTCTTTGTTGATTGCCTGCAGTATAAATTACAGTTGAAAAAAATCTTTATTAAAAATTCAATAACTGCCGTTCGAACTTGAAAATAATTTGTGGCCATGATGAAACTCTGCTGCGTTACATATTTATTACAATAATTACTTAGTTCTATGAATATCATTTGGCTATTTTTCCGTAGTAATTATTTTTGTTTACATAAAAATTTTAGTTATGATATGTAACTTGAAGTTTTTTTCATATATTAATGTGCAATTATTTAACGATACCTTCAATCGATATAACCGATTCAGAAATTACCATTAGATTATAATAAAACCTGTTAATTTTCAATGTTTTAGCATACAATGACGGTTTTAAGAAGAAATTGCATAATGATTGTATTAATTATAAATTAAATAGTTGTTATACAGACACTATATTATTTACAAAATGGCTCTGATCGACCAATGCTTTTTAGTTATTTTCCATTGCAGAGATAACATTAATAAATATAACAGCAATAAAACTATAAAAATTATCTTAAATTAAAAATAAGCTGCACTCTTTTTACTTTAGATGTTACTCACATAATACGTAAAACACTCATTATGCAAACGGAACTCAAAGTAACTTTGCCTAACCACATTGGTGTTTAGACCAGCACCTTGTAATAAATTTAAATTCGTTTCTAACAAAGGAATTAATTACCGAGTTAATTAAAGAGCTGTTGTTTTTCTTACAAGTTTTGTAATTGAACAGAAGTTTTGAGGTTATGCTTTTTTTTATTCGTTATTCCGGTAGCACAGTGTAGGTTCGAATCTCGACCTTGTGGCTCGGGGGTTGGTTATCAGGTAGCAGACAGACATCAGTCAAGGTAGGGCTGAGTCAGAGTTTGGTGCCACTTATCTGGGAGCCGGGGTGATATAATCCGAGACACCATTAACACTTAAGCCCATACCTAATGGACAAAAACGCATAATCCCCCAGTTCTCGGAGCTGTTGATAAACTAAGAATTGCAATTTGGGTAAATAATCCGGCCGTGAACAATGCAGTGCGCGTGCGTTAGGTGTTAAATGTATTATCGTCAAACAATGCTAAACTACAATTGACAAAAGATATTATTTTAAAAGAGAAAAGACATTCCTTGTTTGCAAATTATTATGAAATTATAAATGATTATAAAAAATGTAAACCCTGACGTAATAGAGAGGAGATTTTTTTGGTTTCCTACGTTTGTTTAATTTCGGTAAAATAATTATAAATTTAATCACATAAGTCAGGGATCTTACACGTTTTCACTAATTCGATACGTCCGACGCTTTGATTTTTTGATAAATTTTAATAATTTTCCAGTCTCTCCTTTAACTTGCTTTGAAAAAGGTTTAAATTTTCATGAAAAACATTTTTTTTTTCAAACACTAATTTTTAACATCTTTGTGGTAGAAGACTCAAGTCTAAAACATATCTACTAGCGAAGTACTAAAGCGTAGATTATCCATGTCTAATGGGCCGGGAGACAAAAAGCAAATCCGTCCGGGCGCCGGGCGTATCGCCATTAATCCTATTATTATTCTAATACCCGACGCACCGTCACCCACCAAGCGTCCTCCCTTATCAAGCTATTCTGTTACGGACACTGGGCCTTGTAACTAATTGTAAGATAAACATTTACTGTACCACACTTAGGACCCTTCCCCTTTAGGTGAAGAGTATTAGCGCCCATCATGTCATTGACGTCAAGTTTTAACGCAACACTTAATTGTTATTATGTTTTTCGTAATAATCAGTCATGTTGATTGATTAATTGGCAATATTTTTTAACAATCTTTTACAGCATCTATGTACACAAGAATGAGCAGAAACCGCTCGTACCACATTTTAATGTCTACAGATATAATTTTAATTGAAATGCATTTTAAATTAATACAATATTTCACGGAACAAGTTTTCACGTGGTGATAATCAATTCTAGTAAAACCATTTATAATATAAATGAAAAGGCTACACTCCGAATAGAAAGCGTGAAATATGTACAAACGAATAAAAAATAAAAACACAATTGCCAATCGTATCTTTACAATGCAAGATCGAAACAAAACCAATCGAATAATCAATTCACGACTAAGATGAAAGTGGATTGTGGCGATTGCGCTAATGGATGAGCAAAAACTATGCGGGATGGAGGCAAACGAACTGGGTACCGCTATAATTGCAAAAACCGACTGTCAATGCGCCGATTACTCGCTCCAAAGACTCGATCAGTGGTCAATATTCCAATATCCACAAAGAAACCATCGGACGGAAAGCAATTCTTGATTGCTTTATTTAATTTAATCGGTTTTTTTAATTGTTGCACAAGTAGGAAACGCTGCAACGCGTCGCTGGTAGATTTGTTTCTTTGAACATGGAGCCAATATTGCAATGAGTTTCACTTTGGCTTCCTCTTCATTTGAAGGAACCGTTTAACTGACGAAGGAATAAATTATGATGAGTTAATAATCGAGTTCGTTGTATATAAAAAATATAAATTAGAACATAACGTAAGTTCTAAACGTTTGTTGTTATTTGTTATTTTTATTATCATATTGTTAAAATACTTTTAATGTTACTTCATTTAATATTATTAAGTGTATAATAGCGGTATTCCTACTTGGAGTGATATTTAGAAGGACAAAACCACTGTTATAAGGTGTAAAAAGAATTAAAAAGTTAAATATAAAAAACTAAATTTATAAATAAGAGTTTCAATTGTTTATTAATGAGTTTATATGAAAAATAGTCAGCAATCAGACAAAAGAAATAATCATTTAAAATCACGTTAAAGTATATAGAGACGCCCTTCGTTACCGTATCGTCGTTTCATTCACGGCCGAGTATTCATCAGTTATTTCTTTAATTATGAACGAAATTAACTTAATCGATGAACTGCAAAACCATTGGTCGCCGATCAAATTGCTTTTGCTTAAAGGGCTCGATCGGTCAATTATCGGTTAACGCCGCCATGCTTTCTTTGATTCGATTTCGTTTTTAAATTGGCTCGATTCACGTTTTCTCATTGTTCTAATTCGGTAAACTTAAAGTCGATTACCGACGCGTGCGGCAGATGGACAGGCAGGTGGCGTTACGCTTCATAGAGGCCAACAGTTTGCTGCAACTGAATGGTAAATCGCTTCGACGTACCGAAACATCAGCTCACTTTAGGACCATCTCGAGTAAGATTATTCGAACGTTTGAACATTAAGGTTGGCCCATCATTGGTCTAGTTTATCAAAAATTTAAGTGTCCTAGTCCCAGTTTAGTACTAATTAACATATTTTTTTAATAACCAATGAGTTGAAGTAAATGTTTTTTCAATATTACAGATATTCTCAACTTCAAGGTAATTAATTGGAGGGGACGAAATTACTCATATAATTTGTCATTCTTTTATTTACTTAATTCAATGCTTTGAGAAAGCATATTTATTCGCCTATTTCGATTGAAGTTTGCACGTTTATTTTCATATGTACTACACGAACAATTATTTATTATGTCGACAACACTTTTTGCTTAACAAGCGCCAGCTTATTATCAGCAACATAAATACCAATTATGTTTAGCAAATCATCTTTATTTTTTTCGTTACGACTCATCGTGTGTGTTCTTTAACATTAGCAAAAAGGCTTTAAGAAGGGCTCAAACCACTGTAAGTACCAACTTAAATCCTGGTTACGTGTAATCAGGCTAAGAAAGAGTGCCTTTTAATTCTTCGTTCCGTGAAAATCTAAACTCGTGATAACTATCTTCTTTGGAATCTGTTGACATTTCAAAAAGTGTCCTTGTATTAACTTTAATCCGTTTTAAAGGAAAAAGCGAGCTAAATATATTAGTGAGCAATGAAAAGATATTACGGAAACACATAAAAGAATAATCAATGGCAAAAGAGTTCGAGACTGCAACTATTTTCAAAATAACCCTTACAGACATTTATAAACTATATCTATAATCAATATATACCTATATTTAATATCAATAAACTTGCAAGATTCTTGTAAAAGCCTAACTTCTTAGTCTAATCTAAAAATGAATAATAGAGAAAATCATGTTTGTTTAAACGAAGTTCAAGATAACATTGAAGATATAAGAACACACGAGTGTCTTAAACGCGTTGTTAAGCATACAAAAAGTGAAAACTTTAACTGCTCGTTATCAATTTAATCAGTGATAATGCTCAAGGTGCGTATACACTTACTTTTTAACTTTGTTAAAACAGTTTAAATATAAATTGGTGGAAAACCGAGCCATATAAAATATGGACATTAGTAAATGAAGTCTACTTGTAGCTAACGACTCTTTTATTAGTTGTTTATTTAGGGTAATATATGTTTTAATATTGTCATCAAAAACTCTATATCATAGGAATGGAGATAAAAGGGAAGAGATATTTTTAAAAATGATTAACGATATTTAAATTATAACAATAGTTTTGGAAGTTGATTATTACGATAAATTTTATATGTCATTAAGAAATTAAAAAATATAAAAAAATATTTTATTTGAAAAGACTCTCGCTGAGTTTTTATATCGGATACAGATATTTTATATTATTTTAATGAGTTTTCTAACCACCTCACTTATTGTTTATCGTATTTTTATTTTATTGTACCCCTACCAAAATATATGTAAGTCATAAATCGAGCTCGTCTCGCAATTGTACGCACCTTTAGAGACAATCGAGTTAGCGATTCTAGGAAATTGACTCACGGGTATAGAAACCGAGAATCGCAATAGTTAATTACCTTCAGATTAGGATTGTCAGTATCAATTCAGACGTTCAAGTCACACGTTTATTCGTTGCATATAAAATCGATACAAACGCGAAATATCGATATAATATTAAATAATAAAAAAAATGTGACAATGTGCGCTTAGGTGTCAAGTTATGCTAATATTTTGAATTGTCTACATGTATTGTTAAAGGATTACTTATTGCACGCATAATTAGGTAAGTAAGTTTTCGCAAAGACAAAAACTTACTAGTTTATTAGGTCCTTAACTATTAGTTTAGTTATCCTAAAAGTATATAAAACAAAACACTTTATTTATTTTTCCGTGGCTTAATAAATATAAGCATAATTACACCTAATTATGAGTTTTTCTATGTAATGCAACACTAAAAATGCTAAGAAATAAAACCTCATTTAATTGGCTATCACTTTGTAAATGACCTAAAACGTGTGGTTTTTGCAGAAAAATGTTTTTGATTATTTTATAATACGTACTAATGAACATTGCAGTAAAACAATATATAAATTATTGCACAGCGCACAGCGGTTACAAAATAAGAAGGAAACTAAAAAAGTGCCAACAGAAGATTGACGTTATTTAAATTGCATTATGAAGAATGGAAATAAAGTTAATAAACATCAGTTAGCAATGTTTGCTGATGTGTTTAAAATTGATGGCAATTTACGTTTAGCTTTTTTGTATCTGTTGTGGATTGGTGTAATCGGTCAAAAAGGTATTTTGTGACGTTTTAAGTTATCACAAGCTCTCGGTGCTGACTTAAGTTTTGGTATTTTTCAAAACGTACTTTTGATGATTAATTTATTACGAATTTAACAAAAATCTTCCTTATTTATTCGTCTAATCTGCAATTTCTTGGAACACACGACTCACATGTTCAGAAGTATTGTTTTCATACGAAACTTTACTCTGCACACTGTACCTATTTTTAAATTATATTATATGTATTCGAAGTTTAAATAAACACGTTTTTGTTTTATTTAATTATATAACAATTCTTTATATTTATTTATATATCATACATTAGCCAAAGGTCCCGCGTAAGCTTCTGCGTGCACATAATTAAAAAACAACTTGTTCAACGAACGTTCGAGTTTAATTCTATATTTATAATTAATTAAAGGTTACTACACAACGTAACGCTTTTTTGCTTATAATAGCGGCGAAACGATTTAGACTCAGTAATTATTATCTTTTTCTGTATAATACGATACGCAAAAGAAAACATAATCTAAACTGTGAACGCTGTTGAGAATTCAAATACTGGTTGCGAGCGTTCGTGCGTGACAATCTTGTTATTGCAACTTTTTTGCAATTTCTAGGGTAATATGTTTTGAACAAACATTTTCGACCGCGCAGTGTCTATGCGAAGGTTTATTGAAGTGTGAAATGTGCTTTTATTGACTGACGTATCAAGATATCTTGAGCAAGTAGCATAAAAGCATTTTTCAATACCCTATAACTTTTTATTTTAATACGTTGCATGTTTTGCATATTTCCAATGGCTTAATTTTTTATTGAAGTATTTTATTTTTAAAACTTTTAGTAATCTGGTTTCATGAGAGGTCTGTTGAGGTAAGAACAGCTTAAAACGTGGTACGATACTTATTTTCAGGGACAAAATCTGATTCAAGAGTATTCAGACACTTTTTTAATCTGAACAATCGTCTTTTCTAAATCAAAATTAATTGAATAAGTACATATATATACCTTTCGTAATATTTTATAATATTATAAATAGCATGCACTTGTGTTTAGAGTTTGGACCATACGATATATAAAGAAAGGGAAACAATGCGTTGCATCAAAGAATAGTAGTTCTTGGAAGTGTCCTGTGTCATTAAACGTATGACGTAATCAGGCAAAATCACTCAATCATGACTTACTTTGAGTCATGTATTTCCAAATAAATGAATAGACTTACGGAACATATCTTATCTTTAGATAGTTATGTTAAAAATCAATAGTAGAGTATTTTTTTGAAAACTTGATGTTTACAAGACGTGGAATAACGGTTAAACATTACGCAAATCATCATCATCATCATCAGCCTTTGATAGTCCACTGCTGGACATAGGCCTCTATCCATTAGGGGTTCTTTGAACATGATCCACCACGCTGGTCCAATGCGGGTTGGTGGGTGGACGACGCAAATCATACTAAACGTAATCTGAAAAAAAATATTTCTGGTTATGTAACTTAGCAGAAGTAATAGTTTAGTCTCTTGCTATGGACGTAACGTGTTGTAGAGCTTAAAACTTTTATCACGTTCTAGTTCAAATAAAGAAAGGATCCAACTCTAGTTTAATTTGTGTTTTATGAAATTTCGTCTTGCCTAAATAAATGTTTTAAATTTCTATCTTTATTTAGCAGTTTACAGCGATAGGTATCATCGCTATATTATATCTTTAATTTGTTACAAAGCAACTGTAATATAGAGATCCCTTCCAGTTCTCCACACAGTGCGTTGCAATTTAGATCGTTGGGCGATACAACGGTTAATAACACGCGTCGAAGCGTCTGTCCGTCCATGACTGCGGTTGTGGATCAGCGAATATTATTACATCAACGTCGAATTGTGTACTAACAATGTGTTACTATAATTATAATAATGGACCGAGTGTAGAATATAATTTAAAATACCCTTGACAATTTGAACGCGACAAAATTATGCGGAAACGGGCGATATCAATAATGTAAACATATTAAACTACTATGGGAATGAAGTAATAACGAAAAAATCCGGTGTTAAATAATAGATATAGATTTGTATTGATTTAAATAGCTCTTTTATATGTAAACGACCTGTTAACAAATGTATAAATTTAAATGTTGTCCGGTTACAAGGCTGTTACTTGTTTACTTATACCCAAAGATATAGGACAACCGAGAAAATTACTAGTACATTAATTTATAGGCAAATTACGTAGTTATCTAGTTTGAGGAACGGTAGCTTCCCGCCAACTCTGTGTTAGATAAAGCCATGGACAATAGTCTGGAGAGCGAACGTCATATATTAAAAAAGTTACGTAGTTCTACAAATGAAGTCTATCATTAGTTACTTATTAAGCTTTTTTTCTTTAGGTACTTATACAAAACTTTAATACGATGGGCGTATCAGAAGCCGGCTGCTCAACCACTCCAGAACTTTCTATGGAACCTGAGCGCCCTTGCTCCGGTAGCGGAGAAGAGGAGGATATCCCGCGGAGAAAACAGAGACGTTACAGGACAACTTTCACTAGTTACCAGCTGGATGAACTGGAGAAGGCATTTGGGAGGACACATTATCCAGACGTATTCTCCAGGTAATATTTTTAATTATAGCTGAAAAATATAGATTTATAAAATGTGGAATGGGCGTGTGCTTTAGAAACCGGAGGTTGTGGGTTCGAATCCTGTGGGGACTCAACAAATTTTCATTGTTGTTTCCTAGTTAGTTAGGGCAATTTGGGCCGATCACCCAATTGTCTAAAAAGTAAGAAAATCCATGCGTCGGATAGGCATGAAAAAGTCAATCCACCCAAAAACCCCCATTGGACCAGCGTGGTGGGATACGGTCCAAAAACCCCTAATGGATAGGGGTGTATTACGGGAGGCGTAAGTCCAGCAGTGTACTATCACAGGCTGATGATGAAACATATATTTTATCTCCAAGAAATACGATTTGTACGCTGGAGATTTAAGCAAAGTGAATTGCTTACCAGCTAATAAACATCCTGCTTGTCACTTTTTAAACTAATATATCGTCCTTTAATAATACTAAAAATACAGTATTTCAATGATTTTTATTTTTAATATTAAGTGCCATATTTTGTATTGTACAAAATCTTTAATGTACGGTTTTGTTACAGAGAAGAACTCGCTCTGAAGATTGGATTGACTGAAGCTAGAATTCAGGTAAGCCAAAATTACATATTTTGATTTTTTTGTTGTTGGTGTTGCATCTTTTTTCTACTTTTGTTGCTTCAAAATGTGTTTATTAATTAAACTTTAACTGGACTTTAGTTAATATGACTATAGAAAAGCCAGAAAAAGCACTATAATAAATAGACTAACTAAAAATTGGTGATAACTACAAAACCTATGTTTGAAATGCTATGAGGCACTTCAATTCAATGTAAGCAAAAACTAGTAAGAAAGTCATATTCACAAAAAGTACGGTGAATGTTGCCCTAAGAATAATGATTTTTGGGGCCCACCTATTATATTGCCTTTTTTAACACTAATAAAATTAACTAAAACGTAATCGCCAAAAAGTTTTGGGCAGCAATAGTAGTAGCATAAAAATAAATAATAGTAAAATAAAATAAAATGGTTATTAAAAATAGCCAATGTCCAATAATATCGAAGGTTTAGCGTTAGTAGACTTTGAAATGAGACTTTTTTTGAATGCGCAAATTGCACTCATACAATTAACACATTAAAGTATTAGCTTGAATAACGCCTAACGCAACATTTTAACTGCAGTATGCAAAAAACTTTTCTTTTATAAACAAATAATTTGCTACGGTGATTTCGTATCCCACCATTACTCGATAGATTAACGCCGCAATTAAATAATAATACTACCAACAGTTTCACCCGTCACGAAACGACGACACGATCGTGAACGAGAATCGCTGCGAAGCGATGAGAGGTCCACTGCAGGTTCACTTTTTCCCCTTAACGCTCACCGAATGCCATTCGCTTAATGTCATATTTACGTTATGTCGAACCGCGAACGGTCTGCAATTACGCAAAAATCTCGATCGTTACATACCAACCGAAGCGGCGAATATAATGCGCTATAAAATGTTACTGCGCAAAAACGGCGAACGTTCGCGACGAACGATAACGGTAAGCGAACGTACGTGTGCGAATTCGCTCGGCGACTCGGAACGGCTTAATCAATGTGCATAATCGGATTGTTTGCGACGATAAAATTAAATTGATGAAATTTCCAACGTTCTTGCGCGGACGGGTATTGTGAAACGAGCGGCGGATGCTAAATTTGTTTTTAGGTACGTGGCAATTGAGTGTATAAATTTATAATTTTTATTTGATAATGTGTCGAAGGAAAATATAGAAATTGAAGTGAGCAATTATTATCAACTTTCATGTATGGCCAATTAATAAAACGGTAGATGGTTTGAGTGTTAAGACTATGCAATAAGTAGTAAAAAAAATTCTATGCCATTTTCTATTCTATAAAAAAATACTTACACACATAACTGTACAATTCATTGGATTTACATATAGCACATGTCACACTTTGTAAGTTTTTTTATATTATACCGAAAAAAAAAATCAATATCCCAGTACTGGCCGTAAACGAAACAACAAAAAAAATAAGTCATATAAAACATAGCTATCCCAGTTGGCACTATTGCTCTATACACGATCCATTTATTAAGCCGTGTCACTCATAAATACAGGCACACTATACGTTTTTCAAGAATTCAATGTGGTACAATTACCGCAGTGCGATTTCAAATATGGAAGCCCAATAACGTTCAATTACAAAGTAATAAAGCCTCCCTGTTTGGTAGCTAACTGCGAGGGACAGTTTATATTCCTTTCACGCACACGCCCATCTTAATCGAGACATCGGCCATACAAATGTATGAGCACGAGATATCGATTCTTTATCGATGTTATTCTAGAAAGTTGAAAATATATAAATACGTACTTTTTTACTTACCTTCCGTTCTAAGGATATTGAAATAACTTTTTTTTTTAAACAAAACTGTCTGATATATATTAAAATTATTTCAGAAAGAAAATTGATATAGAGACATAATTGATTTAAATATGTTTGTTTATGCCAGGGTAAACATAATGAGTTAAACATCATGATTACAATTGTGATTAATTATGTATTTGAATTAAATATAAAAAAATATTAATGCTATTACAGTACTTATTTCTATTATAAATACTTAGTAAAAATACTTCGTTTTAATCAATTTAGAAGGTTATTTAAAAACATACAGTTAGATCTTTACCGGTGGTAGTCCCTGTTTACAGGAGACCGTCGGTGAAATACCACTGGGTGCTATTTCTGCCGCAAGCAGTAGTGGAAAACACTCTGTGTTCCGGTTTGAAGGGCACCTAGCCAATATTTACTGGGTAAACGAGACTTAACCTATGTCTTACAGGTAGGCAGCGTTGGCGATACCACTGGTATAACTTAATGTCTATGGTGTCGTAACACTTCCCATCAGGTGACCCGACTGCTCGTCGCGCGTATGCCATAAAAAAAAAAAAATCTTTTTCTATTGATACTTTATAAAATTTTTGACTTTATCTTCTACCTGGCTATATATATGTTAATGGCAAATGATATTTTAAAGTACATTTTTAAAAATAAACAAACATGGGACCGCCTTTATATATACTAATTACATTTTAAACCTGGACAGTTACTATAACTGCGTTTTCATCGCAAAAACCGAGACATTATTTGTTTAGATAAATCATAAACAATTAATTTATATACATAAAATACACGATAACATTGTCCTTTATAGTATAGTAATATTTTATAATTTTGATTTCAAATCTATCTTTGATCTCGTCATAAATCAATAGAGCAAGGTTCAAATGTTCGCTTTTGCTTGTGATTATTATCAGATAGTCTAGTGAATAATTTTTCGATCTAATTTGTTTGTTTCTATTTTTTAAACGGAAATATATTTGTCATAGATAAAATACTACAGACAAATAAAATATATTTATGTATTAATACACGAGATAACGATTCTAATGCACTTTTATGCAATAACAACTATGTACTAAGCATAATTAACAGTAATCGCACAATTTAATGTTGCATCTCAAATGTGACTTTGTATCCATAAGTTAACACTTCTAACAACGTTAACGTAACAAAGTAATTAGCTAACGATTGCTGTAATTTTATTAGCCATTAGATGCTGTTAGAAGGCACGACGACATAAAATTTTATACTTGTATGAATTAAGTTGTAACACATAGCTTCATTAAAATGCCTTTAGCGGCACGTGGGGCAACTTTGTTGTTGACGATTGCATTGTTAAACGTTTAAATTGTTACATTAATATAAAAATGTGGTAAAGAACAATAATGTTGGAGGTGGTGTAACCTCTGACAAAGACAATATATTAATATATTAACGTTTACTCGAATATAAATAAGTAAGATCTATAGCTTTATCTAAATCAATTAAGGGCATTATTCGCTAAGTAATACCACATACATATTTGTAAACTTAGCCTAATTTAGTGTTGCGTTTGGATGGATACTTCTTTATTACATTGTTTACGTTACCAGTTTTAGAATGATTTTAAAATTAGGATACTTTTACAACTTAAGCTTTGTTTGCTGAAATTTTTTGTCATTAATAGCTAAAATACGTACGTAAAAGTCTGTCACACATACATCATGTTAGTTTTTCAATGATTTTAATGCGTTGTTATGCGCACAGTACTAAATAAGTAAATGCAGTATACATGTTGAGATAATTTGAGCTCCAACTTAACCCACGGCGAATGTGTCCATGCGAAACGTAATTGCTAAACTTATTACTCCCCTTGTAAAGGTGTGGTTCCAAAATCGGCGGGCGAAATGGCGCAAGCAAGAAAAGGTCGGTCCCCACGCGCACCCGTACAGCGGGTACTTGAGTGGGGCACAGCCGCTTCCAACGTCAGCCACGCTCCCAGCCCCACCCCACCCACTGTCTCAGCTTGGCTTCGGTTTGAGGAAGCCTTTCGACAACGCCTTAGCTTTTAGGTAAGTTTTGTATGATTACTAATAACAATAATAGTGGTAAATATCATTACTGGTTAAACGCTTTGTGCTTTATAGAACAAAACCATCTACTAAAGCGCTCTTTAAAAAAAAATAAGGCACTGTTTATTCATAGGTTTGTAAACGGATCTAAAATGGGCTTTACTTTCGAAACAGCTTGATTTTTTTATGACAATTTAAATCTCAAATTAATAGTACATTGTGTTTATATAAATATATGACTGTTTTAACTTGTACCATTTTTAACAGATACGCAAGCAGCCCGCTATTCGGTGCGCAATACTTACCACCGCTCTCGCGTCCGCCGCTTTCGGTGCCCCGCTATACGCTACATCGCCCGCTCATTTCCACTCGCTGTTCGCCAACCTGTCCGTACCCGAGCCCCCCCGACTGTCGCCCGAACATTCCCGAACATCACCCGAAGCCGATCGCCCGCGCCGTCCATTTCGCCGCCGATATCACCCGGAAGCGAAACGGTGCCACCCCACGCCGCAATGGACGATGTGCGCAGCTCCAGTATCGCTGCGTTAAGAATGGCCGCGAGGGAGCACGAGATTAGATTGGAATTGTTGCGACAGAGGGCGGATCTGATCTGTTAATTTAGCTACCGAATAACTTTAATATTTGAATAATCTTCTGAGCAACAGACTTTGATCGCTTTTAAAATAAAAATATCCTTTATGTGAGTAAAATAACTATTCACTTACAAAGTCTTTTTGTTGTCGTTTAAATTATTATTTTATATGGACATTTCGATTGAAGTAGAATTTAATGTTATCGATTTATAGAATACCAATTAAAACCACAGTTGCCTAAATATCTTACAGTATTTTTACTTTTGTATGTTGTTTGTAATTAAGGATTAGGTTTTAATTTTAGATATTAAGTTTTGTTAAATATTTATGTTGTGTTAATGATAATTAAAAGCTAGTTGTATATTCCGTCCAGTGTAATAATTTAGTTGGATAAATAAATATATTTCTATATTCCATGCTCTTTTATTACTTCAATCTCTACCAGGCTTACTCATTGATTTTCAAATAAGGAATAATTTTTTCAAAGGTACAAAATATTTGCTTTAAAACACCAACTTTACCACATAACAACATCAAACACCTTTACTGCTTGATGTTTGTACACTAGGTAATTATAATGATCGCTAACACAAGTTGTGAGTCATAAATCTTAATAAGTACCAAGCATCTGGGTTCAAACTTGAGTGGCCAGGGGTCGGTCGCAGATCTTTGGAATCATAAGGCCGTAATAATTGCGGCACGTACAACTAATAAGGACCCTTCACCCGACCTTGCGAGACCACAATATGACTAATACGACATTGGTGATGATTAAATGTGATTTGTTGATGCTAAAAGTAAATTGTGCATGGAATTAAAACTACTTAGTCATCGTTCATAATTTGGTTGGATTCTATAAAACAAAAGAGGTTTTACTGAACACAATACGGCAGTAGACAGAGCTATTGTTTGACTTGAAACTTAATTGTAATTTTTTATATATTTATATCTTCTCCCGAGAAATTAAGCCAATTGATTATAGTACAATAAGACATATATTTATCAAGTTAGTAAAATATAATAACTGCCGAGGTTGGTCATGATCCGGAATCGGTTTTGTATACGCCCAATCGACACATCATATTACATACATCTTACTTTTCTGTGTCAAAATTTATAGCTTAAAAAGTACGTTAAAAAACCCCTTGGTTTGGCTAAGGTAGTTTCGGCGATCCGTTGCTCCCAGATATATAGAGCAAATTCAAAACTTATGACGTACACAAGCAATCATTTCCCTAGTTTGATAGTACGGGCTTCTGCAACCTTGTACTTGTTAAAACCGTAACTGATGGCTCACGATGATACATTTCCACCGAGCGAACTCGACGAAGAGGTTACGTTTTAGTGGCATCCTATTCGAGATGGATATGCTCTCTTGTTCCTGCTAATTGTGTCTTTATAAACTCAACGTAGCCTTACCAAATCTTCTAATGGCTTCCATGATAAGTCTCAGATGCTAATGACGCTGATGACGAAAGGAATTGGTTTCCGTGTTACGAAGAATAACAGGCATTGTTATTACGCTGCTATGACTTATGAAAACATAATTTCAAGAAATATGTAAACAATGTCCGCTTGGTGTAGTGGTTAGTGACCCTGACCGTTGCACCAATGGGTGTGGGTTAAATTCCCACAACGGGAAAAATATTGTGTGATACACATAGTGTTTTTCTCGTGTCTGGGTGTTTGAATTTATATTATATGTATTTATTTACAAAAAACAAGTAAGTCTATGTATTTATCAGTCATCCAGTTTTCATAGTACAAGCTGTACTTAGTTTGAGACTAGATAATGTTGTTTTATTTGTATAGGTATAATATTATGTAATTTTATCAATAACTTTTATTATATTCAACTATATTATAAATATATAATATAACGAAAAAAATAGCGTTTATTTATAATAAATGTTATCGTGAAGTATGAAGAAATTGTGTCGAATATAGGTACACAAAATTTTTGATTAAAAATAAAAGCTTTGCATTGAAGAACAAAAGCTCTGGTGAACATTTTATTTTTGTCAGTTACCACGAAAATAAATCGAAGTCGAAATATATCACAAAGCATTAGAGCAAGATCACGTCAAGTGGACCTCCATTTATCCACTTGATCATAAAAATTTAATCTCATATTTTTCCTTCATAAGTACTTTATGATCGAATAATGATCCTCAAACGATTTTTAAAATTTTGATTTTAACAACATTTTTTTTACAATGAAAATTTAACACTTTTAATTAAAAATGGATTAAAATCAACCGTAAGAGATAAATTATTAATTTTCAGCATCCATGGTCGAGATGTCTATATTTTAAGAATATATTAACGACTAAGATTATTTGTTTATTTTCGAGAGTTGTAAGCTAACTTCTTAAGTTAATCAAATGAAATTTAACTCATTCTTATGGTAAAAAATGGTTTTTTCATCGTACATAGTCTTTATTCATTTAAGTTTAAGATTCCGGAAGAAAGTTTCACTGCTCGCCATTGTTTAAACAAAATGAATTTATTTATTACCTCGACCAGGCCTGAAGCGCGGCTACGACGTTCTCACCGCTTGAAGCTTTTATCAGTGATAATTTAAAATAACAATACAAAATATTATTATAAAACAAATTTTATTATTTATTTACTTATATATTATGAATTTAATTTAGTCGATAAATTTAAATTAGATTTTGATGAGATGTCCGATTTATTTGAAAATATTATTCTGTTTTTGTTCAAGATGCTATTCCATCACACCATTGGTCCAATGATCAGGCTACACTTCACCCTTATTAATTTATTATAAAGTAAATGAAGAAATGAAGCATGAGAATTTTGTTTCATATCAGAAAAAGTTAGTCACGATGCAAGTTCGGTACATTTATTTAATACTAAATTGATAGAATTTTTAAAAACTAAATTTGGTGCCGATAAAATTAAAAAGATCAAGTATATTTCTGATGGAGCCGCTTCACAATATAAAAATAAATATAATTTTGCCAATTTAGTTAATCATAAAAATGATTTTGGTGTTGATGCTGATTGGACTTTTTTCGCTACATCTCATGGCAAAGGAGCGTGTGATGGCTTGGCAGGAAAATTAATTTTGCTTTCTGTACGATTAAAGATCATGAGGTACATGAAGAAAAATACCAACCACGATTCGAACGCTTAACAACAATAAAAAATACTCGCCAATTTCATCACTACAAACCATTGGAAAATTTTCACTAGATTGCAGGCTCGTTTCAGAAGATGAAAAGTATTTATTAACAAAGTTTTAAAAAACAGTGAAAGTATCTGACTACAAATTTACCATTTAATTATTTAAATTAAGCTTTTGTTTGTTCTATTCAGTATGTTATGATTATATTCTTTATAATATTGTTAACAAAAAATAAAATTTTATTTATAATAATTATAATAAGATAACGTAAATAATAATAAAATTTGTCTTATAATAATATTTTGTATTGTTATTTTAAATTATCACTGATAAAAGCTTCAATGCGGTACGAGACGCTCGGTAGCGCGAGCGCTTCCAAGCGCTCGGCGCGTCATAAATAAATTCATTTTGTTTAAACTAATGGCGAGCAGTGAAATTTTCTTCCGGAATCTTAAACTTAAATGAATAAAGCATGTGACCGATGAAAAAAAAATACATTTTTTTACCAAGAAATGAGTTAAATTTTCATTTGTTAACTTAAAAGTTAGTTAACAATACGAAAATAAACAAATAATCTTAAGTCGTTAATATATTCTTAAAATATAGACATTCGACCATGGATGCTGAAAATTTCATGAATTTATCTCTTACGGTTGATTTTAATCCATTTTTAATTAAAAGTGCTTAAAATTTTCATTGTAAAAAAAATGTTGTTAAAATCAAAATTTTTAAAATCGTTTGGGGATCATTATTCGATCATAAGTACTTATGAAAATATATATAGATTAAATTTTTATGATCAAGTGGTAAATGGGGGTCCACTTGACGTGATCTTCTCATTATCTAACGTTTTTATTGATAATTTGTCACCGAGACGTCAATCATTCAGTGACAGTTGTGTAATGACAACATTCCACCGGTTCTGTGTTACTTTCTTTACAAAATTCCGAGGCTTATGTATAAACCATACAATACTGTATGAGAATCAAGTTCTTCCAACGGTATATTCCGTCACATCCACCGCTTTTCTGTAGAAATTTGCATACACTTGCTCGTACAAAATGATTATGAAAATGTATAATGGTGATTGTTGTACAATCGTTATGACAGTAGACGCAACGAAACAACATTACTAAGTGAAAAAAGCAACAACTTTCGCGTCAGTTATCTTCTCTTATAGAATAATGTATATTTAATAAACATCAAATGTTTATTGGTATTTATTTGACAAACAATTATACGCGTCCTTTGTGACAATAATGGCGTTTATCTTAAGGTTTTACGAGCACCGTCAGCCGGGTACTGAGCTAGTGATGGGGGTCGTTTTATCGACGACTTACTCTAATAATATTTGAGAATTAAAAAGTTACAATTATATATGATCCATATATTTTAAATGTTTTTCATCAAAACTTTCACTATAATAAAACAAGTATATTGTAAAAAATAAATTAAAGAGGTTTTTGTGCAAAAGAATAAAACAGAATTTGTAATAAATTATTTATGAAAAATTTAGTGTCAATTCCCATATCTAAAAAAAAATTAAATTCATTGTTGCTTTACTTTTTGTATGGATGTCTATATAATTCTCTTTAATTATATAGACATATATTTACCAGATATACTTGTACCAGGCAGTTAATGGTATTGAACAATTATAATAATGCCATATGATGAAAAAAACCCTTTTAATTTATTTTCGATGAACGAAGGCCATCACTTTATCAACATGTTAGTTCATTTTAAAGCGCTTACACCGACGCGGTGCATTTCGAACCTAACTTTTATTCGACGATATTCAGGTAGAGCATTTTACGGCGTATCGTAAATTATAAAACATGAATAAAGACGTTCCTTGAACGTACCATGACGTCCGGATGTTTCCATTTTAATAATTTTAACATACACCATTTTAGTGCTGCGCCATTATTATGGGTTTAGCGCTGAATCAATTTGCGGTGAGGCCGAAGCGCCGCCATCATTGTTGTGTGGAAAATGGGCGCGATAAATTCTAAATTATCTGTGGCCGTGGACGGAGCGCGGTGACAGTGTGATTATTCCGCGCGAAAACTTGTCTTATGTTGCGTGAAATAGATAAAAAGATTTAGACCAAATATCATGTATAGTTAACATCAAGACTCAAATTGAAAACAAATTATTCTGACTCGGTTCTTTTAAAACAATAAATTTATTCAATCGAAGATATTCGGCTTGAAAGACTTTTTGTTTAAATAATAATAATATTTTTCTATTCTACCGCCATAAAAATTCTGATTTATTACAGATTCTGTTCTGATCTTATTGCTATAAAAACTATTTTTATAATTTCGATTAGTCCGTAATGTGGGAGAGAAATAAAATTTCTGTACAATCAAATAACAATTAGCAAGAACTTACACAAAACGCGCTGTTTAACGCGAAAGATGATTACATTTTAATTTACGTTCGTACTAATGAGAATTATGTGTAACAATGTGGATTAATCTAGGACTTTTTCATCGTGATTGATTCAAAGTTTTGTGAAGAAAATTGTATAAATTTCAACTGTCCTTGCTAAGTAACTTTTTAGCGTACTAAAACAAGCTCTATATCAACTAAAAACCAACTCTCAGCTTTTACTGATACATATCCAAAATATAATCAAAGTGTTTAGTATTTGAAGAAGCATCTAGCAGCTGCAAGTATTTCGGCATGAGCAAACAAAAAACTTATTCGTGATAAGTTTTTTGTACGAATTGCGCGCTAGCAATTTAATTTCTTTTTTCGCTCTTATTACTGTTGATAAAGTTTTATGTTAAAAATTAGCTACTTTCACTTTTAGCAACAAACCTTAGCTTTATGCTCAAGCAAGAATGGGTTTACACTAATACTAACGACCACCCCTACTTTGCATGGGAGCTATGCTGATAGAAAGTATACCTACAATATTAAGCATGTGTCATACATATAAAACTTCCTCTTCAATCACTCTATCTATTAAAGATACCGTATCAAACTCCGTTGCGTAGTTTGAAAGATTTAAGCATACATGGGGATATAGGGACAGAGAAAGCGACTTTTTTTATACTATGTAGTGATATATGGTGGTAATGTGCAACAATATATTATTATATGTACGGGTTCTTCTCATATCAGGCTTCATCTCTTCGTCTGATTTCCGATCCGGTAGTATATAAAATGACCAATAAGAGAGTGTAATGCTTCTAACATTGAATAAATATATTCAATGATTTA
Source organism: Lamproptera curius (assembly GCA_029286875.1). NCBI lineage: Eukaryota > Metazoa > Arthropoda > Insecta > Lepidoptera > Papilionidae > Lamproptera > Lamproptera curius. Next base: position 1,319,040 of record JAGSMT010000102.1, on the reverse strand, counting down.
AAGTTTGCCTAGTATATATAAATACTGCTAAAATAAATTAAGGTAACATTACTATTGATAACTCACGGCTTACCAATACTAATAAAGTTAGCGTGACCGCATTGCGCAAGCCGTAAAGTTAACACGGAGCACCGTAAACTATTGGCCATATACTTCGGAAATCTGTCTCAGAATTTTAATACCAGCTGTGGCAGAATACAGTTAGATTTAATAACGATAATCAAATGTATAATTCGATAGCTTATTAATACAAAAGTACGTACGCGGCATATTTAAATGAGATACCGTCCGCTTTTTCACACTTTGGCCGCGTGAATCGGAATGAAGTGCGCCGCAGGAGACCTCCGGAACTCGGTTAAGGTTCAATTCACAGTGAGCGGACAGCGGGAGGCGAGGTGTCTCGGTTGACACTATTCTAAACCTTATTTTTATTATAATACACGAGCGAGAAACGTTATTCTGTATGTGTGGATAACTCACGGTATCAGTTTTTGATGCATTTAAATGATAATTCGGATTATACGAATTTTATTGTTAATTGAAATAATACAAATCGGAAGAGTCAGTTGTCGTGTTGGCGACGTTATTCGTTTATTGCTTATTATTAGATGCTATTTATTGCTTTTTAGAAATTATTAACTTCGATGGCGTGAGAGTTACGTTAATTTATAATGAAGTTAACATTACTATGGTTACAATTTTATTTTTACAGGAAATCCGGTTTTATTACCCCATTTTACATAATAGGTGACGTTACATATTACATATAGCTAAGGAACGACCTGAAATGAATCTTTATATTTACAAATTATTTATAGTTATATTATAGTTTTTTTTTTTTAATATATTCCATTTGTCAAGTTATAATCTTCAATATTTGTATTGTAATTCATCATTTATATATTTTCTATAGATTAGATATGTGTATTTGGTTTAGCGTTTGTTAAATGCTAACAGTTTTTTCTAGGTGAAAATGGAATTCATTACAACATCTAAAATCTATTTGCCTCCTTATCGATCATTATTATTTCTTTTTTTTGTATTCATGTGATTAAGTACTATGCAGAGTCAACCCAATTTTTAAGGATTTACCGCGTTGGTTGCAATAGCGTTTATAGTCAGCCCCGTGACTTTTGGTTTTCTCGTTGCTTCGGGAACAAAGTATATACACAAAGTGATAAATCTATTCAAAGTATCTATTTGTCTACTATAGATAAATATAGTCTTATGTCAATTACTATAGCAGATAAACGTGTCGTAATTAATTCCGACAACACACCCAACTGGATGTCATCCCCGTCGCGTCAGAGGGTCGCGGCTCCAATACCAAGTAACGAAGTCCAATTATCATCACAAACTAATAGCATCAACTACAATACACTCCAGCTCCAATTAATCGCCGTATTATTTACAACGTACTCGTTCATAAATTTTTATAACGCAATACATTGATTAGTCGAACGAGCGGTCCGACTGTTTGAGGAGGGAATTAATATTTATAGAAATTAATCGATTCAGTGTTGCCCCATTGTGACTACGGCATTCGTTGGGCCAATAAACGTCTAGTTATCTCTAATGGTAACATATGGACCTTGTATGGGAAATTGTAACGATGCGCACGGATTAGGGTTACCTGTTTATTTTTAATTAATTTCTGTTCGCTTGGCTCGATGTCGGTACGCTCGTTAGGCGCTCGTTTGGTTATATCTGTAGACGTAACTGGTCACGTGTGACAAGGGTATGGGCTATTATGCTACAATAGAGCCAATTTGGATATGGAATATATCCAATCAATGTTTAATGTCTGAGCCTAATTGCGTCAAAACTGTTCTACAAGCTATGTGTTATGTCAAATAGTGTTGTGACATGACACATAGCTTGTAGAACCAATAACTGTCGGGGAAGTAAGGTTTTCAAGTGGCAGCCTCGTACTAGCCAGTGCAGTGTCAGTCAATCGCCTACGAGATGGAGGAGTTGTGCTAAATTGGATCCGGAATTTATGCAAACAGACGAAAGGCTAAAGTCAACACACAAAAGGCTAAAGTCAATACGACGCAAGGCTAAAGCCAATACGACGCAATGCTAAAGTATAAATACCTATAACACAAGCCCAAAATTCATACCTTCACTAGTTCTATATTTAGTAATTTGCATCAGTCGGTGTTTAGAGCGATTTACGTGGGGCGGTAGAAAAATATTTTTTTATAAATATTAGGCTAGATTTGGCCTTGGTGTTGTAGACACTTGCTTCATTTGCTCACGATTTTTAATATTGCTACGGCGAGCGTCCTTATAACTTACTTATTAACAAACAATTGTATATATAGTAAAAGTTAATCGGTAAGTCACAAACCGTTTATATTAAGCATCATAAATTGCCGTCGAAGGCCCGAGCGGGGCCGTAAATAATTAAAATACCGCCATCTTTTTTATGGCTGTAACTTTAATGAACACGTCGCATGAAGTTAATCTTTTAAAAGTATAATTTTATAATTCACTCGAGCGCCGGGATGCTTTGATTGAGCAATTACGATGTGCCGAAGGAATAGCGTGTGAGGCTCTAGAATCGATTAAATGACGCTATTCAACGTACAAGCTAAAACCGATTTGTTATTCTATTAAATATACTACAAATAGAACAAATTATAATGAATTTAATCGATATAACAGCTCTAAATGTGTTTTTTTAGCCTTATCCTGCCTAGATTATATTTGGGCTGCTTGTAATCTGCGTATAGCATGATAATGCCATGCCGTCATGCACTTGGCGTTGTTAAAGATGGACAATCACTAAGTTATCAATAGACCAACAACGTAAATCTTCTCGAAAACTGCTCTGATGTAAAGAAATCATACATTTAAACGATGTCATATAGAGCTCTCGCAATGCGAGAAAGTTCTAAGATCAGCGTATTGATGTCAAACGAGACAGTCTATATGTGCTACACCTTACTTGCTGTCATCACTGCATAGTATAAAACAAAGTCACTTTCTCTGTCCCTATATATGTTTAAATCTTTAAAACAACGCAACGGATTTTGATGCGGTTTTTTTTAATAGATAGAGTGATTGAAGGGAAAGGTTTATATAAATAGTTCATGCATAATATTATAAGTGTGTCTGTACACTTATAAATTTCCAATTCATAAATTTTACAGATATCAGAATTACTCCCGTGCCGGGACGGGTCACTAGTCTTTAATAATATTTTAAGTAAATTATTTTCTGTCACCCGTCCCCACTTCATGCACTCGTTCTTCAGCCTGTCAATCCCACTGCTGAGCATAGGCCTCTCCCATTAGCCGCCAAGAGGGTCCTGTGCCAACAGCATCCACCGACCTTCCGCACTTTTGTTGTTGGTATTAGTTGACCGGGGCCGTATGCAATTCCGACGCAATGTTTAACCAAAGTGAACCAGGTTTTGGTTCGACGTTAGAGTTTGTTTACGTAAACTCCACATCTAATTTGTAGTAAAAGTTGTCTTTCATTAAGTTCTTATGTTTTTCTGCCACTGAACTGGTCGTCATTCAACAGAGTGTGTATAAGCGGTGCAGCCTATTTTTAACGGCCGCTCTTAGGCCTTAGGCTGGTCCCTAAAACTGGCATCGGGCGCAAGTATTGATCTCCGCCACGACGACAGAACCTGTCGGAAGAATACTTTTGATATTTTTCTTTGATGCGTTTAGAAAAACCTCTTTTGCTAAATGTAAAAAATATTCAATATAAGCATGTTGTAAACTTGTAAATTATATAAATAATCATAACAATTTAAATGATCCCTATTAATTATATTAAAGTTTGATTTTAGTTTCATCCCTAAAAGCAATGTTTTAAAAAAGTTTACCCGACGTATTAGTTATTATGATATGAAGCTTTCAATAAATATGAAATGTTCCCCCGAATTTGGAAAATCGCATGTTATCCGTCGAAGGTCTAGACGCCATTTATATTATCCGAGGCATTCCAATTTCAAACTAACTCTAATCGTGTTCCTTTTAAATGTCATTTGTTAGTCGACTTCGGCGCGTGCCGGCTAATGGAAAGCAATACCGAACCGCGTCCTTCTCAAAAAGGATGAAATCTGACACGAATCAGGATCAAAGTACGATTGTAGACTTTATCACAAGCAGTTAGGGCATAAATTTGATTGAAATCATCCACCTGATAAGTTCTTTAAAAACATTTACGCTAACGTTATCAGCCAGTATTATTTGCTTGAGTTCTTGTTATTTCTTTTAAGGCTTATCGTGTTCCGAGAGTGTTCCGAATTAAATCATTACTTGCGTGCCCCGAGCGAATTTAAAGTGTTGCCTGATTAATGACTATCGAATGATTGATAATGATTTGATGCTCGATTTGTATATCGAAATGAAACGTGTGTTTTTACCACAAAACACTGAATATATCTTAGTATCATATAGCGTACGATGTTTTTCTATAATGATTTCAATCAACATAAATTATTTCTAATTCCTCCGACGGTATCCCGAGCGCATTCGATGTTTGGACCGTAAAAGATGATTCGTTTCTCGTTTCCGACCACCGCTTGATTATGACTAATCTTTTTTTTGCCCCGTTGACGTTTAATTTATTATCAAACAACGAAATTGAATTGAGAATAAAAGTTACATATATTATTTCGCGGCCAACATTTATAGTGCCGTTTGTTTTATGGCCCTTGTGTATTAATACATCTTTAAATCATTATAATGGCGAGTAATACGTTAGAGGTATGTGAGCGGTCGTAATATATTGTGTTTAATTTACTTTCGGGGCATAAACAATAACGAACCGTTTGCTGTTAATTGAATCTGTTATGTTTGAACAGGTCTTATAAATCTGAACGTAACGAGCGTCTTAGACCAGTTTGTTTCTGGAATCAATTTCAATTAACAATTGTAATTACTATATGCGTTGTAATTATTTGATTTTATCTGTGGTATAAACTCAAATTATAATTCTTTACCAACTCAACTAAATAATTATATAATAAAATTAAATATTACTATATTAAAAAAACCTGCACTAATATTCGACGTTATTTGCATTTCTAACTCTTTTTAACAATAAAATGCAACATTAGATCAAAATCATTACGGTTAGACTAAAAAATATATAACATTTATATTTTTCACAGAAATGACATTATAATCTTTTTCAATTCTAAGCAGGCGTAATCCTATTGTGCCCATACAAAAACTGCTCTAGAACGTCACCGCAAACCGCCATGATGGTTGCGTTGAACGGAAAATGAACGACGTAAGAGCAAAGCAAACACAAGAGCGGTGGAAATGATTGCGGTCGGCGCGCGGAAGTCGCGTGCGGCCCGCGCAATCATTGTTCCAGAGAGAATAGAGCTTGGTAGGGCTGTACCAAAGAGTATTTGTTGTTTATGAAAATGGTTTAATTGTTTAGTCTACTGTAACACAAATAACAGTTTGGGTTGAAAACGCGAGCATTAATTAAAGTTGATATTACAATTGGCAATTTTCGTTATTTTTTAATCGGGTGCCTTTGTTTATTTTAAACCTATTTTCTTTTTCATTTACATCAAAAGACAAAAGATACATCAATAGACGTTATTTATTATTTTAAGGTAAGACAAAATTCAGTTACCAAGTGCCACACGCAACTCATATATGAAACATGGTAGAGCCATAAAGATGCGCGTATCATGTTTACAACTTACAATAAATAAGTAAGGTAAACTTTTGCTGTGACAACGTCTTATAAATTGGTTCAAGATAGGTAGGTACTCTCGAAAACTGTGTCACAGCGCCGCACATAACAGAAAGTGAGAGGCACGCGTTTCTCTTACTCGTGAGCAGTTGGCTTGCTTACTTAAAAGAGAGACCGAGAGTAAGAGAAGTAAGGTTGATCTTTCTTTCTATTATACGAATTAATATTCACATTACAATCATTCTACCACTAAAAGCCCGCATAGCGATTTTCCAGGTACCTAATTTTTTTTTCATTTAAGAAGTACAGTAAAAATATTGCAAGAGATTATAGATACTTATTCATACACCTCTGATACTGTCACTTTATTGTGTAATTAAAATCATGTCCATTCTATTTATAAAAATAATTGTTATTCAAACATTCACAAACAAAAGAAACCGTTACCTTGTATGTTTTTATCCTTCAATACTTGAAATAGTAGCGTCATACAATTACCAATTATTAAGGTATTCAAAAAACATTTAATTTTTACCTTTAAACCGATAAGCAAATCTATTTATATATATATATATATCAATTCAAGTGTAAAGTAAATTTCAAAACAAAACGGGGTAAGCTTAACGACAAACGTTACATCCACAAGAATCAATAAGGTGGTGCGATGAAAACCGCAATCGGTTATTCTGTTTGTGTATCGATCCGAGACAATTACCGAACTGATGGGGACTAAGATAGTTTTTAGCGTTAATTTCTAATCATAGAAATTGCTATTGCGCGCATAGAAATTGCATAAGTAGGAAAATATTTTCTAACCGTTTTGCCAATTGGAAGACGGCGAAAAAAGTTATGCTGTAACTATTATTTGATTGTAATTACAAAACCAAAAACCATTTTTAATAAGCTATCGATGTTTTTGTAATTAGCTCAGTTGGTTTAACTTTTGCAGTGATTGTAATCGTCCTCAGTTGTACTTTTTGTTTTAGAAGATTTTTGAAACAATAAATCTGTTACGAAAATCGCCGTCATTCAACTATGTTACTATGTTACTAACTATATACTGATTAAAATATTTACAATTTACTGATCAAATGTTAATATTAACAATAAATCGCTTTTCATGTGTATTTTTGTTATTTGAATAATATCTATTGTTATTAAAAAATGTAATTTCGAACATACACATACAACATTTTTTTATTGCTTACGCAGGCAGACGAACAGTCGGGTCACCTGATGGGAAGTGGTCATCGACGACGATAGACTATGGGTATCACCAACGCGCAGCCTACTGTGAGACATAGGGTGTTGAGACTCGTTTACCTAGTAAATACGCTGGCTACGGTGCCCTTAAAACCGGAACACAGCAGTGTTTTCACACTACTGCTTTGCGGCAGAAATAGGCACCGCGGTGGTACCAACCCAGATGGTCCTCTGTAAAAAGGAGACCTACCACTGATGTGTATATAACACATCATAGATTCCAAGACCACAATCTAATCGAATGATGAAATGTAATTTAGCAGTCTAATAATTGTAATTATTTATATTTACCTCTTTTAATTGGACATCATCACTCACTACATAGCATAAAACAAACTTACATTTTCGCTCCGTCCGTATCTGGTATGCTTAAACCATTTAAAGTACGTCACAAATTTTGAATCAGTTTTTTTAATTAGATAGAGAAATTGAAGTAAAAGTTTTGTATGCATACTACATTTATTTATTTATGCTTCTTGCACAAGTAGTACAGACTTAATGCCTCAGGCATTTTTCCTAGTCAACCTTGGGGTGGTGCAGAGAGTGAAGGTGGGGAGGTGCATAGAGAGTATGTAAACAGCAAAGCGATATGACTAAAAGTATTCTAAAAATAAATACATGATGTAAAAATATAAATAAAATATACCTACACACAAATATATGTATAGTCAAGTGTATAAATTTATACTTAAACATGTAACTATTTATATACATATATATACATGAAAACCTACACAAAATATATATATATATATATATATATATATATATAATATATATATATATATATATATATATACACACATAATTGACGATTTACTTTTTCTATCGACAAGTTTTTTTAACAGGAACTCTTTTGCTATGTTTTTAAAAGTCATGAAAGTATTAGCCATTCTGATTTTAAGAGGTAGCGAATTCCACAGAAGAACAGGCTGGATAAAGAAAGAGAAATGCATGAAGTCAGAACGGTGAATGGGGCATTGAAGAAGACGATTGTGCGTCGAGCGAAGTTCTTTGTTACTGACTCCACATAGATACTGAAAATGGGTAGATATATAAGACGGCGTTGTAGGCGAATTGAGGAAGGAGTAGAGAGTAGTCAGAGGTCGTAACGAGCGTCGCTGGCGTATAGGTAACCACTGCTGTTGGGAACGGTATACCGAAACGTGGTCATACTTACGCAAATTGAAAACTAATCGAATGCAGTTATTTAGAAGTCGGTCAAGTTTGTTGAGGTGATTTGCATTCAGGTCAAAGTAGCAGACGTCACCATAGATAAGGGGGAAGATCAAGGTCTGCACGAGCATGATTTTAGTCTGTATAGGCAGAAAATTTTTTAAGCAATACAGGCATCGTAAGACATTAGTAACTTTCATAACGACACCAGCGATTTGAGCGTTCCAACTCAGCGTCGAATCGATAAACAGGCCGAGATTTTTTAAATTTTGGCTGAGCGGAATAGGGCAACTGTTAAAAATTATTGGAAGAAGTGTGTTTGAATCCAATCTACTCAAAGTGCGTGCACTTCTACCAATATAGCCTGACACTAGGATGGATTGACCGCTAGGCCAAATTTGGTACACCAACTTTTAATTGCACTCAAGTCCTGGTTTAATAAACGTATTGCCTCAGAAAGATTGTCGACTGGTTGTTGAGTGTACAATTGTAAGTCATCGGCGTAAAGATGATACGCACATTGAAGATCATGGAGAATAAAATTAATAAATGAGGAAAACAGAAGTGGGGGAGAATTCCGCCTTGAGGAACACCAGATTAAGCCAACGCGACGAAGAATCGTCAGCTTGCTGGCGCCTTCGAAGATATGAGAAAAACTATTCTAGTACTTCATCCAAGATCATTAAATGTGAGAGGATTGCAAGAAGGATATCATGACCGACAGCATTAAAGGCGTTCGTGATGTCGATTAGAACCAAAACAGTAACCTTGATTGACTCCATGCTCGCATTTATATCGCCAGTCACTTTCTTTAGGGCAGTAGTGGTGCTATGGCCAGGTCTAAAACCTGATTGCAGTGGACTAATCAGCTTATTGCTGAAAATGAAGCGGGAAATTTCTATAATAAAGCAAAATTCAAGTACCTTAGAAAGAAAAGGCAAAATAGAGATGGATCTAAAATGAGAAAGAAGTAAAGGATTAGGACATTTGGGAAGCGGCCGGACAAAAGACATTCATATTATCGTAGAAAAACTCTAATAAAATTTGAGGTTTCTAGTGTAATGTCGTAAACAAACACATTTTTTGCACTTATATTGCAAACGTTGGGCGAACCCCACGATATAAAACATAATATTATAGTTAGTACATCTTAAAATGGTCAACAAAAAATTCTAGAATGTAGTATGTCTATCACTTAAGGATAATCCAAAATAATATTTTTTTACCCTTTACATTTAATGGGAAAATGCTTTATTTACGAAGTCAATTTAAGCAATTAATTATAGCGTATAATTTAAATAAATATACTAGTAACACAAAGATATTACAGATGCAAGTGTGCAAGTGACACAATAATTCACTAATACAAATGGAAATATTTATCAATAATTCTACTGTTGATTTTTGCTTTTGACTTCAAGCTTTAAACTGTGTGTTCTACGACAATGGTCGTTGCGAAGGGAAGACCTTATAATATTATCATTAAATCATGTATAATTATATAACTGCGGTTTAAGCATTTTTAATATAAGGATGAAAGCAGTTTTTCTTGTAAATAAATTAGTTTTTCTTTATATCAAGCAAAAACTTGATCAACCACGATAACTCTATTTGTCGAATGATTTCGATGCCGATACGTTTCTATTGTAGACTGAACCAAATTACATTTCTATTTGATTGCTTTCAATGTAACATTCGGTTCGAAGAATTTTAATATACAAAAAGCAACATTTAAAAGGCTTCCGAGATTATTCTATTGCATTAAATGGAGTGTCGGTAGGTTTCTATTTGCCTGCAATATAGGTTATTCGTAGTTATATTAATTATATTCCAGGTATTAATTATGGCAGTTATTTTTAAGAATTTGATAAAGTTGAAGCAATATCTTTATGAAATTAAAATAACTACGTAAGCAACAATACATTATTCACCAACAATACATTATTCAACAATACAATATTCAACGGTCAATATTCTTATTTACAGCAATTTCGAAAATTGCAAAACGAAGTTCCTGTATTTTTGACTAATAATTAAAAAAGGAGAAACTAAACAGGAAAAAAACCCTGCACCACATTTAACATTAAGTCAAATTAAACGCAGAAAGAAATTCGGGCCAAACTTCATATTTATACTTGAACACAAACTTTAAATATTATAACTGAAATTATATTCTATGTCCAATAACATTAAAAAAATTATAAATTTGATGGCTCCTGATCAACAAATTAACCTTAATTAAAAGCCAACCTCTTAGATTAGCAATGGTTTGATAGAACATAGATATTTTTTTTAATAAGGATAATGAAACTTTGTTGCAAGGCGTATCTAGGGTTGGCGCCGAGGCTGGTCAAAGTAATTACAAAATTTAATAAGCCTCCTAAACCTCCTTGTTTCGCAAATCATGTTCGCTCATTAATTCGACTGGCGTAATGGTAAGGAAAAAGTGTTTATTAATATTTCTTTTTTTGAATAATTTAAAACAGTTCTAGTTATATGCTACGTTATAAGTTTATTTGATGTTAAATACTAAAAAAGAATGGTTGTAGAATTACTTTCTGTGAAGAAATTATTTCGATGTAAATAAATTCACTAAAATTAATTTTTTGCTTGATAATAGATTATTTCTTATTATTAATTTTGTTTATTGTCTTATTCGTTTAGTATAATATTTTCTTTAATTAATACAATGTACTAATATTCACTAGCTGCTATTATTGACCAAGTAAAGTAAGTAAGAAAAGTCGCTTTTTGATTATTTAATTTTTGGTAAATGAAAATTTTTAAGAATTGTAAAATATTTTAGGCTTTTATTTAAGTAGTTTATCATCGAAAATAATTATACGTAAATCTAGTTCAGTATCCATATTCAAATTAGAACTTATTACACTTTCAGTGATACGCACTGTCTGACTGCATGTCGTTCCATACCTTATAAGTTTTATTAATAAGACTATTAATTTTGCATCAAAAACCATTTTGTCGCCGACAGTACTCACATACAGGATGATGTTAATTAAATTAGTGGGCGTGCACTACTCTCGTTGCGGTGACTACGCAAAAGTGGAGGCGACTGTACCCGGGTGCTTGTTACAATAACGCCGTGGGACCATCGCAATGCAACAGTGAATGCAATATTTAATTAATTGGATTAGAACCTTAAATAATCTGTAATAATACTGCAGGGAATTAACTGCAGTGATATATATAAGAAAAATGGATTGCTTCATTATATAACACTCGGCAAAATTAAGTATTGATATTCACCACGCTTGTTACACTTCTATAACGGAGATTTATTTTAAACTCAATTTCATAGATACATTCATTATTTATATAATACCGTTCCTGTCCCAATTCTTGATTAAAAGAGCGATCGTTACCAAATCTAGCCGTCGCTTAGCGTTCGCACATCAAATTTGGTCCATAAAAAAGATGAAGACGACTTTTATAGGCCGTTTACATTAATTGCATCCCAACGTAGGCGTGAGCCGGCCGCGGCGCCAACGCCGGGCGGCGTTTGAAACAAAGGGGCGAGGGCTGATTGCCGTACAGTGACTTGCGCCCAGACACGCACCGTGAAATCGGGTGACGGGAACAACGGTGGTTCCGTAACTACGCCCTGAGGCACGCCACAAGCGAAAATGGACCGCAAAGTGCGTAACACGATTACGCGCGTATAGCATGATATAGGCCAAAATTAAGTCGTCAATGATGGAAGTAAGCCAGAAAAATCTGAAGTCGAACGAATTGAAGGGCCTGAAAATTGTAGGATGGGATGATTTTTTTTCCAATATTGCTTTTGATTCAAACATATTAATGTATAAGACCAAAGCATGGTCATAAATAGTTAGAAAATAGTCTTCAAGATTACTGTACAGGTATTTTCTACTAATTAAATACGATCTGCTACCATTGCTATGTCTTATTGCAGATCGATTTTACGATTACACATATAAAGTTTAATTACCAACAATTTGATTGCATTGTTGTATTGCATCAAATAAAGTAAACACAAAAAACTCCGATCGAAAATTTCAAATACAATATAAATCAGCCCGACGCGACGCACCATTGCACGAGGCGACCGCGTATCTCCAATAAATAATCATTGTCGGCATATCGCTTACAAAGTATCGGCTACTTATCTATTTATTGATTTAATAGATCCGTACCTATTCGGCCGCTATGAACAAACAACGGTAGTGGTGAAAAAAACCAACGGCCCCTTTGTACGGGCAATTGTGTCTAACTAAATGTAAATGATGACGAGGTACATTCTTCGGGTTTCGGTGCACGCCTCCTTCACGGGCTATATAAGTCTACCGATATGGCTTCAAGCCCTAGTTATACCTTTGCCGATACATAAACAAATTATCAATGTAATAGAATAAATAACTCCTAAGTTGATTAAAATACTTACGTTTATAATGTTTATAATAATCGATAACATTATTTACAACCCTTTTTGTTGTCAGCTGTATTACTAGTGTATAATCTCAGTCTAAAATAAGCTTAACTGCGTCCACAGCCTAGCGGTAAGCGTGGGATTTAGAAGCCGGAGGTCGTGGGTTTGAATCATACTCAACAAATTTTCATCATTGTTTCCTAGTTGGTTTGGGCAATTTGGGCTGATCACCCAATTGTGTGAAAAGTAAGATGATCCATGCGTTGGATGGGCATTTGAAAAAGTCGGTCCCATCAACCCGCATTTGACCAGCGTGGTGGGTTTCGGTCCAAAAAGCCCCTAATGGAGAATGGAATGCCTATGTCCAGCTGTGGACTTACACAGGCTGATGATGATGAATCTCGGTTTTAGTATGTCGCTTATATTCTGATTGCTTTCAAGACATCCAACCTAGTTTGTTTTTATGCAGATATGGCAGCTTAGGCAGAACGGCCTGCACTCTTCAGCCTATAATCGGCATAGATATTATTTGGTAATTTTTATCTTAACCCTTTATGTTTTATTTTTAAATAATTTATTAAAGCGTTTTAATTTTTTTTACTATGACCTATAATACCAATGTATAAACACTAATCAGCGCCGCACAAGAAACGAATTGTGTTCGAAATTCAAAACGCATTTATGAATCCTTTCCCAGGCGCGCTTTTTCGGGCGGCGACCATAAATCGATGGTGCTCTCTCCTCTCCACCCTTTTTGTCTCTGGTAATGAGTGGATTACCATACAAATAGAATCAGTTCGGGCCGGTGGTTTAATGAAGCCGGACGCCCCGCTGGCACGGGCTCTTTGTGGACGCCGGCGCCATGCGCGGTGTACGCCCGGACGATTGCTTTACAAATATTGGTTGATGATGATTAAATGTTCGCTCGTATTGATTTGATAATTGCGTCGGCAACATTTGCATGCTACCACTATGTTGTGTGATGCAGTCGAATCAATCGTTGAAATAGAGATGTGCATACGGGTTTGAATCAAGTAATGAGTGTTTTATTATGTGAAGAGTTGATGCTGTTGTACTTTTTGTGTGTTGCTAAAACGTTTCACTCTTTTTTTGAACTTCTTTATAATGTAAGCTTTTTACTAGTGTTTAGATGCAAAAAATAAATATGTACTGAAGGATTCAACAAAAGAACAGTTTGTAGTTAATAGGAATGTAATTCAACAGATTAAAATTGTTAATTAGTAGTAATAGTACTAAGTTCCAACGTGATGGCCATTCAATTGTCAACTATACCAAATATAGGGTTCGCCTGTAAGATGCACATACAAATAAATTTGATCAAACTTGAATACCTGGTACGTTGATCAACAACAACAAACCATATTTTCCATATAATCAACCACTATTTAATTATAATAACCTGATTTAATCAGTCCAGCGGTAACAAATATATCAAAAATCATAAAAAAAACCACCACAACAATCTCATATTTCTGAGCAATATTTATAAGTTTCCAACTCGATTTTCACACAGCCTAGGTGATCCAGATCTTAAATTTTATACTTAGCGACCGGCTTCTGATCTCTGCAAGCCCAAGGTCGATTTGCATTCTATGTATAGATTACATAAAAGACATTTGTTTAATTACGACGGGATGATGAACTTAATTTTGATATATTTAGATAGATGAAACGAAAAAAAACACAAATTTTCTCTCCACTGAATTGAACCTAAATCCTCTGGTAGAACTAGGTATTATAACTTTAATTACTTTAATAAACCATTTTCTGTATTTAACCTAGTTGGCTCGAACCTTGTAAGCCAATTCTCCTAATATATAAGCTAGAAAGGTACCTATACCATAAGCTATATACTAATTCATAGAATTGCATAAAAATGCTTCTTACAAAATGTAATTAACATTTACAACTTACCGAACTTTTTCCTATCCTGTTTCCAACATAATAGTTATTTACAGATTCAGAAAATATATAAAAGACTCACTTATTTGCACAATAAACACGTATTTATATCAATCAAAGCTTAAAGTACACAGAAGTCGTAGACAACTCGCTCCGTTCTTAAATAGAAGCCGTGCTAATGAATTATGCAAAAAGTTTTTAGGACAAAAGAATCGCCTAATGTCAACTTGCCTATCGCGACTTAACGCTTTTAATGCGTGCCAATAAATTATTGCACCTTTAATAGGTCCACTATCATAAATAATCATGTAATCTGTGTGTAAATAAAACGATTAAAACTGTTTGATATATGCATTTAAATGTTTTTTTTTATATAACAAGACTTGCTTCTGTCACGCTGTTGTATATTTATTAAGCACTAGCTTTCACCAATGTCTCGACTCTCAGTGATACGTTATGTATTTTCAGAAAGTTTTTTTCTTAAACACACATAATTCTGTCTTCATAACATTATAAAGAATAGATTTTAGCTTTGACCTCCAGTTTTACACACGTAGTAGCTTTATTTCTGATTATATCTTTACACCACATAAAATTATAGGCTTAACGTTTTTTCGTATATTTAATAGCTCGCTAATAGCCGATTTTTTTCTGCATATAAGACAATCGTTATTAAATTTTAAGTTTATTTAAGTTCTAAGTTTATTATTAATTCTTTTGTTACCGCCAATACCACACATTATTATTAATTAGGTAAAGGACTTCTTACGGATTTTATCGCTTTTATTTTACATTTTTAACTCCTAACTTTAGGACACTTTCCAGCGGCCGTGGTAAATAAACTACTCAAAACATTTATATATTATAGCCTTTAAGTTACTCTGATACATGAGCTATGTTATTACTAAGTTCCATTTAAAATTCATCGAATGATTATTGTGTGAAAGAGCAACAACTATCCATGTACATACATGGATAGTGGTTCCTATTTTTTTGCATACGCAGGCAGACGAGCAGTCGGTGCCACCTGATGGAAAGTGGTCACTGACGCCCATAGACATTGGCCATACAGGTATCACCAACGCGCTGCCTACCGTGAGACATAGGATGTTAAGTCTCGTTTACCCAGTATTTACGCTGGCTACGGTGCCCTTCAAACTGGAACACAGTAGTGTTTTCACACTACTGCTTTGCGGTAGAAATAGGCAACGTGGTGGTACCCACCCAGACGGTCCCTTGTAAAAAGGGGACCTACCACGGGTACCGGCACCGGTTTTTTTAACCTTCGCATTTATAATATTATTAGCACTATACATAGGCCGAATAAAGTCTGTAGTTTATTGGAAGGAGGTCAAATATAACGACGACACGAGGTAAAATGTTACAGGGTATCTACTTTCCGTTGCTAAAAGCCAGTCACCATGCAGTTACCCAACACCTTTCGTTTGGCGCCATATAGAATAACATTAACCTTTCTTGAAATTGATTTGTGATTTAATTTAATACAAGTAAATATATTATGTAGCATATAACAGTAATCATTAAATACAACATCATATCTGAAACAATTTTTTATTCATACAATTTTTTTTCTTTTACCACTAGATATTACTTTGATTTTGACCCTTGAAGTTAACGTAACGAGGTGCTTGATTCAGTGCGGAGGTTTTTTTTTTACTTTGTATATGTATATGTTACCTTGTTGCTCGAGTCCTAGCGGTCCGATTTGGTTTTGTATTTTTAAGAATGTACCCCTTGTAAGCATTTTAAGGTAAACATTGTTAAAAATTACATGTTCAAGGCACATTTAATATAAAAGTAAGGTCTTGTTAAAGGAAACACTTTTAAAAAATCATTGTATGTGCATAAAACTCGACAAATACAACATACGTAACATTAAAATATATTTATTATGTTAATAATACTTAGGCGTATTTTTATTTATAACATGCAATTGGTACATTCCAAATTCATACATTGTTGTCCATTGTAACAGATTAACAGTAAAACAATATTTCCCTAAATAGAATATTAGACGCGTAGTAATAACATAGTCGACGCAATAAGTTCAACGGTAGCCTTAAGCGAATGCGTTTGGATTGGCCTTAACAAGAATTTATTACTCTGGGGACAGGTATAGAAATGGCATCAAGTGCGTTTAGTTTATTAAGGGCTGCTTTGAGTTGCTTTGGACATTTTTCACGTTATCTGTTACTTTTCACGCTTCCTTTGTTGATGCAAAATTTTGTAACGCTTTTAAAATGTTTAATTTTCTAATTATCCAACAATATAATTTTATATGATGGATAAAAGTAGTAGGCAAACATTGGAAAGGATGTTTTAAATGAAGAGAAATCTTCTTAGCAATATTTTTGTAGTAGTTTGTGGGTATATTAGAATCAAAAAAGGATCCGAATATTTCGAAATCCTATTTAAATTACAGTAGCATCAAAACGCATGAGGCTTAATTTGGTACAACTTTTTAGTGATTAACTTTTGAATTTCATAAGAAATATGAATATTGATAAATTTATGACTAGTTAGTCATTAATAGTTGCTTAATAAGTAGGTAATAAATCGTTTTATATTTTTTTATATATTTCAATTATAAATATCTATTAAAAACTCTATTTTAGTGGTCATATACCCATATTAAATACATTTAAAAAACTTTGCTTAATACGCCTAAGATTCTCAAAAAATAATGTATAATGATGAGAAATATATCGAATGTGTTATAACTTACGAAAAGGTGTAATAAATGAATGTTTGACACATAAAGTATAAAAGAATAAGCCCTCTATATACAAAAAACAAATTGATGGCGGTCTAAAACAAAATGGCAGACATTGTTTATTTTGTTTTTTAAGAGTAACCGAAGAGTAAAAACATTGACGCACAGCACTTAGCTTGATTGATTCGAGTGATTCTGACTAAAGCGCATTTTAACCGAACGCTTTCTGGAATATCTTTGAAGCAAACTTTCAGGTGAATAAGGAAATATTTTGTTGTTTATTATTCATGTACGTTAAGGCAACACAGCCCTATTTAGTAGATGATAATGTTGGTAATAAACACAGAAATTTCTACAAAGGACTAGAGCTTACAGTATCTCAATTTATGTTGGTAAATTGTGATAAATAGGTAGTAAGCAATTATGAAGTTAGCCATTCTACCCTGCGGCCTGTTTAAACTATTCGAATGCAAGTTCTTGATGAGGTTGTTCGTCATTGTTTCAAAGTAACATTTCACTATGTAAAGTTCCGACTAAACATTTACGTTATGATAGCTGTACTTTATTCCAAATAAATCTATACGGTAGCGTCTAAATACCGTTGTAGGGCACCGTAGCCAACGTAACTGCTTATTGCTTGCTTTGAATATCAAATGAGCATTTTGTAAACTTAAGATTTCTTAAAGGATCACAGACTTATCAAAATTTACTTAACAAATATAGTAAAAACTGTTTTATTCAGTTATATACGATATTTACATAAACAAGTTTTAAATGATAAAATGAACAGTGTTTTTCTGCAAACATTTAACTCTATTATATTTTTTATTACTTTATAATATAATATTTTACTACCTTATAATATAATCTAAGTTACCTATATCCCATAGGTAACTTATAAAGAAAGCATGGAACTACTTTAATACATTTTTAGTCCGATTTAGATAAAAAAATGTATTTAGTAAAATGGTTGTATATTTAATACTCTTTATAAAAACCGCGGAATGATTTGAAAAAAACTTAATATCATAAATAGGCATCATAAAAATATTCGGACCTTATTTAAACATTAAAATTATATTGAAATAAGGTTTATATAAATTACTATTTAAAAGTAATATGTAGGTACTCAGTATAATAGCCTCATCGCTTATGTCGCAGCTAAAATGAACAAAGAAAGCTTTTGTGTTTGTATTTCGCTCACGACTCGCAAGCGACACCTCAGTAATTGCATCCGTGGATCGCCATCGCGGGCAACGGGCCGCGTATCGATGGACGCAATTACATCTCATTAGGGCAGATCGCTGGGAGGGAAAAAATCTCCCGCGCTAATAATCGACGGCTAAAAAGTGCCGCGAACGTGGGGCGTGGGGCCCGCCCCCCGAGGCGTAGGGAGGGCCGCGCGTCCGAGCCGCAAGGAGGTCGGAGGGCCAGTCGCGCTCCGACGCGAAGACAGCGCGCGTTGTGGCGCGCAACAAGGAATAGCGCGATCGAGACTCAATGCAACGTGTGCCTTTGCCCGGACAAATTTAAAAAAAAAAAGTGACGCGACAACTGAACTGTCAAAACCGCGTGCGTAACCAACAACGGAAGCGGCCGTGAACTTTCGACTTTTTAATGTGAGGAACTAATATTGGTTCGTGTTTTCTCGAACGGTGAAACTAAATAATGTACTGCATCCGTTCGTGCTTGCCGGACTCGGCGTGATGATGTTGTCGCGCGGGTGCCGTCTCATTTTTGAAAGCACGCGCGATTTTCCCGCGGAAGATGGACTTGACGACGCGTCGTGAGGAAGGTACGGCCATGCCCGTGGACGGTGCAGGCCAGTGCGTGGTGAACGGCTCCCAAGGCTGTGAGGTGACCGTGATGGCTCCGGATTCGGCGGCTCCGACGAGGAAGACTAGCTCGTTCAGTATAAGGAACCTCGTCGGCGCGGAAGACGCCGACGGCAACGCAAGCTCTACCGATGGTGAGTTTTTTTAACTGTTTTGTTTTTATTAAATTAACCTTTATCGTACTGTTGCAGATTTTTAATGACAGAGGAATAAAATTTAACAATAGATTGTATTAAAAACTCTAATCCGCCCGGTAGTTTTTATTTGACTAAATGTTTGGTGGGCTAAAAATATTGAGTAGATGTTTAAATATTTTTCTTTGTGATAAATAGTGTAATTTTCATAAATATTATACTTTATATCTCAATTCACAACTATAACTAATTAATTTCAACGAAATGAACGCTGTAGGCTTAGCATTTACTTTACTAATATTAATAGAAGAATTATTAATGCGCCTAGAGTTATTCTTCGGAGCGCAATATTTTGTAGAGTGATTTCTGTTACATTAATGTACCTACACTATTTATTTTTGACAAATGACGCTATATTTTTGTACTTTTTAGCTGTTTATGTTGTTGCTTTATAACATAAAACCGTCATTTACGAATATACTACGTTTTTTATATGCTATATGCTAATGCATAACAAGCCTAATACTGCCGCTAACTTTATAATAAATATTATTTTCGTATAAAGTTGTTTCACCAGTTACTAATCCACGAACAAACATAATAACAGTACATGTAGAAAAAATTACAGATAAAATTTGTTTGTATAAAAACAAACAGCAAAGGAAATATTAATTATCTTTTAATGATTGCTGTAACATCTGCTTACATCTGCACCCGCCTTTTATTAACTTGTACAAAAATGCTAGAAAAAATATAATAATGTTGAATATTGAACCTAAAAGATTTTTAACGCCTTTGAAAAGTTAAAAAGTGTCTTTTATTTAAATTTCTTTCAGATAACAAGAAGATTTGTTGCGGAAACAATTTTCTTATAACACGCTTTAAAACGAAAAACACTGAACAAAAAGCTTAAGTCATACACTATGAGTAGGTACACCTTATTTAAAAAACATTTTTCAGATACGATATAACCTACCTTTCTTAAGTTAAGTAAGTTTAAGCAATCTAATGATGTTTCTAAGGAACCATCATTCCTTCAAGAGGACTAGCGGGTTTGCGGTACGTTTTTGCCTGCGATTTTTTCTCAACTAGGATATACAAATGTCATCTACAACAATTTAAATTTTTACCATTTTTTACCATTTACCATAAGATCTTTTTAATAAATCCACGGTTGTAGCAACATAGCTCTTCGTTGGGAATGTTTAATACCGTATCTTATTGTATTGGTTAATATATGTTATTAAAACTAAAGGTCCTTATTTGCGACCGTCTGGGGCGTTGCATATTCTGCCTGAAATTAGTAGTGTGCAAAACACTAGTATCTTACGGTTCGCAGGGCACATAAATTTAAGATATAATTCGTGTCAACGTGACATAACATTTCAGCATCGGGGTTGAGACGTCTTACGCTGTTTTTAGGCAGGACGAACTACTTACTTTTAGTTGAAAGGCGTGCTTGATGTATCTCTTTAACAAATAAAAAATATATAGAAACAATATTTAAACTAAATAACATATATAACAGTGAAAATGTTTCCTTGCTGTTCTGCTGATATAGCAAATTGATTAATCACGCACACATCGTCATTGGGGTACTGGTTCAAAGGCAAAATTAAACTTTTAGCAATTACACTCTCATTCCCTTACATCGTAGGTCCTTTAATTACGAAGCACATCTTGTTTTATTGTGCACAAATGATATAATTATTCACAACCAGACGATGCAACATACTGTCCGCAAACACACAATTACTGAGGCAACTTTGTTAACGGCATTATGGACTTTAATTATATTTATTGCACTTCCTTGACACCAATCATTGATGATAAAACGATTACGTGAATTCGCAACGACTCCAAAGGGCATTGGTTATTAAAATAATTAATTTCACGTGTATTCTTATAATTGCTTTGGCCATGTCGAGTTGAGGTCGACTTTATGCTCCTTAATAAACAAAAATTTCATAATGAAATAAAGTACGAGTACAACGCTATTTTTTGTAAGTCTCAATACGAATATTTTTAACGTTGTTGAACGTTTGTAATTTTTATCATTTAACTGATGACTGAAAAGTAATTGAAAATTTGTACATACGTATTAAAAGAAAAAAAAAATAGTTAATTTGTTGTATCGGTCAGGCAAATATTATATATTAGTACTACGACAATACGACGATGTATTTTAACCCAAAGCCCAATAAAATTAACTCAATTTACGCCTGGTTATTGTTACCGTCACGGAGTTGTTAAGCCTGATATAAAATAGTAATGTAAAAAATGTAGGCCCCTACGTTCTAATAACATATTTATATATGTTTAGCTCTGTGTACTTATCATCTTTCTATCAACTTTTACTAACTTTAACTAATGAGGAGTTGTTCTACAATCCAAATTGTAAAAGAAATAGAATTAGTGCCAACAACAAAACTAAAAGGGTTCTCAATTATAAAATGTTACTACTAATTTAATCAATTGACAATACACAAATGGCAACCTATTGCACGGGGTTAAATTATTTGTGTAAAAATAATATTCCCGTAAGAATAATTCAAAATATCATCATGTTCAAACTAAGCAACGCTTGTTCTATAGAAACCAGATGAACGGTAATAAAATAAACATTACATATTTTACACCATATTAATTACATATTTTCACTATATTATATACCATACAAACACCCAAACACGAGGAAAGAGCATGTTTATAACAT
Source organism: Lamproptera curius (assembly GCA_029286875.1). Classification (NCBI taxonomy): domain Eukaryota; kingdom Metazoa; phylum Arthropoda; class Insecta; order Lepidoptera; family Papilionidae; genus Lamproptera; species Lamproptera curius. The sequence goes on along the minus strand of JAGSMT010000102.1, from coordinate 1,297,172 downwards.
AACAATTTCCCCGTGTCGGATTCGAACCCACACCCTTTAGTTTAACAGTAAGGATCACTAACAACTTCGCCAAGTTGATCGTCAATATTACTTAAGTGTTTTGTATCGCTTTGTTATAGTTGCTATCACGGCAGAATGACTTTTTTTATTGACTTCGATGTTATGCTTCTTGACTCTTGTCTTTGATAAGCTTCATCTAACACAGAGTTCGCGGGAAGGATCCGTCCCCACGAACTAGGTGGCCAACATTTTTGGCTAAAAATGAGGGCCACACGTACAGAAGGTACGTGGGTTAGGCATTTGTTTATGTCTCCTAAAGATCGTCGACGATTGGTTTACGAACCGGGACGCCAACGGTCTGGCGACTGTATTAATCGGTGGCTGGGGGCGGTGAGAACCGCCCTGGAACGCGGGTGTATTTGGTGTACGCGGTGTGTGTGTTTCGCTGTGCTCGTAAGCGAGGGCGAACTACAGGTGAATGTATTCTATCCCTACTCGTGTGGTGTGTAGGGTCTGATGTCGGACCCCCGTTGGGTCCGGAGTCTCGGCGACCCCTTCCTAGTCCGGGTCGAGGAGAACGTTTTGCGGTCTACGCTTTTGACTAGACGCGTTTGGATCGGCCGTATACGTTGCTGCTTTTACCAGCAGAGGGTTACTGTGGTTGACTACTTTATCTATGTGTTTGCGAGATAACTTTTTAAAGTGCTCGCGGAGTGTCGGCAAGTTGCAGTCGCTGTGTAAATCTACGTTTCGTTGGTACCATTGCGCCCGGTTAGCGCGGCGGATGAATTTGCTTTGTACTACTTGTAGTTGGTTTAGGAGTGTGGAGGATGCGTGAGCAAAAACTTGGCATGCATAAGCCGTGATTGGTCGTATGCATACCTTGTACAATAAAAGTTTATATTTGAGCGACATTTTACTGTGAGAATTCATTAGGTGATAGAGTCTGGTCGAAACGAACAAAGCCTTTCTCCTAGCGTCCTGAATATGACTTTTGAACGACATGTTGCAGTCGAAGGTCACGCCTAGGTATTTGGCCTTCCTTTTCCATGGGATCGGTTGGGCGTAGAGTTTTAGTTGCCCTAGTGTCTGGTGTCGGCCAGCGCGTGGCCTTATCCTGACGCCTGGGCTGAGTACTGGGGGTATCGTGTAATCACGACGTAATCTAGACCGATGAAAGTGTATTGCTTCACTTTTATCGAGGTTGACGTCGATTCTCCATTTACGAAACCATTCGCCTAAACGATTGATCGCGTTCTAGAGCTCTATTAAGATATAATTCGGTCTTAGTGTGCGGTGTCATCGGTGAAAAGTGCCAGATTGACATCGTCGGGCTTTGGAATGTCGCTCGTGTAGAGTGCGAATAATAAAGGTTATAGGACCGATCCTTGAGGGACACCCGCTTGGAGCGGTCGGCTCGTGGACAGGGTGCCCTCGACTCGTTATCGAAAAGAGCGATTCGACAAGTAGGCTTGGATGATGTGAACCAGCCTGTCCGGCACTTTGAGAGTATACAGCTTGTAAGTCAAGCCGTTGTGCCAGACTTTGTCAAATGCCTTTGCGACATCGAAGAAGATGGCCCCTGTGATACGGGGTTTGGATTGATGAAGGCCGTTCAGAATAAATTGCGTCAGGCGATAAATTTGGTCGGGACACGAGTGCTTCGGACGAAAACCGAACCGAATGAGGTTATTGGAGAAGGCGTGGTCTTTCAACCGGAAGAGAATTATTCGTTCATATAGTTTGCCCAAGCAATTGGGCAAGCTAATTGGACGATAACTCGTGGGTAGGTTACAGGGTTTGTTCGGGATGGAAATACCGATGACGATTCTAGGCATCAGAAAAAGTACAAGTTGTTAGTAAAATATTGAAAATGTTGACCAATACACAGACAGTAGGGCCTGGCAAGTGTTTTAGAGCAACAAGGGTTTAACCCCCCCGCCCCCCTCTTACATTTTAAAAATTCGCTTAATAAGCTTATCAAAATGATATTTACATCTTACATGTTTATGTGTAAGTAACTGACTTATCAGACCGTTACCAAACTAAAACAAAATTGGCACTATGGTTAAACCTGCGATTCGAACTCTTTAAAAATGTTTGTCTGTATATCAACATACCAGTAGATTACAAAGATAGCTCACGAATCTTATTAGACTGAATCACTTAGCATTGAAATCGTTCGAAAATTTTGTGCTTCCAAAGTTCATATTTCCGATGCTCACCTTGCACGAATACCTTGCCGTGCCAGTCTCCCCGTGACGTCACTCACCCCTAACTAGACGCTTCCGGGATTAAATTGGCCCGCTAACCGATTAGCGGGGCGGTTGCAACCTCGACCGAAACATTTAACTTCGATCAAACACTAGGGTTAGGATGCCCTAGGGCGTATCTGTACCTAGTTTTTGTACTGTCTACGAAAATATCAAAAAACAAAAGTTTAACTGGACATAGACGACCCTATTTTGATTATATATTTCTGTAGAATTTTTATACTTTTTGCATTATGATTGTAATTATATTTAACGTCTGATCTATAGAACACTTCGGGTGGTCAGTCTTTAAAGTATTTAGTCGAGTCCGCACATTTTGTAATTCATCGTCGCACATGTGTACCTCTATGTAAATTTTTTCTTACTACATAAAGCGTCATAAACGACATGTTTGCTATTGAGACCTGTCAAGTGCTTTTGCTCCTAAGAGTCATAAACTTTTATGCACACTTTTTAATTTCATTTGGCAGACCTAATCACAATTATTTATCTTTAAAAAATAATATTTCTTAATACTGTCTGCGCTTTTATTTTGGTCCTTTATAGTTAAACATATAAAGAAAAATTTTAATTTATAAAAATTATATATTATAATTTTATTAATATTGAATATTTTTTTGATACTTTTGGCGTTGCTTAGTTTTGTTGTTTTTCACATTTAAGCAATAAAATAATTGTGTCTACTCTATCAAATAATAGCAAAAGAAATAACAATTAAACAATTTTTACTATATTAATTAATTAATACATTAAGTCATAACAACTTTTAAGGACGAATTATTTCATGTTAATTGTTCTTCTATGATCATTCTACCATATAAAATTACCCTACATGTGCTGGAAAAATAACGACTTCCTAATAATAAAATGCACTCAAGAACACATTTTAACAAGTATTCCTATTATTATATCCTTATTTGGCACATTTTTCTTCTAAGTCTTTTACAAGGGTTTGACGAAATCGTCTGATGTCGACTAATTTATGCACTAGAGATGTTTGTTGTATACATTAGTATGTGATTAATGGACTTCGGTGATAAAACGTAAGACACCCAAAAAGAACCTATTAGGTAACATACGTTTTAGACATAAGTACACAGTTAGAGAACCCTATACCGGAGCCAAAAAGACAATAATGTAAACGATGTACCCAGTACCAAAGTGGCGTCTTATATCTATCATTTTTACTGATACTTTAATTATTTTTTATAGCATACGAAAGAACACGAGCAGTGGGGCCACCTCGTGGAAAGTGGTCACCGTCGCTTATGAAGATCGGCAATATCAACGTACCATTGGTGGTACCATCCCAAACGCCCGCATATAATAAGGGGACCTACCATCTTTAATTATTTTAAAGGCCCTAAATATTAATGGATGACAGGCATACTAACCACGCAATACGACGCCATCTCGTTGCTATGGGTTACATCAAGTCCATTATTTCTTGGGCCAGGTGTAGGGTCGAAAAAAATTCTTAGTGCGTGGGAGACCTGATCGTACTTTTTTATTAGTCTTCAAAGAATTTTATAATAATAATTGGTTGAATTTAAAATATTTTAATAACACATTGGCAGTCAAATAAAAAGCATACAATCTATTGGTTGTAGGTTTCCTATATGACGGTTTTGTCCGCGGGTATATACCGCCTCCGTGATCTAGCGGTTTTGGCCGTTGCTTTATAAACCGGAGGTCATGGGTTCAAATCCCGCGGAAAATAACAATAACAACTTTGTGGTGTGGTTATTGTTGTTTTCTGGTCGGTTTCGACAATTTGGGCCAATCGCCCAATTGTCTGAAAAGTAAGATGATCGATGTCGGATAGGCATGTAAAAGACGATCTACCCACCAAAACGCATTGGACCAGAATGGTGGGATACGGTCCAAATATCTGTATTTGGAATGGAGAAGGCGTGCATTAGGGGAGGCCTGTGTCCAGAAGTCGACTACCACAGACTGACGACGATGTAAAGATCTGTCCTCTAATTATGTTTAAAGTTTATCAAGCTTAAATAGCAACGAAAACAATTTCTAAATTTAAACTGATTTCGTAGGTGGTGTTTAAGTTATTATATTTTAAATATAACGCCAAATAGAGAACTGAAATGTATGCGTGTTAGCGCTAACATTAATACTTATTTTGCGATGAGCGTTATCAGTGTTTGTTAATTTTTCGAACCTATTTAAGCTCTTTTTTTAGTTATCAAAGGATCAATTGTACATTTGTCACGCAACATAACATGTTTTGAGTATTAATAAAGCTTTACATATTTACGTCTTATCTACACATGCGAAAGACTAATTAAACGAGTTATTAGGTTATTTTGTTATTAAATTAATTTAATTCTTTACATGACCATTAGATAACGTTGTGCGATTATAAGTTACTGTTTTGACTAGCTGTCCGCGTTTATTATTTACATAAAAAAATGTCCATTTTTTTTCATCAAAAGTAGCCTAAGTTACATGAGCAATCTTCAAGTAAAAGTCCATTCAGAATTGGACTAGATATTTCAGAGTTTAGCCAGAACAAGATTTTTAAAATGTTGTTATGTAATGTGTACCGGTTATATATCATGAAATACTTATTTAAAAACGATTATTTTAATGATCCATACACGAATAGACACTCTAATTTTAATTATTTGTATTGATAAATAATTGTCTTGTTTAAGGACAAATGAAGGTGCAGTTTAAAAAAAATGGGTTGAATATAACAGGAACGATACAACGGCCGTACGAAAAAAAACTTAGTTAATGCAAATGATAGTTTATGCAATAACACGTTATCATTGTCATCTATACTAGGCTTGCTTTCCGTATTGACTTGCAAAACGATTCGCCTCGTGAGCAGATAATTAAACCAATTAATTGCGCTACCGTTAACTTAAAGTCTAATAACGTTAGATTGTGTTTATGAGGCCAATGGAATATGTTGAATAAAAAATCGATTAGTTAAAAACAATAGACAAAGACAGTTTAGCTCATTTTCTATTTGTAGACTATTACAATTTACTGTTCAGTCAATAAACATAACTTTATTTGTGTCAAACGTGCACTTGATCATATTTAACGTTTTACTGCATCTTTGTAGACAACGTTCGTGGATAGCACAGCGAAACTCACACACCGCGTACACTAAGTACACCCGCGTTCCGGGGCGGTTCTCACCACCCCCAGCCACCGATTAATACAGTCACCAGACCGTCGGCGTCCCGGTTCGTAAACCGGTCGTCGACGATCCTTAGGACGCATAAACAAATGCCTAACCCACGTACCTTCTGTACGTATGACCTTTATTTTCAGCTATGCTGGCCACCCAGTTTCGGGATCGTCACCTAGGGACGGGAGATTTCCGCGAACTCTGTGTTATATGAAGCTTACCAAATATAATAGTGTGGAAGCATAACATCCGAGTCAAAAAAAAGGAGTCCGTGGTTTTATGTGGAATAGTGCAAAAAAATTATCTCATAATACTTTCTGTGGTTTAATAGGTCGAACCTGGGAAGGGTTTAAAGCGTGGGGTAACATTTTTAATTATTAATGGTTACTAATTAGTAATTAAACGCAAAAAGTCCGTAAAACTGTATGATGTATTTCGTCATTCATTTCGCTATGCACTAGTATATTTTTGATGTTTTGACAAATACTTATATGCGCGATTATGCAGCAAACGAATTTAAACATAGAAGTTGCTATTTCTCAGTTTCCAAATTCAGTAAAACTTTACGTTTTCTATGATATTTATTGCCAGCCAGATAAGAGATTTAATTGCCTCCGTAGCCTAGTGGTATGGGCGTATGCTTTAGAAAGTGGAGGTCGTGGGTTCAAATCCTGCGGGGACTCAACCAATTTTCATTGTTGTTTCCTAGATGGCTAGGGCAATTTGGGCCAATGGTCGGATGGGCATGTAAAAAGTCGGTCCACCAACCAACCCGCATTGGACTAGTGTAGTCGGATACGGTCCAAAGCCCCTTAATGGATAGGGGTGTATTAACTAAGAACCCCTAATACAATATATATGTGTAAAAGGCCTTTTTTACGGATTTTGCCGCGTTTATTTTTAAATTCCCGACGTTTCGAACACTTTCCAGCGGCCGTGGTCACTGGGTAGGAGGATCATATCAGGAGTTTATCACACAATGTACATTTTTTGTATCTATTTCCAATGCATGATGTCATAGAGGATATCAGTGATGCTTCTGCAAATAGTTATATTCTTCATACCTTTGAAGTTTACATTGCTCCGGATTCCAATAATTGCATTCCCCTATCCTTATAGGGTTATACCCTTTCAAATGACATTTGTAAAAGTCAACCCGAGAAGTTAATTATGACAGGCGACGCACCAAGTCGTGTCTGTAACAAGTGTTTAATTACTCTATGTTTAATACATAACCTCAGAAGCTCGACACGAACGTGTACCTCACGCTACATTCTAAAGTTGTGGCAATATATTAAACGAGCCGTTTTATTAAGTGGTAATCGTTGCAGATTAAAAATGCGTCGACTCTGACAGTGGCGTAGAATAAACACCCTATAAACAGATTATCGTAACGCCTACAGTCACGTAATCTGTCACAGAGTATATATATTACAAAGCAAAATAATGATAAAGATAACATGCCAGTAATAATTAGAATGCTAAAAGTGTTACCTGTTTGTTCAACGAAAAGCAATAATGTAATGTAACAATGCAATCGTAATCGTTAATTACCAAAAATTTTTGTAATTTTATTTTGATTTATGAATGTTTATTTGTGAAAATAATAAATACCTAATAAATCATTATTAACTAGCTGTAACCCGATATTCCGCGTGGAATAGGAGATATGTCGGAGAGGTGTATTGAAATATGGTTTATGTATAACATAAATGAGGCGATTTTGTTGTATATCTCAGACACAATGTGTTATGGCATTTGCTTCAACGATGGTGAATTTCCATTTCGACCCCTAGTTCATCCCAGTACAGTTTGAAACTACGAAATTGTTAAAAAACCAACTTATGGCTCGTTTCGAGTATTTGGACACCAGATTTTGACGTTTTATTGTCAACAGAGATGATTTCCAATAAAATTTCATCCGCTATTTAAACTATTTCGACCATTACTATCGCAATAATGAATAGCCTATGTCCTTTCTTCGAGTATTATAGATGTGAACCAAATTTCATCGAAATCGGTTCAATGGATTAGAGAGTAAAGACAGACAGACAGACAGACGTGTGGCTGGAACCAATCGTAGAGCTTCGTTTTGGCGCCAACGAAGTTTGACAGTTAACATATATTATTCGGAAATTATATGTCACTTTTATTATTAAAAAAACAAAAAAAGCACAAATTTATTAAAGTATTCTACCTCCAGTCTACAGCTTTCAGTCCGATTTAATTTTAACAATCTCAATATCCTAGATTTTAAATATCAAACGTATACATCGATGAAATTCAACATCGTTTAGTAAAGTGATCCATGTCAATTATCCATCAAATAGTAGTTAAAATATCAACTTTATACACCTTTGATCAATAATAATAGCTTTAAATCATGAGCATAAAAGATTATGTTCCTTTTAAATTATTTCTATCAATAAAAGTAGACTACCTTAACTGAAATAACCGATCTTCAACATTACCTTAACACTAAGTGGTTCTATCTTGTAAATAGGCCATATTAAAATATGTTTTCATAACGACCACGTTTTATAGACAAGCTTTTAAACTTCTTATTTTAGGACCAACGCTGAATGGCAAAGTGATAATAAATGCTGTAAAATTTAATAATACTCCTGTAATATAGATGTAATCGATATACTTACATGGGTCGGATGTTAAAACACAGTTTTATTAATACATAAAGGTGCCTTAGCAATATAATATTTCGCGTGACAAATTTTCGTTTTAAAATTAAACCCAGATGCTAATGTTACTTTCCGCATTGACTGAACTCGCATTTGATTTTGCAAAATATTATTAAATGCTCATTGATTTGGTGTAGTGTATATTATAGATATTAAAACTGTTAGTACTAACCAAAATATAAAAACCTCCGTCAGCATAGGTACATATTCTTTTAACCCACTAACTGAATGACTAAGTAATAAATATAGTCTTAATTTAACTATTTAGAGCGGTCACTGATGTCTCCATCAGCATATAGAAGTTTTTTAAAAGGAATTGAGCTGACATCTCGCGATTCTTTTGTTTTGACATGTTTTAACTTTAAAAAATGAGTTAACAGCACACTCCTAGCACCTTTACTGCAATTTTCAAGCCAAAGTGTAACTTATGCCCTGGTAATTAGGTCATATTTCAATTGTTTAACAACGACAGATGGCCTTACTAAGGTCACATGCCCCGTGACGAATTAACAACCGCATTTCTCGTTCGGTTTGTTCGAACGATAATTATATATTAATACATCATAGAAAACTTTAACAAAATACAGGTTTATGCACTTCGAAGCGGCTGCGAGTACAAAATGAAATATTGCGTACGTTTGACGGTTGCCGATATGGTAATGTGTGGTGCAATTGAAATATGAAGTTTACTTACAGACATCAACGCGTATTGTATAGTTGTAAGAATATTAAACAAACTGTCCGTGCAGCTTAATGTATGTTGCTACGAAATTTAGAGGTAATTTTTTTTTTAATAGATATCGAAGTCAAATATTGTTAAATCAATTTCTGGACCATAGAGAAGTCTTTAAGAAAAGCACGTCATATTATCATATTACCAGCAAAAAGCTTGCGGTAACATTTATTATGTATTTTTTATGAATTAAAAATTGTGTAAATTGTGGCAAATTAATTATAATTCGATTAATAAAACGTTCTTCTTAAGCTGTGTAGATATTAAAGAATTTCTCCTATTACTTTACTTTAGCAATTGGCTAATGTAAAATACTTTTACTTAGACGCGGTAAAGACGTAAACACTGGATGATTGACGTCGTGGTAACAATTGATCAATAAAATCCCTAAACATACATACATCCATGTTATACGCTGTACTCATTGCCATGGGTTCTCTATGTATAGGTATTTACATTATTAAGATAAAATGTATGCTTACGTTTATTCTAAATCTAATTCGACATAACTATAAATCATTGATTCTGAGGATTTCATTGTTTACTTAAATATTGTCTGTTATGCAAAATCTATGTATCAATTTAACTTATTTTCGAAAATATAAAATAATAAATAAATAAAAAACTCTTAAAAAGATAGGTATATGTATGTTGTATGTTGACAATATAAAAAAATTTAAACTGGCATCAAAATGATAATGTCAAGTTTACATTTTTTCTGCATCATACCACGAACAAATCGTATTTTAAAGAAGTAATCATTCGTATGAGTGATAAAATAATTTATGCGAGGTTAAAGAATTTAAAATTTTTAAAAGGCGTTGAACCACAAAACGGTAACATCTAAATAAGTAATACTATGAAAATAATTAAACTCTATAAGTATTCAATTAGTTAAAACATATTTTATTGTGCTTAACAGACGTGTCAGTGTTTATTAAGTATACTGTCGCACCATGGCGACATAAAGGTGCGTGTCAAATATTTCACAACAGTTCACGCAATAATTAACTGCAATTGGTAAAGTGCATTTCGTTTTAAGACGAATTAAAAAGACTTAAAATTTGTTGTTTTAATAAAATTCGTATTTGTCATATATCTCAAATATACATTTTTCATCACAGGCACCGCTTCTGCTTGATTATTATTGACTTTCCAGCCTCTGACTTCATTTCATGTCATGACAAGACATGTACTAGTCTTTGTACCCAATACCCTACAATTACCGATATTTGTAAAAACCATAATCTTATAAGACATCACAAATGACAAGAAATGAACCTGTCAGTACTGATGCTTCTGCAGCCGTGACTAAAATGGGTTGGTTATCGAGGTCCGATTCTTTTTTACCCCACTCTATACCATTTGCTGTATGATGTTACAAGTACTTAATGCATAAAGTAGGCAGATTACTCCTTCGAAACGCAAAAAAAACTGAATTTGTTTCTGATATATTAAATGCTAATCGTCTTTCGACTGCTAAACCAAAAATCAAAGAGTCATACACGAAATGAAATGTGCGGTTTACGTTTGCGAATTATAAAATAGTAAGTTTTCTTAAACCTGCATAACAAAATGCTTAAGTATACTTAAGCATTTGTTTTCTTCGGTCGGTATACGCAATATTTATATATATAAAACAATAAGTATTTAACAACAATGCATGAATTTGTTAATAACAAAATGATATTCGTTCGTTCGTTCATCTCGCGGTTCCAATCACTGTTGTGCTCGAAAGATATGTATTAAAAATGACGCTAATACGTCCTGGCCAGTTAATTACAGGACGCAAAAAGCATTAATTACGCTCCAGAAAAGTACTCAGTGCAGGTTTACACTTATGTCATACAGGACAAACTGCGTACAAGATCTCCCTAAGTGAGTCTTGTCCGCCCCGATATAGGCGGTGGACCGATTAGTTTTTCTATAATTGTATTTGAACAAGATGGCGACTTGACAGCTGTCAGATTCATTCTAACAACATGTTAACTGGATTACACATTTGTACTGTTATTTCAAGGAAATCATGTTGAGTTTTTTATTATAAAGTCCGCCTTCTGCGAAGATTGGTCACACAGCCTCGATATTTATTATGATTAAATAACTTATTAACTGAACGTGTACAATGCATAGCATTAAACGGAATTAAAATATTTATTATTAATATCAAATTAGCATAATAATTAAAAAAGCTTATCGATAGGTACCAGTATTTTAAAATTACTTTATTGAACAGTCATCAATTTTTGTACAATTTAATAGGTTTATAATAATTATGTTTTTGATTAAATGCCGTTATCCACATAACTACGCTGTATATAATAAATTTTATATAATAATAATTAATAAATACTATATAAATAAATCGAGACTTATGTATACATAAAAAACAGCCCGCTGAGTTTCTTTCGCCGGTTCTTCTCAGGTCTGAGGCGTCCTTTTCCGAACCGGTGTTAGTGTGTTCGACAATCAATAAGCAAGTGTAAACTTCTATATTGAATAAAGATATTTGAATTTGAATTTGAATAAATTTTAATATAATGAACTATTTGATACCAGGAGTATAATTATAAACACCCGTCCCTAGTTGATCCCCGTCTATGCATTTGACGCTTCACTTGCATACAAAAAGCCGCCACCAAGAAAAACCTAAATGATACGTCACTTAGCTTTTGCGATATAGTATTCATGTAATATAAAATAATCATAACGGTTTTCGTTCTTTAATGTACTTTTCAGTTATTGGAAATAAACAGCCCACAAAGGGCTTATCTTCACAAAGCCGCACACTTAACGGATATTAAGACATTAACAATTCTATCGAAATGAACGCACTGCAAATGCGAGACCCTTGGTAAAAACCGTCCGCGTTTAAAATAAAAACGTCCCGCCACAACAATCCTCAATTAATTCCGCTTGTAATGTGAAGTATAAACAATTGCGGAGCATAAGCTCGGAGTGTACAAGTGCCACCGTTTAATGAGACCTCTAACGACGTACATTTTTTATTAACTACCAAGGTCTTGATACAACGGTCGGTAGCGCGTTATAAGTAAAAACGCGCAGACGAGAAAGGCAATTTCGACGCGTCCTATAACAATGCACGGGGAACGATCGAGTCGACCAGTTGTGAATGTTGAAGAAGTGCCTATTTCGCTATAACACCTGACCATTATGCAGCGAACACATTATGGCCTGCTCATGCGTCTATAATTAAAACATCCAAGAGTTATGTTGTTACTGTAATTTTTTAACGCGCGTATTGTTAATTGACGGTGCATAGGGAATTAAATTTATTGACTTTTTTTTAATGTAGCAACGACACGGGCAGGACGTTCACCTGATGCCTCTATTTATAAGAAATACAGCGTTTCACGCCATAAGCCCTATCACCGCCTATAAAAATGGAATGTTACGTCTTGTTTTCTTCAACCCTTAAAGTCAAACAGAAACAGTAACTGTTAATTGGGGCAATGGTACCTATAAGAACTAGAACAGAATGGTACCTATAACATCATTAAGCCTAATTTTATCCGATATTAATTTCGGTGCCTACTTTCCTCCAGCAACAATCTTTTGTTGTTTAAAAATATAACACTACTACTTACTGTTTAATAGCATCCAAGTGCATAACTAAGTGCAATGAATTATAGAACCTTTCGAAATTGTTTTGCAATATAATCTTCAACAAAAATATTGTTGCTGACACGAAGAATAGCGATCAAATAGCTTATTCAGTACGATAAAAACGTCTCTTATTATGATAACAGCAGACCACACGCATCTATGACCACACCGCAATCAAAAAAAATGCCTTAATACCACCAATATTTACGAAAGATATTTACATCTTAAAAAAATCGTTATAAATTAAGCAATAAACTCTATCTATCCTATTAAAAAAATAAAAACTCGTAAGAATGTCAAGAATTCGTAAACAAAAACGATAATATTTACTTAAAACATTTGAATGTAAACAAATCTCCACCAAATAAAGTGCAGATAGGTAAATGACGTATGTTTCTGGAATTCAAAACGGGCGAGACGAGTGCTTTGAATCAATATTCAACTATGATACGTATAAGGGTTGTAATCGATTGGTGCGATGGGGGACTTTTACGGGGTGACACACGAAAAAAGGTATTTTAAAAGTGAGAGTTATCACGGGGACCCATTAGGGCGCACGCGCGGCCCCACAGATCAACAAAGCAAAGAAACGGACAACGATCGAAATGCTCTTAGAGGGTTCCGTTGACTTAATTGTTAGAACAGACATTCTCTATTCGTTCACTAAATTATATTACGAGTCAAATTTATACTTACTAAATATATGCTATATTACAACACGCCGGTCTCTTCACTACATTTTCTGAATACGTTTTAAAGATAAGCTAAATCTTATTGTAAGTGATCGTCTACTAACGTTTTCAAATACGTTATTAAAAAAAGTAAATCCAATTGCAACCGTTATTTATTAGACAACTCTTTCAGTTTACCAATAGAACACATTCCTACCAATGTTTTGTTTTGGCGTTCATATTCGTGTCTGAATAGTAAGATGATCCATGCGTCGGATGGGCATGTAAAAAGTCGGTCCATGAACCAACCCGCATTGGACCAGCGTGGAATAAATTAGGGAAGGCATATGTCTAGCAGTGGACTATCAAAAGCTGATGATGATGATGATGATGATACGTTGCTGAGGGTGTTTTAAACGTCATGTGGAACCCCAAAAAATGGTGACGTTTAAGACGGAGATCCGTAAAAATAATGTCGAAGTGACGTCTGATATAATGCTCCCGTCTTGAATTCTTCAAGCAGATAAGGCGGCGTTGGTATGCAGGCATTCGATGCCACCTATGCCACTCGGGTCCTACTCTCCTATCTCGAACATAATGCTGGAATGTGGAGCGAGGGTATTCCCGTCTTATGTATACCGATAACACCGATGGCACGTTATAATTGGGAAATTTAAATAGAGACTATGATACATGATAACGCAATTTTTTTGGTATATTTTTGTAATATCCTATGTTTATAGAAATTGGTTGCATTACTCTGGGAATTGCACAACGAAGGACAACATAATATCCTATTTTCGTATTTTATATTTATACATAAAAAGTATACAACCATAATATCGTTTTTAATACTTTAAACTCAATATTTAACCTTGTTGCTAATAAATATTTTAAACTAGCGACCCGCCCCGGCTTCGCACAGGTGCAATGTATGGAAAAACATATAAATATATCAGCGTTACTCTTCGTTATTATGCATGAATTAAACATATAAACCGTTCTCTTTAATCTATTTATCTATTAAAAAAAACCGTAATAAAATCCGTTGCGTAGTTCGAAAGATTTAAGCGTACATAGGGACATAGGGACTGAGAAAACGACTTTGTTTTATACTATGTAGTGATAGTGAAGAATCAGTTGGTCAAAGACCACCCATAATAACGTCAAAAACAGTTTGGATCGTAGAGACCAGACTGTAAAAAGGTAAATGCGTTCAATTATTTATGTTTAAAACTGGTGATATTCATGTCATAAGTTTACTTGAAGATATACCTGACACAGGTATATGTCAGGTATATCTTTAGGTAAACTTATACCTATATTTTCATAAGATTTCATCATCATCATCAGCCTTTGATAGTCCACTGCTGAACATAGGCCTCCCCTAATACGCCCCTATCCATTAGGGGACTTAAATAAGATATACCTGAAATTAAAGTCAACCAAACCGTGGGTATATAAAGATAAATGGATCTCGTATTTTATTATAAAATGTTGATTTGATAATATTTCAGATGTATCAGTTTAAATCGAAAAAAAAATAATTAAATGCCATGAGTAATCAAGTTTGGATCGGATTACTACGAATCTCAATGAAAGCCTATTCAATGATCATTCCTTCCTTAATTATAATTCTAATTTGCTGCTCGACGGTTGCGAATTGGTCTAATTATTTGCGAAATAGAAATTAGTTCCGTGACCACGGTCTCCGTGAAGTGCCTAAGTTGCGGATACGCCGGAAATAAAAAGCAGTAACATCCGCGAAATAGTATATAAAAAGCTTAAGGTTAGAACTTAGCATGCATTTTTTTATTAGAGTTGATTTGTTTATTATTAACAGAATCTTTAATGTATTTACGTTGTTCCGCATATAATAAAAGTCCATTTAAAATTAAAACAATGTTGCTTATTATATATTTTTTTCTGATGGCACTTATTTCTTTGTCAAACAAAAATGTCCGACCGGTTACCAAATTAACGCTATTAATCAACTTCATCCATGTAAAGGTAGCGAATTACGTCGTAACACTATTAACCCAAAAGTACTTTAAAAACATTCCTTTACCTTTTACAGATATAAAATGTAAATAAAGATATAAATCAAATGACTGACTAAATGCATTGAATATTAAATAAATAAACAAAGCAGTTTACCTGCACATTACAATTATGTATGAAAAAACACGACGGGTGAAAGTACGTGTTTAAACTTGAAAATACGAAAAACATTAATTCACAGAAGAAATCTTAACGTTATAATGATGAAATTGAACATATAAACATATAACATAAGTTTAAACAACGAACTCTACATTAAGAGAAAAAGCACACACATTTTTCCATAGAAAGTATATTAATTATTTGCTTAACTAATCTGCATCACCCCACTAAACAACTCTCTGTTTACACAACAAAGACAGCAAATTTGCGAAAGAAAAATTAACAATTGCATTCAGACTCAACGATTGCGTTCCAGCAATTTGAGGAACAAGATGCAACATCATCTGATAACGCGGAATGAAATAAAACAAACCGCTCCGCGGGCAATTTACTAGCTAATGGCTCATCTTATCTGCCTAATTAAAATACGATTTGGCACAAGGTGTGCATACGTGTCTTATTGTCACTTCGCCTCGATCACTATCAGTTGATTGTTGTTACGTTTTCTTGGAAATCTCCAAGTCGAGTTGCGTTAATAGATGTTAGTGTTGAAAATTGGGCTCGTACCGCGATATTAGCGGCGGGCAATTTAATGCTCGGTAAGAACAGAATGTGGTAAGCTTTTTATATACAACAACTGTTAGAAGTTTCTGCTGTGGAGTTATGGAGTACCCACTCAAAGAAAAGCCATTTTATTTTGCAAAGAATATTTCCTTTCACTGTCAATCATTGAAATTAATTTGAAACAAAAACATTAACGTTGACTTTAACAACCTGTTAAAGCTTCCAAAAATACTGGTAACAGTGAAATCTCAAACTAATAGCGATAATATTAAAATCACATAAATTTTTGAATACTAGTTCTTCATGTTAATTGTTCTTCTCATCACTTTCTTTTATTAATATTTTTTTTTTTTGGTTTAAAAATACAAGGTTGGTTACCCTCTAATGCATCATTTTCGAATAACATATACATTCAATTGACGTCTGACAGGAAACCGTGTGACAATGGCATTATAATTCGGCCACCTTTCGTGTGTAATCAGTTACAACCCTTTCTAATGTACGCAATAACAAGTCGGGTCTATAATAAAAATCAATTTGTTGCCTGGCACTAAACGCGTCACACTACCCAATTTCAACCCCTTTTTTGTTGCATCCCTATTTGGTAATCGCTTAGGTAACATGTGTATTATTACACGTCGCATGGCGTGTAGAAAAAAATTATTATAAAATCTTTTTGTGATATACTGCTTATACCTATTTATATCATATATTATACTATATGCATCGCATGTTGGAGGAGCTTTTTAGGAAAATATGCACAAACTTAAAAGTATCGACTAAATTATCTTTTACGTATATTGGCTTGAAAGTCAAAAATTCATCAAACTCAACGTGTACTTAATATAGATTTTTGATACGATACAACATATAGTTAAATTTACCTAACATGATATTCACTTCATAAGAATAAAATCAAATAATTATAAAAATCCAATAGATGGAAATCGTTAAAAACTCTTTATTAAATGTCTCTATTACAATAAGTGCAATATTAATAAAAAAATTATATATAATCATCCTTATAAACTTTCTATTATAACTAGCTGATCATTAAACAACGCATTCATCACCAGCAACAACACCGAAAGTCTGTCTAAAACATCACATGTACCGCGAACGGTTTTTTCCACCACCCACCGAACCCTTCAGCGGGTCCAAAAAACACGACAAATAATTAGTTCACCATCAAGCCACACACGGTGAGTGGGCAAATGGGTTTTTTTCGCCGCTACCTGCCAAATTGCCCACCGGGGGAACTATCCGGCATGTATTAAAACAACATTAGCCGACGCTTACACCGCGGCAGCACTCGACGATTAACAACTAGGCTTCTGGGTTGCACGCTTTTCGGAGATCAGTTGGTTTTTAACAACGGATCGGATGAAAGTACGTGAAGGCAGATCACTAAACAGTCTTCATCAAGTACTTGCCTACAGAAATTTTATGATAGACAAATGTAGCTTGACAACTTTGAGAGCGTTAATTTACGAAGATGCAGATAAAACTGATGAAGCACTAGCCTCATTTTTTTGACAAGGATGTTAAGCTTCCAGACTCTTGTCTTTGGTAAGCTTCATCTAACACAGAGAAAAAAGCACTAGCTGTACTATTTGTCTCGTTGTTGTTCGCATCTGCGAAGTGACTGAATAAATCTATAAACGAACTCAAGATATGCATTACAGCAACGCTAAATGGTATCATCTGTGATTTAATATGGGCAACAAAGCTTTATTTTAAAGTATTATTTATCAAAATAACTATTTCGATTATGACTGATAAATCAATCGATTATTTTTATATACAGGCCTATCATTAACTTCTTAAAAACAATTTGCTTGCTTTGTTTATGAATTTGAACAAGTTTTTTTCTTCTATAAAATATATTGTGCAGATCAATCTTATTTATATGTCTCGGGGGAGCCTGTACAGCAGGTATTTTCTAGTTCTTCTATTAAAACACAGTACGCTATACGAAGCTTTTTTTAAAAACCTTCACCTCGGACGACATACTTTCAACACCATAACTAAGAATCTACTTAAAAATATATATAAACATACCTAATTGAAGGTTATTTATATAAGCATAGAATTTTAAGTTTAGTTTTATGTATTGTGCCTTATAGAATAATCCTTTTGATCATTTACATATTAGTGATTCAAACCAGTAAGTCTAAATATAAGCATCTATAGAGTGAATATAAATAAATGATAAATTTACAATAAGATTTGAACACTCGAACCTTTCTGTTTAAAGTTTATTAGATCAGCATTACACTGTTTTGAATTAATTTTATGATTTATTTAACAAACATTAAGGGAAAATGCTAATCAATGTACTTGACAGATAGAGACATTGACACTAAAGTGTCGATTTTACTGATGACACTTGGGACATCTAATACTAACTATGGACCTTACGCCCTTCGATATTATGGATGACATTGCTCAATCCTTTTTTATGGACTGTATTATATGGACGTATATGTATATTGGGATACGGTCCAAAACCCCGTAATGAATAGGGGTGTATTAGGGGAGGCCCATGTCTAGCAGTGCATTAACACGAGCTGATGATGGTGACTGTGTAAAATTGTCAATAATACGGATTGAAGAAACTTATTTATTTCATTTATAACAACAACGAGCACGGCTGCATCAACATACAATGGCTATAGTCCATTAATAGAGAAACCTTTAATTCAGCTCTCATTCCAGTTTTTTGTTTATTTATTTTATTATGTGGTATATTAGTTATGATACAATTGTAGAGAAACATCATGAAATGTTTGCATAATTGTACCAAATACTATATGCCTTTTATTTTCTTAAAATAACAATTTCTCTCAAATATTTCCGCTCTTAGATTTGATGGTAGGATGTCACATCTCACACAGTTATCACAGCTTTTGAACTATTATTTTCCCGTTTTAATACGAAAACACGGTGTCACAGCGGTGGTTATTCCCCTCATCGATTCTCCGTATATGTGAGATGCTATGTTTCCTGTTTACATTATACCTATATTTAGAAGTTACTTTATAATTTTGCTCCGCGTAACTATTAATTGGGCCTAATTTTTTGCTAAAAGGATTGCTATCAAGTCATTAGTTCATGAAAAACTAAAAACTAGAAGAAACAATAGAACCGTACCAACTTTATACACTTTTCAACAACATAATTTGATAGCTCCTAACGAGAGACAATGAGTTATTCAAGTTCAAATGACCGGTAATTTGAAAGTAAATAACTCACTCGTTCATCACTCAACTGGCTGAGCGGTCAGCTCGTACATTCACCATTAATAATTTCCAAACAAGCAAATAGCCCACATTAGTAATAACTCATGAATGGATGAAGCAATCCAATCTACTTGGCCGAATATAAACCGATCAAACCACGAAAGTTAGAACAACGTAATATTGCCTGACGTTATTGGATTAATGTTCAACAAAAATTACCCACTAATGCACGTTAACGGTCGTTATGGAGTATAAGAATATGTGAAGAAATTGTGGCGTCAAAAATAATTGTACTGCTTCTAAAGGTTATTCAAAGTTGATTACTTTATTTAGTATCAAAGGTTAAGCTTGCTGCAATCGGTTGTTTTCTTATTTTGAAGCTCATATTTTTAAACTAAATAAAATATTTTGGCGACACGTTTAAAGGAGAACATTATAAAGGTACATTCTATATTTTTACCGATTTCAACACGGTGCCTTTTCTTTTATCCAAGAATAATTTTCTATATTCCAAGCATAAAATAACAATTGCCTTCCATTAAAACAATAAAACCACCCAAACAATACTTTTGTTTCTAAATCGATAGATGTACGCTTCTTTAGGATTTTGATTCAAAACATATTATCTCACATCAAAATGTCACATTGTCTGTTGTTATTTTCGCCCTGTTTTGATTTTAAAATAAAATAAATGTAAAAAAAATATATTTGAACATCATAACTTTCGCATTAAACATTGTCAGCAAACGAAAAATATATGCTTTTTTTAACATTTCAACGCATTAGCCTCGGCAGCGAAACCAAATAAATTATGACAATTTGTCAACAAACACGGCGCTTTGTTTTTTATCAGTTTTGTAAATATTTAATAGTAACGCAACCTTTTCACCCTAGCCTCGCGTGACGGCATTTAATTGAACAGAAGTTAATTAAAAATTGATTAATACCGCCTAGATTAAGCCAGCGTGATAAAAAGTTTAAAAAATGCTACCCACCGCTGACTTTTTACTTAACTATTACTTTAATGAAATGGTCTTTAACTTACGTTTTGAAACGACACAGTTAGTTAAATGTGCGTGATATTCTAGTATTATAACTGACATTAATATAAATGTTGCAAACTGTTAATAAGATATATTTTAAACTCAATAAAATGTTTTCTATGATAAATCGGTAAGTGTTACGAACTGCATCTATCAAATAATATAGTTAAAGGGAGAATTACAGTTAGTTATTAAAGGATGTAAGGAGTTTAAACACGTCATCATTTAATTTTTACCACATTTACAATTTTTATTGTTACTGGATATTTAAACATTGTTTACATAGTCATCAATGCAAGAAATCGTTGTAGATATGTAAAAAAAAGTATAAAATAAATATACGCCAGTTGATCTATACAGTAAGCGCTTAGATATATAAGAAAAATGTTATTCGATTTTAAATATAATTTCACTGCTGCGTCCTGGATTAAAACTGCAATACTCGGGTATGACTTAATCGACCGACTAAAAAAAACATAAAAGAAGGAATAATTAGTCACAATATGACTTCAATGCATCGCCTTTTAGCTTTTAAGAAAGAAAATATTGTAAATTAATATATGTATAAAACGTATAAAATTATCGTAACTTTGACTTAAAAATTATTAGAACTTCCTTTTGTAGTTTAAGTTCCTCATGAGCTTCTTTAGTACCTTTTACCCGGGCTTTGATAATTTTAAAAATAGCTCACTACACTTCTACAACGTTAGTATAAAAAAAGGTCAATATTTACGACCTGTTACACCTAAACTACCGTACAACAAACACAAACAGATTACCCAGTAAACATAACAAGTCAAACATTCCTGTAGGTAAGTGGAGAACAACGCCTATACGATTTGAAACGACTTAATTACTACCGTGCTCCGGTGATTGTGTTATTGAATTAGGGAAATTCCCGTGACCTGAATTCGATTTTATTAATTATGAGGTGGCGTGTTCTTATTAGCTATGATGAGTCACGCAAAAATAGTTTTTATCACATTTATGTAAGGGTGAGGGTAGAGTAATCTCGCTTAAAAACGTATTACAATCTTGCATTGGACAAGCAGTTGAACCATTACATTTTGGAAGTCTAGACCGCCACTCTGCGTAAATACTGATTTAGATGACCAAACAGCTATGTAGAAGAAGATTATGAAAACTCTGAATAATATCTGGTTTTTCTTTAAATGTTAATCTTATGTAACTCCCACAATAGTTAGTTTTATAAATGACAGGCCACATTATTTTTAGATTTTGGAGTTAACTTTTCTTGGGTAAAAAATAGTCTTTCACTCTAGAATAATATAGCTTTCTAGTAATGACGGAATATTTCAAATCAGCAATTAGTTTCTGAGTTTATTTATTACAAACATACACATATAATTACAAATTTTTCCTCTTTATAATATTAAGCATAGATTTCCAACTAGTTGGTGCCCGCAATTTTGCCCGCGTGGAACAATGATTTGTGTTTTGTATATAACCTATAGTAATGTAAATATAAAATTTATTATATGTGTCTATAATGAGTCACAACTATAATTTTTTCTTTAACAATGACGTATTTCCATATAAAATTCATCCCCCCTTTCAACCACTTCTTTGCAGTATTATGCTACGTTTTTTCTTACAATTTATACTGCGTTTATACAAAATTTAGTACAAAAAATTCTCGAAAAAAAAAGTCCTTATAAATAACGGAACTATATATAATATACGGGATACGGTCCTAACCCCCCTATGGATAGGGGTGTATTAGGGGAGGCCTATGTCCAGCAGTAGATAAATACAGGCTGACGATGACGTGATATATAATATTACAGGAAATTTTCTTTCTATTAGATGCTGATTATTTTACATTTGATTAATTTATTTCTTAAAGAAAGAAGTAAATTAAAAGAAAGAAAGAAATCCTTTTAAAGTAACTCTTCTTTAAATAATTTTTTTATAATTTGATTCAACCAAATCGCGAAGCGTTACCGCAATACGTTTCTCACGCAAATAAACATGCCTCTTGACGAACGCTGACTCCTTAACTATGTGCGTACAATTTTAAAAGCGTGCTTTTTTCCAATCCCACGATCGGCATAAATTAAAAACAAATGAACGCACCAACTACGGTGTATTAAGACATAAATCGTTGCGAGTCACCTTCGCAGCAACAAACCAGTGGCGTAAATCGCTTGATTTCTCGCCATATTTCACCGTATTAGCTCCGTTCCACGTTCCCTCGGTGGTTTTTGCACCCATAATGTAATGATACAGAGGCCGTTTCGGTCCAACATTGCCTATGTAAGGCGAATCGAGTTCTTTATTCCGTGGAACCTTCGCGAATAAGTTTAATTGATCGTTCCAGTAAATGGAGTTGTACATTTTAACGTTCATTAGTTGGCCGTAATGAATTTCATTATTGCCATATACGCGACGTGAATAAATAAATTATTTAATTAATGCCTCCACACATTCCATAAATTGATTAAGTCTTTAAAGTGACAGTTGATATACGCTGTTAAGAGTTCCATATTCATATAGTTGTGTAAATGTTTTATACGCGTTATTTATTAATCCTAAGTACAGTGGAAAATTCTGCAAATGTTTGTAATAAAACTTCAGTCTTCCCATCGCATCTTCTTAGTGTACAATCAAGTTTTTCATGCTATGTGCAGTATTAACTTCTAAATAATTACTAAACAATTTCCGTTTGTTCAAAGCGAACACTTATTAACTTAACATTACATTATTTCGCAACTCGCACTCGGGGTTCATGATTTCATTCTCCCATACCCACACTGATACAAATATAATGACCGCGCTCTTATTATAAAGTTATTAGTGTTGGCAATTAAGCTGGTATTATATTTACATTAAAGTAAGGTAAAGCTACTGTCTTCGGATGAATCAGCCGCTCACTTGCATCCGGTGATCACAAAAAGTGTGAATCTAGCTCCCGACCACCGCGGAAACTTCAAATGACCGATTTCTTTCACTATTGCCAATGACAGTACCATTTGTCGCTATGATATAAAATTATAGTACCAAGTATCCGAATTGCTTACCCCAAAACCTCTTTATAGCACTTTTCCAATTTAAAATACGTGATTACGTGGTATTTCAAGCTATATTTTATTGTATCAAAGCCTTAACAAGAAAATCAGTCTTTGTTAAAAATATTTTTTATGATCAAGTTAAAAACAATGCCATGGCTGTAAACGGAAAGCGAATGGTTTGGAACTCCTGATGCGAAGCGCGGCTCGTGTCACCGCGACTCCTAAGCGCCCCGCTCTATTTCACTCCGTCAATCGACTTCCACTCAAATTAACCGCAGAGCGTCATTTAAACTTTTTGCCCTGCCTTTTTTCGCTCCGTTCATAAAGAGTCCAATCACGAGACATCAAATTCGTACCTGCGAAAAGCGTTTTCTTTTCACTACCGACCGGCTCACAATGCATTCGATTAATGGGTGAGAAATTTCAAATTTCGAAATTCCAGCAATATGCCGAAAAAATCTGTACACTGTTTCGTTTCGGCCCCAAACCTGGGTCCATTATATCGAAAATCTAATTTTAGAACAAATCGCCATAACATGAACGATTAATGTGTAGGATCGGTCTCAGCAATCGCGGACAAAGATGTTCTTCGGAAACAAAGCATGGCAGATTGGTACCGTAATGAATTTTCGGATCCGAAACATTTTCCAATCGTCGCCAAAAGCTGTGGGAGCACGGCGTGAACAATATAACATCTTCCGCTATAATTTCATAGTCGATCCGTTAACAATGTGGATCGTTGGTAAAAAGTGATTTCCTATTATTGGGCGCTGACGCTGGGATGAAGATGCGGTTGGATGGAATCGATTTGGCGTTGCCGCGTGAAGTTTGTTTAGTGGAACGGCCGCGGGGCAGGCGAGGGGGCCCCAATGAGGGGGGGATTAGGGGCAAAAAGCGTGCGCCGTCACGCCTCTTATAAACATTATTGGAGTACATTTAGCGACGCTCAGAGTGAATAACTAGGCAGGTTACTTTTTCTTGGGCGGCTCAAAGGTTGTCGAGTTGAATGCCTCGCTCGAACAACTGCCGGTTTAACGTTCCAGCAACATGGCTCCGCTCGTTACGCTTTGGTTATTTATCGGTTTTACTCAATGATTGACTACAATACTGCTTTCATTGGTAAATTTGTTTTAAGGAGATATTACTGCCTAGCGTTAAATTTATAACGTTGCATTAATAGAGAAAATGTATCAGAGCTATCCTCAGAATTTGAAGAAGTGGGCTTCCCTGCTTGTGACGATTATCTAAAGTGATAAGTTAAACCAAGTTTAATGAAGTGTTTATAAATAATAATAACTTTTCAATCACATTAATATATCACATATTTATGTTTTGAAGAAAAATCGTAATTATGCGAACGTATGGTTAACCATAATTAGTATCTACCGAGATCTCAGCAAGAGAAGAGGACTAGGGGTCGTAGTTATTCCTGAGTTTCCGTGCCTCACCACAGTAACAAAGGGCGCGTATCTCTTGCCTACAAGAAGTGTAATATATATTTAAGTTTACTTACTACTCTGTTGAAAATTACGTCGATTTAAAAAAATGCATGTATAATAAAGTATAATATATTTAGGGTTACTATAAATCCTATGTTGTTCATTAATTCAAAAATCTTTAAGTGCTTGTAAAAAGAGGGCCTATATATTCACTCATATTCCTCATATATTCCTATATTAAATCTTGGCGCTTTTCGGATAGGGCGTGTAGACTAATGATACTAAATACTTACTACTATTAACTTGAAGCTATAGAAAAGTTAGTATAGTAGAACTTTTCTTCAGTCCCAAGTTAAATATAATATTATCTATACCAAGGGATTCCATTCCAGCAGCAAATATTATTATTTATTAATAAATTATTTTTTATATTTATTATAACTTTATGCATAAGTTGTTCAGAGGCGGTCTTAATGCCGATGGTATTTTCATCCAGTCAACCTTGGGGTGATGCAAAGATAAAATGTGGAAATACATCATGTCTACACAGACCATAACATTTTAAACTACAGATGATATGTAAATAAACCTTTAAAGTGACTTGCAAATGCTTTATAATTTAAATTAAACAATGCAATATAATGAAATCTTCTATGAGCAATATGCTTTAATTCGGTAAATAAAGACAGATTGATGAAAAACTTCAAATTAATAACTAAGCGTGGAAATAATTCCATTACAATAAAAAAAGCATTTAAAAAAAATTGAGTGTCTTTAATACTTTTTTCAACAAATTCAATTACTACTGTAATCTTGAATTGAAATTTTTATATAATGTAAAAATAACTTTATCATTCTGCGTTTAAAATATAATAATGAATTGCACACAGTTCCTTCGTGCACTGCAATCAAGTACAAGATAATTATCGATTTTATGACGTGCAAACATTCAGCTTAGTAATTTCATTCTTTAAGTGTTAACTCAGTAATTTTAGAATAAATAACTGTTGTATTCATACGAGTCTTGTATAAATATTAGTTTATTATACTGCAACAAATATTTATGTTACAACTAACGTTTCATTAGATAAATGTTAGCGCGAAGTGATTAGATCATATGTTATTGTGCAATTATGCTTATAAATAAAAAATATATAAATCTGGTGCGTTTTATTAAAAGAAAATTATTATACGGTATATAGTGGTTTATTTTTTATTTGTACGTCACGGGATGGATAAGGTAAAGCTAGTCTCTCGTTTTTATTGTTAATTAGGTTGGATCAAATGTTATTACTTCTATCCATAACTTTATACTATACATATTAAATAAAGCTCATTTATATTTAGCTACAGATTTTAACGCTTTTATTTTTTGTTGTTTAACTTTACGCTCTATATTTATCATTTCTGCGGTGTACGCGACCTATTTTAAGTAAGCTGTAACGAATTCAAATCGCCAGGCATTTGAACAAGTGCAATAAAATTCTGAATAATGATTTAAATTTTATATCAGATTATAGCAGAAAATAAGTCAAGTTAATAATTGTACATAATATATATATATTTTAGTATAGTAGCTTCAGATACCAATATCGCTAATATTTACTTTCTACTTATTCTTCGGACATCAATTTCTATAATATCGATCATGACTTTAATAGAAACAAGAGACTAAATTTCGTTCCATGCAAGAATAGAAAAGAAACTACTAACAATATGACAGAAGAAAAACGTAGTGGTTATCGAAAATGGCAACCTTTTATTTTAGAATTGCCGACACCGGAAGGACACGTTCCCGGCTCGAGAAATGAAAATGTCCAAACGTGCCCCTTGATGACAACCCCGACTTCCGGGCCACACCGTAAGTGGGTCCGCCTCTGTTATTTACGTCCGAAACCGTAGAAACTGACGCCGAAGCGCGACAAAGCGTTGCGACACCAGTTAACCGCAAAGTTAACCCTGCGGCCGGCGAAATTAAAACCGCCTCTAATGCACACGAATTAAGAGTTACGCTCGTGAGAATTGTTAGTTTTAAATCATGGTTTGTCTAACCACGATCCTGTGCAAAAACACCACAAATAAATAGTGGCGCCTTGTCATTAGTATGTTCCGGAAAGGATTCGGTTTTTTTCTGCGCCCGATCAGTCGGCGGAATCTCAAACGAACAATGACTTGTGCGCTTTGGTTTTTTTTTGACAACAGCAAATTGGTTCGGATGCCTATTGTCAAATTGTGAGTCAACATTTGCAAACAGTGGAAGGTATGGTAGTAGTTTGTGATGAAGATTTTTTTATATTTATTAACTTTTACCTACCGGCATTGGGCCCGTATTTTTTTAAGCTTATTTTTAACTATATTTTATTTTGGCGTCGATACTATTTCCCTGTGAAGTTTTAATAAACCCCGTTAATTTGGTTTTGCATTATATGTTGCAACTACCAACGAAAGTTGAGATTGCATTTATATAAAAGGAGCAGGTTTTGCAATATGTATAGCACATGTAATATTTTGCAATCATTTAAAAATAATTGCTGTGTTCGCTGTGCGTTCTTATGCAACTCAAAGTAAATTTTAAATTATATTTGGATAGAACCTCAGCCAGCACCAACATATATTGGTTTCTTGTAAATATCCTGAACAAGTATCATCTCAATCAGCTGAGTAATTATAGACAGATATCGCGCTAAGTAGCAAACATCGATTTTACTTCACACAGACAAAGACTATGACAAATCTTTACAAAGTATTATTGAAACTGTAGCTAACGAATTATTTTAATATTTGTAGATATCAATTATTGCAAAAAATCGTCTCCGTCCACCACATTTTTCATTAGCCATCGATTTTCCGTTTACTATATTAACGTCAACCATTAGCGGGTCTCGGATCGATAAGCATCCTTTTAGAGTTGCCTTATCTGCACGGGTTAAGTCTGTCATCAGGCAAAATGTCCGAAAAACAAATTAGCTGCTCATGAGCAAAGTGGCCAGGCTCGTGACTGATGCGACATTGAACCCGACGTTGGGACAGTCCAGTTTATCTTGGCGTCAGCTCACTTTCACGAAATATTGGCACTGATATTGAAATGAATAAGGCCTGTGGCATTTCCTGTCACGTCGCTTGGCACCGTGTTTTTGCCCGTTTCGACTAGGTGACTATGACATTAAGAGACATTAAAACGCTTGTGGACAGCTTGAGGTTTTTTTTTTTTGTTTAATTCGCACGTTAGGATTAAAATGTGTATATGATGCCGTTTAGATCTTGTTCTCTTTACTTTGTAGTGGTTATTGATTACTGATTAGAGAATTCTTATAACACGATCGTAAGTTACTAGCTTATTTATAGTTTTATTGTAAGAATGTTGCAGTAATTAATATCAGTGAAATATTTTTGTTGAAGTATTCATTCTTTTTAATTTATTGTTATTGTGGGAAGTTTTAGTTGTTAGTTTAATTTATAAGTAATTGCTATTATTAACTGCTGCGTATTTTATTAATATACAATTACATATTTTTATAAAACATAGTAATAGGTAGACTAGTTAATTACTTTAAAAATCTTATATAATTTATACCTTGAATGTCAATTTAATTGTTATTTACACACATCATCACATCATCAGCTTGTTTTAGTCCACTGCTGGACATAGGCCTCCCTATCCATTAGGGGCTTGGACCGTATCCCACCACGCTGGTCCAATGCGGGTTGGTGGGTGACCGACTTTTACATGCCCATCCGACGCATGGATCATCTTACTTTTCAGACAATTGGTGATCGTGCCCAAATTGCCTAACCAACTAGGAAACAACAATGAAAATTTGTTGCGTCCCGCAGGATTCGAACCCACGACCTCCGGTTTCTAAAGCACACGCCCATACCACTAGGCTACGGAGGCAGTTGTTATTTAGGTTTAAAAGTATTTAACTGATCCATGTATATTACATGTACATATATACATTATGAATATGTAACACCTTTATTTCTTTAACATTTATTTGCATACGAGTACATACATATTTAGGTGATCGATTAATACATATAAGAATAAAATTATAATTTTATGAAGCCCATCTAACATTCATTTACATACGATTTTGCATACTTAACCATATACAATATAAAACAAGATCAAAAGAATAAAGATAGTAATATTTATAATACATATGTATAAGAGACCAAGAGCGAGTTATCCGTCGCCCACATAATGCGACATCGACGGGAGAAGAGCACTATTTGATAATATTATTGGCACATATTTATTAGCTGATAACGCTAATAGGACTATTTTTATACTAGGCAAGGAGGGGAGATAAGTTGTGGCAAGGGGAGTTGTCAGACGTGCGCGTTATTGAAGCCATTGGCCGGCGTACCTCAGGGGCGGGGTCTGGGGCCCACGTTTTATTTGAATTATGGATGAAGTATGCCGCAATCGCTTCACCAAACCAGTTGTGAGCACCGCACTCTCGCGCCCGCTCGCCTCTCCCCTTCTAATTAATTGATGTTTTAATTTAATAGCCAGTTTTGTAATTAGCCTGTTGCATCTAAAACCTGTGTGTGTTAAACTTTTATGAGGCAAAGTGCTTGTGCCGTGAGTTATCGCTTCATTGTGAAACGGTGAGTGATTGATACTTTATTGCTTGATTTATTCTTCTTGTTGTAGTGATTTTCGGTCGAGTGGCTAGAAGTAAAAACGGCTGGAAGGAGCCACTGAGGTTCTGCAACTTTTTTGTCCTGTCCCACTGGAATGGCTGTTTATGTTTTCTTAATGCATTTTACGTATTTGATGTGCTAATTGCTGAAAGCTTTTAGGTTGTGTGTATGTAATATAAAAATAAAATTTTCCAAATTTTATCATTATAAGTGCACTAATGCGGTTATTGATACTTTTTTAAGTATGTATTTTGTTTTTTGTTTATATGGACTTATACAAATAGCATTAATCTCATAGCACAAGATTTCTTCAGTTTCTAATAGTACTTGGCATATAAATTCAAAAATTGAAATTTTAGTTTTTAAACATAATGCTTTTTGAAATGGCACCATAATCTTGTACTTCGATTTATTTAAATTTGGACTGCAAAAGGTAAAAACTTTTCTCTTAGCTCATTTTATGGTCAATCAAACCCACTTGTAATTTATACCCGAAGCATATTATATGAAAACATTGCGAAGATATTTTTCATTATATTCTTAATTATCAATGATTATTATTTAGCGGAAATAACATATGTCATGTCACTTTTGCAAAACAATAGGATATATTAAACACATCATATTTGCCGACGGGCAGCTGTCGACGGTGCTTTAAATTTTACCACCGTGTTTATCATTGAAACTATAAACCTTGGTACATTTAGAAGTAATTAAATAATACATTACCTAGTGTCTTGAGATTATGTACAACTTTATTACGTACTTTTATAGCGTTGTTAAAGCTGATTAATTAAAAATGGGACGACGTTAACGCAACGAAGCAAATGCTTTTCATAATTTTTCATTCAACAATATAACCTTCTATAGTAAAATATGAATGTTATATATAAGCTATAATTATATGGTTTTAGTTTCTGTAAAGGAGCACAATTTAGCAAATGGCTTTTTTCGCGGCTCAAAACACTCAACCAATCTCTTTAATGGATTTTGTTCTTTAAAATCCCTAGTTTTATTAAGACGTTCATGTTTAGGTGATGTGTCATAGTAACACAAAGTATAACATACTCTGTCTCATTGCTTAAAAGACTTATAATATTATAGGACCTACTCGAAGCATTTTACTATTCTTATTTTGAACATACTTCAATAACTAATACTGGAAGATCATTTACGTTTACTCTCATTGCTTAGAAAAGATTTTAAGTTATTATTTTATTACCTGTTAATAAAAAAAATATCTTTGGTGATATTATTTTTTTTAATAATTAACTTTTCCTAAGAATTTTCGTGTCTCTCACAAATCCTTAACAATGCTGTATCTAGATATTATTTTTTTTTATGAAATCCTGTAGGTAATTAGGTAAACCACCTTTATCTTTTGTTTATGCCCTGAGGAAATTTAAATTTATTTATGTCAATATTATACCAGACATATTTCTAAGTAATATTTTTATTGCAACAAAGCCCATCTTAATGAATATCCGGCCACTCACTTCCATCCGCTTGCCTTGCCCTATGATCTCTAAGTAGACTAATTTCACCAAAATACAAATTCTATTAGAGTGACTTCAATCAGTCTTTCACAACCGAAAGAGTCAACTATATTCGCTGTATAGTGTCTTTTCGAATTACGTCGACATGGAGATCGTCTATATTAAGGGGAATCCCGGGAAATTTAAACCACTGTAGTGGAAATTGAGAACTAGCTTTGCAAAGCCAGGGCAGACTATCCTATACCTTATTATTTAACAAATATTCGTCGACACGAAACGATCGCGACGCGCAGCAAGAAGCATAGGACGAGACTATTCGGTAATCTGTCTACAGCACTCCGCCCTTGGTCCTGACAAAAAGCCCCCAGAGAAATATGTGACGGGGAAGCGGAGGCACAAGATAAAGCCCAAAACGTGGGCTGACAAAAAACACGGGGCGAAATTAAAAGGAGCGACGAGCAAACAACTAACACGGGCTCTAACGTTCCTTGATAAACTCGTTGCCTTTTTGGGGCCGGTGGTAATTTGTCGAAGGCGCCTCAGATAAAGGCGGGCCGTGCAGGCGTAGGAATGCCGCTGGAATGTCAAGCGCCGACGGAGCTAGCACGCGATGCTTACGGGTCGCCTAATTTATAGTTTAATCTCGTGTCGGTGTATGTTGCTTGTGTGTCGGTCACTGTTTTGTCGGATTGGATATTGTTTTCATTAGAACTGTGTCTTTCTGATGCTTTCTTAGTTCGAAAGTTTCTGGGGATGGATGGCTGTTTTTTTATCAATAACTCCGAAATGGATTTTTGTCAAAATTCTCTATAATAGAACTCATATATAATAATAAAATATAGATTATATAATGGTAAATTAGAAATATACTTAATATTACTGATTAATATAATAAATTGGTTTGTTTGCAAAATGCAAATAAAGAACTAGATATAGAATACGGTTAAGGATCTTGTTAATGTCATTGTTGTAGACGGTTTGGTTGAGTAGAGATACTTTAATTTCTTCCCTTGACACCTTTTTAGGAGTTGGGTATCGCTTACCGCCAAATAGATATGCTGATCCCCTGTAGATTCACAGCAAAAAAGAAAATATAAAAATGGAGATGTCATGAATTCGACAATACGTTAAACTTGAGATTTATAATAATCTCACATCTTGTCCGCTACTGTTAATAACTAGTTTGATAGAAATAGTGATAATAAAATTATGGTGTTATTAAACGTAAACTGTTAACTCATATACTATTTACATAATAAATTTTTATTGCGGATAATTTTGTAGAAAGGCTAGACTTATGCAATATTTCGCTGCATATTTCGTATTATGCCTAAAAAACTCATTTTCATCTCGGCATCCTACCTCTTATTTTGCCAGCGAGCAAGTTAAAACAGCTACCGGGACTACAGCTACAGTTTCAAAACAAGCGTATAGGCCTAAAGACTACAAATTATTATATATTTTATCTAGCCTAGAAGTCAGTACAGAATCTGACTTAAGAGATAACATGAAAATTTGTTCAGAACATACAACATGGAAATGTCGCCGGATTGTGACCTAGAGCATTGAAATTATAACAGATTGTTATAAATTGCCATGCCAAAAAAATCATACAGATTCTAACCCATGATTTAGAATATATTCTATTTCATAGCCCCGTACGTACTGATGATTTTAGTCTATACCTTAAATCTACTACCATCACAGGTCATAAGCCTGCAAATAATACCTAAATATTCTCGCCTATAGCCTTGAAATTAGCACAGATTCTATCAAATAGTCTGGAAATCAATGCAAATTTTAACCCATAGCCTGCTAATTACCACAGAATCTCGCCCATAACCTGAAAATAAGTCCAATTTCTATTCCATAGCTCAAAAATGAGTACAGATTCTGGCCTACGGCCCGACGACCCGCGAGTCGTGCCGGTGGCCGCGCACCGGCAATCACGTGGCGCTTATCGTCCGGCGACTCCGTGGCGAGCCTTTTAGCGTCCTCGTCGCCCATAAATCTTGCTGTATCGGAGTGGGTGACGCCGACCGCAGCGACGGCGCGACCAGACGTGCCCGGATCCTCGGCCTCGGACAGTCGGTGTACGTGAGAATCGTGGTAGTAAGTGCTTGTGTATGGTCTGTAAGACTGGGTGTTATGATCGCTGGTATGCTTTTTTGTGCGGAGCGTGGAAGCTTTTCGACAGAAACAACGGCCGAGTCGTCAGTTAAATGTCCGCGAATAATTATTGACGTAGACAGTCAAGAAGAGGCGCGTCTATTGTTACAATGCCAATGTTGTTTTTTTATGTATTAATGACTACTTTTGATAATTAAATTCATGAATTGTTACACTCGTTTTATATAATTTTGTTGTTAGCAATTAACAGATACACATTTGTTTTTATAGTGCAAGTATATTACAAAAAATTTACTTTGCATAATTGTATTATAATGTTAGGTTACAATATTATAAAATATCTAATATTTACTAAAATGCGGAACTATTTCTGAACCTTTTCTCATTTAATGGTTTATCCAAAGCTTTACAATTTAAAAATTTGCTAAAATATTTGCGCTCTGTTAAACTAAACTAAAACCTATATTAGTTTTATGAAAAGATTTAAATTGATAGCACCAAGCACTAACAATTATAAACCCTTAAGTTGTAAACTTGTTGGTCGGTTCGCATATTTAACTTTATGATTTCTTACTAATACGAATAATTTTAAGGTATTTAATTCATAACCAAAATGAATAATGCATAACGAATTAAAAAGCATAGATTTATTCCTTAGCAAAACCTAATCAGCAAAAGCCCAATAAAAATAAAAATAATAATCTTAAACAATGGGTTGGAAGCGATAAATATTTGCAAATCCAATAAATAAATATATTCTTTTATCGGTTAAAAAAATGGAAATGTTAATTGAGACATAAATTTAAATGTCAATGAAATATTGTTTTTAATGTCAAAGGTCTTAAATAATCGCTCTGAGCTAGTAAACGCAAATGCTTTGTACAGACTTAGAAAAAAATTGGAACAGACATAGTATCCCGTATTACTTTTAGGTTATATATTTGAGTTATTAAGTTTAGTTTACAAGTGGTCTACGTGAAAATTTTTTTCGATGCAAAATAACTTACATTATAAGCCGATTTAATGCACGAGAAATGGCTCAATAGAAATTGGTAAGATGAAGCTAATTAAGATTATTGATTGTTCGCATTTTTAAATGAAGATAGTGAAAACAATTCGTATAAAAAAAAGATAATAAGATGTCAATACTAAGTTTTGGAAATAAAAAGGAAAATAGGTAACTAAACATGACAAACGTACATTTAGCATCTGCCTGCAATGCATCTGCCAGTCCTTGCCTGTGTATAGAATGTTTCGGATGCGTACAAAAAAACCTTTATTATACACCTTACAGTTGTCATATAAAATACTGCTGTAATTTAGGTTAAGCCAAAATTTACAAAAATACGAATTTCATATCGGTAAAACGTCAAATGTTTATTGAGGTCAAGGGTGTATTTTTATTGTATGTTTCAAGATCAATGTGCTGTCAACTTTGACCCGTAAAACTGTACTTGCTATAGTAGTAGATGGCATGGAGTGTTACTCTTGTCAGCATGAAATGTTTAGCTAGTCGCATCTCACCATACTCTAAAACACTCGACTAAAAGGCACATTTTAAAACTTAAAGTACTATTTTAATATGTATGATTCCATAGACATGTATAACTTCTCAGGAAGATTTTTTTACCGTGGAAACGTCGAAACATGGTATACCCGTCGTCGCGGCGGCGAGGACGGGTCATGTTGGACTCGCACCGACTTAAACCACCACGTTGTTTCTTCTTGGCGCTTAAGAGATGGGGTCACAGACACTCTTTGGCAGTCTTCTGTGACCCCACCAGCGATGGCCAGCGAAGCGGCCCCATCTTGGCCCTCAAGCCAACTACACCTCTAGGCGTGTTGGAACTTACGCGCCCTCCAACTCGGCCCCTACATTGGTGGCGAATTCCACCTAATCTGCCACCCAGAAGCCATGGGAACCACGAGACCTTAACCCTGGAAAGATAAGACTCCCAGCCCCAGCGGCGGCCTTGATGTTGGGCTCCGCCGCCAGCACCGTGGGCCGCAAAAGGAGGATAGGTCGACAATACCATGCCGAATGTCCCCTCCTCCCGCCACCCCTCAACACCATATTAGGTTTGCGGCCCGCCGAGTCACGGATAAGAAAAGCTTACTGAATACTGACACTCCACTTCCCCCGCAACTTCTCCTTGGCTGCAGAGGATAGGGACGACAGCACGCCTGCCACCGCACCCTCCTAGGCTCATCCAAAGCGGGCTTCTTCAGCCCGCTTGGCATCCTATTCCACGGCCGACCAGACTCCTCTTAGCTTTCCCGCGGCTGAGCAGGCCGCAGGTACTGACACCGCTACGACAAAGTGAGAACCTGTTCGGGGGGTCTTAGTATAACCTAAAACAACATGTCTACGAAATTTTCTACTTGTCTATCACACGTTCCTGCACGGAACAGGATATCTTTATTCACCACCGAAAATATGATCGATCTACACAGAAAACTTAAACTTTTAACCGCATTATAACCTATTGCCGCAACAGTAAGTTAATTTAGTTTTTCTTATAGCTTTTTTTTATATAAATAGTGAGTAAAAAAAGTAAAGGTCACACCATTACTTTTTTAAAATACGTAGAGTAAAGATACTGTTAAAGTAAGCTTATCGAGCTTACATTCAACAGAAATCTTTGTCCAGCCAAAATCAATTATATCAAAACACAAAGAGAGAAATAAACACACATTGAAAGCGGTGATTAAGCAAAACACACACACGCTCAGGGCTAATGAGCCAATCATCGGTGCCCATATAATTAATTTAACGTCCACCGCTGCCTCCATAAAGTCGGGCCAAAACCGAATCGATTCCCTGAAGCCACCGCGCACTTTGCAATTCATCATACGTTATCGTGCGTTCAAAGAATCGCTTGTATTTCAATAAGAAATTATCAAATTAGTTTCATCCGCGCGGCAAAAAGCCACCGCGAGCGCGGGGCGATCGTTCGCATTGTTCACAGATTTCAAAAATCGTACATAATTAAATGGAATTCGCTTTTTGCCGATGCCGCCATTTCGCCATGATATAAATTCCTGCATCGCCGAGGCAGTTAGTGGACTGAAAAAGAAGCAATTTGCCACCCTGCTCGGGATGGAGCTATCGGAGGTCGAAAGGGCTGATTCTAATGGGTTTGCGAAGCGCGATGTCAATAACTGTTTGGTGCTTATACCCTTTCAATGTTGCGACAGTCCGGGCCGCAGTACGACATCGTCCACGGCGTGCGGCAAAAAGCGGTCGAAATGAGGTTACTGGTTCCACGAAGAATCCAATACGGCCGGTTCGTGTTCGAAAACATAGATGGCTCTTGTGTTCTTCTCGTTATCGGCGTCCGGAATCGCTTCATTCATTTATTTAAAATGCTCGGAATCGCTCCCGACTCGTTTCGTTGCAATCCTGCAATTTTGACGTTCACCTTAATTGTTGCAAATTCTTGTCGTTTCGAATACTGGCCTTGTTTCGATGCGTAATTGCTACTCATTTGTATTTATTTACGAATTACGTTTTATATTCATTTTACAATTGTCTTGGAATGCCATCAAAATATTTTTTTAATGGAAAAAAATACAATACCTAAGACAAAAGCAACACAATACAATAAAGCTAAGATTAGAACTTAAGCCAAATTCACCATAAAAGAGCTCGAGAAATAGAAAAACAAACAAGATCCGCTTGTGTTTTACGACTCCAAGTAAAAAATATACACCATAAAATTTATCGTGTAGATTTAATTAGATTAGCATGATGAGTTTTTAGGTTTCTCGCAAGCAATTTGCGTGGAAACAACGCAAAAAGCGTCCGATGCCTTCCGAGAAAGGCGTCCCACTTCTTCGTTCGCAAACTGGACACGTGTTGGCCCTCTTGACGTCTGTATCCGAAGCGGCGGTGGAAATTTGCCGGTTTTTTTTCATTGCAACTCGGATAAATATGTATTTCCGTAAACACCTTCGCGAAACGCGTCTTAATGAGTATGTCGACTAAGTTTCACCTTTAACAAGCCAGTGGCAAAGGCAGAAATGTTCCTTTTTCTTTGCGTGTTCTCTCTAAGGATTTTTTAAAATGGTCATTATTATTAAATTTTCGTCTGAAAGCTCTAATATACTTAATGTCTAATGTTTTTTAAATGTTTATTAAGGAATAAAATTTAACTTAACTCCCCAGAAGTGATTATGCTCATGTTTACCAAAATATATTCTTGCTTGTTAACTCGGAAATTAGAAAATATTTACAGTAATATCGCTTTTACAACTTAGTGATGAAGATTCTGTTTATGTTAGGTCATAACATGACATTAAAAGCAGCACATACTTTTATAAGCTTTATAGCTTCAGTGCTTTTCATATTCATATTTGAATCAGTAATATTTTAAAATATTAGACATCTCTTTACAATACCCCAGCTTTAAACTTTACGTATAAGTAACATTATCAAATTATGTTTGAGAAACATGCATCGACTAGCATACATACAAACCAATTAATATTCGGACGTTTTAAAAATGTCTGTTATTTATGCAATGAAGTTGTGAATCCATTTCCATCCAACAAAATTGTCCAGAAGCACGAAAGTCTCTTCATGTCAGCTTATAATGTTAGTTAAAACAGGTACATCTAACTTTATACGTTATAAGCAAGGTAATTAAGTAACAAGTGATATTTTTAAAATAAGTAAGACAATAACAAAATATAATAAGCATGAAAGTATAAACGGAAATAGAAAAAGTGTATTTAATTTTTTATTTGTAGCAACCATCAACTTTTGAAAGATAATTAGAGAGTGTTAAAGGGTCACATATATATTTCGCATACTACTGACTAGATGGTCAAATTTTGCTTACGCAGCTTATATTTTGTGTGACTTTTACACAGTTTTGACAACTACAAGTCAAAAAAAAACGAAGTGTAACTGCTAAATAATGAAATAATTTTTTCCATAGCTATTAACTTTTAGAGGCAAAAAGTTATAACGTTATTGCTTAAATTGGATTGATAGATCGAATCGAAACAAATAATTTAATAAGCTAGATCCTATTATGTATATTTGCACAGCTGCTACTTTAAACATGTAAGTGTTTAAAGAACAAAAGGATATTTCTCCCTACGCATAGTGAAAAAGTAACATGAAAAGATACGCTTTGTAATAAAATAATAAAAATAATAACAAAAAAATAAACAATAACTATAAAATGTAGGTATTACAAACTAAAAATTTACACCGCTTTTAAATGTTAACCAAGTAATCTCCCGGTCGTAAAGTGACACAAACCCGTCGTAGCATGAATAAATAACAACAAATAAAAATTATACGTGTCTCTTATAAAAAGGATAATGCTCTTTGTGTGAATACAATTTGTTATTTTATGGCCCAACACGGCCGTCCCGATCAAAATGGTGGGTATTATCCCGCCTTCAAACTAAATTGACACTTACACCATTACTCATACCGTTGCAGTTAGTAACATGACTATATTTTACAGCAAGAGCAGATATTCCGCAATATTTACATTATTATTAGGAAGTTGTTACTTTGCAATGGATGAAAGTGAAGATGATTGTATTGAAAAAATCATATCATCATCAGTTTGTGTTAGTCCACTGCTGGACATGGGCCTCCCGTAAAGCACGTCTTCTTCATTAGGGTATTTTAGACTGTATCCCACCATGCTGGTCCAATGCGGGTTGGTGGGTGGACCGACTTTTCCATGCCCATCCGACGCATCGATCATCCTAAATTTCAGACAATTGGGTGATCGGCTTAAATTGGCCTAACCAAATAGAAAATAACGATAACACTTTTTTCCGCGGGATTGGAACTCACGATCTCCGGTTCATAAAGCAAAGGCCAGTACCGCTGGACCACGGAGGTCAATATTTATATATATAGTCTGTTACAATTATAATGGCGCTTTGTCGTTTGGCGGGAAAAACTGATTTTGCGTTTATCTGTGGCGCGCGGTAGCAGCGTGTGAGTAATTATGCGACGGGATGATCGAAGAAAGCTTTTTGCTCCTCTGCCGTTGTGCCGTGGAATTGAGTTTTTGACGTGGCATAACTCAGATTGCATTTTTGTCACCTTGCAAGGGGCGGACTTTTTGGGCGACCATCACGTGACGTCTTCATTAGGGTTTAATATTCTGGTTTATTTTTTTGGCACTATAGATATAATCTTATTAACTCACAGAATAGTTAACGATTGAAGTAAGTTTTAACGTACTTCCTTAAGAATTGAGCGTCATAATTAAAGCAATGAAGACAAAATTTTTAAGTAAAGCTTAATGGTTTAAATATTAAATATAATGTATATATAATATCTGGTTTGATGATCATAAACTTTTGTATGTTAAAATTTCATAGTTATTTACTTCTGCAACTGTAACCTCGTAAGCATAATTTTTCCGGAAGGTCATATAATTTTTTTTTGTCGATTATAGTTATAAATACCAAATCAAGGTATTTTATATGTCTTTAAATTTAAATGTGTTCTAAAATTGTGTTATCTTTACAGTAGCTAAATTAAGCGCCGTACAAACTTCACTTCCAACGCAGCCATATCTTCATTATCTCATGATGGCATAAGATTGATGAACGCCTCCTTGGCATAGTGTTGTTAGCCGTAACTTTATCCAGGGTTCGAATCCTGCGGGAAATTACATTGTGTAATCAAAATGGGATAATAACCTATCGCCTAAAAAGTGAGATGGTCCGTGCATCGAATGTGCATGTAAATTGTCGGTCTCGGTTGTGAAGACCATTTTCCGTAGCCGTTATATGAAGGTCTTTAAATTTACTATTGGTCAGTAAATTTATAACTTTGTTCAATTTATCGAATGCAATATGAAACTACGCATTACACACATACTACTTATCACTGACAGAGCATATTGTGTTCGCAATGTGCTGCTCTAATTTTTACTTAATAATCAAAATTTTCACACCACCGGCCACACATAACCTTCCACAGACAACCAATTACATTTTCAACGACCGTGCATCTAAAAAATATAGTTCAACGATTTTTCACGCAATAAAAATTAGCCGAGTTCGCGTTCCGTTAATTTCACCCCGCGCACGTTCGGATACGAGCGTTGACGCCGTTCCGCGTAAGGCCCGCAACATGGCGGCGGCGCGTTGATTGCGGACCGCTTAATTAAATAAACCGTTTCTCGGTAACGCGTCGGCCGCTTGCCTAGTCTTTATCGATGTGCGTGAAGGCGCCCTCGCTTGGCGTTGAGCTTACAGGGTTCGGCAGAAGTGGTTTTGTCTTCAACGTAATGTTGGTCGAAGTTGTTGGATGACGGATGTATGTTTAATTGCAGGTATTCTATAGTTTAGCCTATTTAGCATAAGAATTTAGCCAAACAATTTCTAACTTCAAACTCAATTAGCGACAAAAAGTCGGGCTCGCTTATTGATCGAATATCGCGTCGGGTTTTAATATGGCCGCGTTTCGCCAATAAGAACGCATTCACTTCTGGCGTTTGTCATTACATTTTGCTTATGTCAATTCTATCGTTAGTTACGCTAAATTAATGGGGGAGTAGGTTAGCTAATTGAAGCATTTATGTTAACAAACAAAGTAATGGCGCAAAAGCGCAATACATGATAAAACCTTGCGATATCATTAATTAAAGTAGCTCTCGCCTATAGTTAAGCCGATTCAGACTCGGATTAGTTGAAAAAATTTTAATTCAGAGCAACAAAGCGGCATAATAAATATTGATTTGTTATTAGTCCACGACATTTAGCGATTGACGTGAAGATTCTTATACATATACATCCTTTCCCAGTCTATCTAAGCTATAGACATATATATAATATACATTTGATTTATAATAAATTCGGTACTTTAAAATGCTGATGGATTATATGATTGATACGAGGGCTATTAGATACATGTATGTATATAACCGAATGGATAAGAAGTGCGAAAAAGTAATATGCGAATGTTCAATTTTTTTTATTAAAATAGATCCGGACACTATTTGCTATAGTTTCTTTCTGAACACTTGATTGTCTGATTATTTACATTATTCATGCGTTAAATTATCTTATAAAAGCTATTATTGTGATCTTTACATGTCAGCAAACTACATTATTGTTTTGTTTTATGATATATTATTTAATTTCGATTCTTTCAAGCTCTTCTAAACGTCAAATCTTACATTGGTTCGTAAATTTTGACTTTTCCAGAGAAAAACCAGCGAGAAACTCTGTTGTATTCGTTTTTTATTATAATAATTAATCAGATAAATAAAATGTTCAAAAGAACGTTCCTCTTTTAGAGTAAAAAGGAAAAGTTCATCACATTCACTTGTTATTAAGACTTTTTATTACCCAGTGGAGGGGTTATAACTTTTCTAGGAAATTAAATAGGATTCAGCTTAAGATGATATCTGATTGAACATTGAACCAAGTTTTAAGCTAATGCGGAGCAAAATATATTAAGGTTTTTACGGTGCACTCAATGGTGGTTGGTGATGTTTAGTTATTTATTATATAAACAGGACAAACCGATTTCTGTACTATTTAATGAAAAGTCATGCAAAATGTAGCACCTCATTCGTTTGAAATTGTGAAAATTTCGCGTTATGATTTCAGCCTCAAAATACCTTTGGTCGCGTGCTAACCTACAGCTGCGGCGCATTGTGATGAATGTACAGTTTAGTTTGACAGTCATAAATGCATTTTTATGATTCAAAGCAATATCATACAGATGTTAATTATCAATTTTAAGGTTATTAATTTAATTATAATAACCGAAAAGATCTATTGAACCATAAACCTTTACCTTTGAAATTTTTAACAATCCACACTGCATAAAATGTTGCTTACGTATATTTAAGTGTAACATGCACATATTTGTAATAACGCTACTGCCTTCCGAATTCCGGTGGATTTGAGACTGGGCGTATCACTCACCATGAGGTGTACGTCCTGCTCGTTTCAATACTCTAACTAACAATGATACAAAAAATCATTATCATCATGAGCCTGTGATAGTTCACTGCTGGACAAGGCCTCCCCCTTATACACCCCTATCCAGTAGGGGTCTTGGACTGTATCCCACGACGCTGGTCCAATGCGGGTTGGTCGTTGGACCGACTTTTTACATGTCCATCCGACGCATGGATCATCTTACTTTTCATACAATTGGGTGACCGGCCCAAATTGCCCTAACCAACTAGGAAACAATAATGAAAATTTGTTTGAGTCCCCGCAGGATTCGAACCCTAAAAGCACACGCCCGTACCACTAGGCAAGGGAGGCAGTCAAGTACAACAAAATACTTCTATCGTTCAAATGCAGCTTGTGTTTGCCGTCTCGTCACACCCAATGCTATGCGTAGAAAGTTTTTAATAATTTACTCATAAGCTACATATACTAAATACATATCGGATTTATTTAAATACAAACAGTGTCAATTCATATACTTACGCTAAAATTTGTACAACTAACAATATGTAATG
Source organism: Lamproptera curius (assembly GCA_029286875.1). Taxonomy (NCBI): domain Eukaryota; kingdom Metazoa; phylum Arthropoda; class Insecta; order Lepidoptera; family Papilionidae; genus Lamproptera; species Lamproptera curius. The sequence continues at coordinate 1,254,777 of JAGSMT010000102.1, read as the reverse complement.
GATAAAGTTAGCAAGTTAAATAAAACCCCTTAAATATGTATAAATAGATAGTTTTATTCCTCGGACAAAGAAAACACTCCAATGTACATATACACCGAGGCAAAATGAGTCATCCTTTTAGTAAGTTAATTACGAAAATGTTTCATATAAACTTTGTTTAGGCAGAGCTCTGTAGCAAAACACCTTTTCTCCCCCAACGGCCGACGGAGTGCATATCAATTACCCCATTGCGATTCTTCATCTACATTCTATCACAGTACAGTTTATAGATAGTGTTAATACATCCGTTGAATAGCTTCTTGATAGCACTGAAACATAACAACTTGCTTGTCAAAACAAATAGGTCTATGAGGTTAGACTTCCAGAAGACTGATCTGGCATTAATAAGTAAATGAACTAAATGTTGTATACTTAAAAACATGCAATAGATAATATATTAATTGGAATATCACGAAGAATTTGATTAAGGCATACGTGAATGAGACGGATGGGCATGTAAATGTCGGTCCACCCACTAACCCGCACTGGACCAGCGTGGTGGGATACGGTCCAAGACCCCCTACTGGATAGGGGTGTAATAGGGGATGCCTATGTCCAGCAATCAACTACCACAGGCTGACGATGATGACGATGATAATGATGATGATACATGAATCGAGTAGTTGTTTTTATCAATCTATTTTAATCATATTAGGTTGTAATCCAAAGTTGAAGTCCACGATAAAACAGTTTCCTTCCTCCCGCTAGCCCTAATATCTTGGACCGTACACATTTGAATCGGTACGAGATCACACGGAAACGGGCAATTTCCACTTGTTAAGTATAAATGTTGGTTGTAATTACAAACCAATTCTTTCGCGTGTCGATTATCGAATCGCAGCAAACAATTGCCGATTAGTGAAAATTTCACTGATTAAAGCTATTTAAATAAATAAAATTGTTAGATTTGTTATTGCTATTTGTAAGAGTTTGGTTTCGGCAAAAACCTAATGAAGTTGTTTTATAGTACTTACCTATACCTCACCATAGACGGCTTGTAACGGATTTTTAAGGAAGATACATGTCTGTAAAAGGCTAGGAAATAGTTTCAAATATATAAGTACAAAAAGTGTAATGTAGTAAACTATTTGGCTATTCTTAGTTAGTACCAAGCAGGAGCAATATACTGCGATTTGCCTTTTTAAGGTCTCGTCTGATCCAGACACACGAATAGAAACGTAAGTGATTAGGTTTATATAACCCTTTCTTTTCAAAAAGATCTGACCTAACTTCATAAAATAGACAAATTTTCTTCTTAGTCCGAGATTTTGTTATAAAAAAGTAAACGCGGCTTCTCTAATGATTAATGCTCACGATCTGTGAACGCTCGCAATGCTGGAGAGGCTTCGAATGCGCTGCAAGCCTCTCAAATAGGAATAGGCTCCCTTCAAAGTCCTCTCGCCTAACGAGGCTAATTTATATATTCCTATTAAAAAGTCCTAACAGTCGCTTCCAACGAATCCCCGTGAGCGCAACGCGGCAAATTGCCCCCGCTCACAATTAACTTGCATTAAAATGCAATTTAATAAGCGCGTTTCACAATTACGGCCCGGAGAATAAAAATAGTTTGATTAACCATAAAAGCGCGGGACCGTTTTTCCGAGTAAAGTGATTACGGCGTTTCGTAGTAAAGTCGGGACGTGGCGAGCGCCTCTCGCAGATTAAGTTGTTCGTAACACGACCGCGCCGACTGCATGACATGTCCGACGAATGCTGTTTCCATTTGACTGTGGCAGTACTGAGACACGAATTACTGCTACAGATTTGTTTACGTGCATGAACGTTTGTTCGGTGTGTATGTTTTTGTTACAGATTTTTATGCACATATTGCCATTTTTTGTTATACCCTGATTATTACTTTGCATTGTAACTGTAGCAAACGCAGATCTCTATTTGCCGACTGCCCTAAGAACCTAAAATTTACCAATGTTAGAATTAAAGAAGTAAAAGCAGGTCTAGGAAAAAGTAAAAACCACTGATGTTTGTTGTAAAAACAGAAATGGTTTTTAATATTCTATAGACTATCTTAGACAGTCCACCTAACTATAAAGCTTAACGTTAAATATACCTTTTTATTCATCATATAATATCAATACTACAGTATGGGATCGGGCACATTCAACATTTGTTAACCATATAAAGGTCCTCATGTCAGTACACTTCACCCCTGCCAAATATAATCCCCGTCGGCATACGTCGCGAATCGACGATCCCGAACGGATGAATACCACGATTTCTTGTTTACAACGCGAGATAATCCGCTTAGACGGCCGTGAAGGCATTAATTGAAACCGGTCAAAACAAAATCCGCCGAACTGAATCTTTCCGTTAATAATTCAGCGACTGCCAAATCCCGATCGGTACAATTATTTGCGCTCGAAACAAGCGAATTTCAACATTATCGTCAGAAAATACAATCAAAAATATTTTAATTTGAACGCAAAACAGACGACACAAAGATGGATACAGACCGCACAAGTCTGATCCGCAGATACGCTTGTCAACTCTGCTTGTCAGCCAATTGTGTTGGCTTTATTTCATTTGCTTTTTATTAAATAATTTAATAATAAAATCTTGTGCTGGGTCGATGCGGAGCAATAAAATATTTAATAGCCTGGAAGATTGTCGACTTATAAATAAATTACCATCGGCTACTATAAAATTTTTGTAGTCTTATTTCACTCGGTAAATGGTGTTTTACTTAGTAATAAATCGTTCGAGCGTTAAGTTAACGACATTATTAAATGCGAATATGTGACATCACAGCTCCCACTCACAAGTCGCTCTTAGCACGGTTACTTCAAATGTAACGTATAATTGACCTGATAGTAAAACATTACGGTCATGTAATAAAAATATTCAAAATGAAAGACAATCTGTTTATTTCCTCATTCAAGAAAGGGATGAGATTTACTTTAATGAAGTCAAATACGATATAATATTAATGTCAAATCGTCATGCGCTCTGATTGGTTGGACAGCGCGTGGCAATTGAACATGGCGGCGATACATTTATAAATATTTCTACAGCCCTTTATGTTTGTCAATAGACCTGTAATACGTAAGTTTTATTTATCAGGCTTATTTTTATTGTAACAATAATTCACGGATGAAATCCATAAAAAATCCAGGGCTCGTCGCAACTAAATAATCTATTTTCTGTTACAATTGTCTGTAGACGAAAAGATATTTGTTATGTTATGCATGAATAAGTTTGAGTAATCTATTTCAGAATGCCACATACAGGTATAGTCCTCTATTCTAATATATATCAAAATGAAAATTGGGTCTAATTTAAGGTATGGTGACGACGATTAAGAAAGTAAACATGATCGAAACTCTTAGATGAAATTTCATTATATTTAGGAAAATATCGAATAAATCAGATAATATTTGGTCTTTGAGGCATTGCCCTTAAATACTGCTTTTTGTTTGTTTTTAATTGTTTTAAAAGTTTCGGTTTCATCAAAATGTACATTTTAAGGTTCCATTATTAAGCCGCTTTAAATCTTTTTACTTTTTTAAAGCACGTTTAGTTGACAAGGCACATTCCCATATTATAATTCAGTTAATTGATCCACGTTTTCAACGATTGCGTTATTCGCCCAGAAATATTATAAAAAAGTACGTAAATACGCAACGTATTCGCGTAATTACATTAATTCGGTACGCATTTTCATTAATACCGGCCGTGAACTAATCACGCTTGCTTCTCGGAAGTGTCCATCGATGATGGCAAAATAGAGGATGCGCGCAAATTAAGTTATTACATTAATTACGTATAATGCAATACGATCATACGCCGACCGATTAGGTCCTAAAAAACCCAGCTTGTTTAGCAACCTCGTTGCGTACAACTCTTTTATAATCATTGCTGTTAAACATCATTATTTAACAGTTAACTTCGTGTACTATGTTTCTTATGATATAAAGTTCTGCAGAACGCCGTTAAAACAAAGAAATCGGGATAACGTTTATGTAGGTTTGTGAATTGATATCTTTTATTCCTTTAACAAAGTGGGCAAATTGAGCATAGTAGAAAAATGTGCGAAAATTATGTTTGCATTTAAAGGTTCCGTCGTTTTTAAGAAAATTTGTAGTTCTATGCTTATAACATTTATTTACACAAACATGGTTATTTGTGCTTGTGAAAGAAGAAACACATGTTTATATACAGAACGTGGCTAGTTTAATATGACATAACAGTTAAGTATAGTAGTTAAGGGGAAAACAGTTATTAAAAGCAAGTTAGTTTTTGTTGTCACCTTTAAAAAGCTTCGCTTAACAGAGCAAGCAGTGGGTAAATCTATTTTAAATAATACCAGTCGGTAGTATGCGCACCTTTTTATTATTATAAGTAATTAAAATCATATTAAGGTGATATAAATATATTTCAATGTACGAAAAATACAACATAATTAAGTTATTTCAAGTTAAACTGACACGAAAACTATTTTTAACAGCTTATTTAAGTTAAACTTGATTGAGGATATGAAAAAGACGACAGGCGTAATTTTGGTGTTATTACACGATATTACAGTCGACGTGGAGCAATATTCGTTTAATCAGAATTATTAGCCGCGCAAAAGGAACCGTTTAAAGCGTTTCAATAAATTGCTCATAATACACGTTTCCGTTTCCTATTTAATGATTCAATTCGAACAATTAACCGCGAAACTGTTAAATTTAGTTAACGAGAGCGTGAAAAAAATAACGACACGCCGTATTAACGATTATTAGAAATCTACGAACATTATAGCTGTACGTGTTTTTTTCTGTAATACGAAATTAAGGATAAAGAGCGTCGGAACAAATTCGAAGAAATAGCGTGATACAAAATAATTAATTTAAACAATACTGAATTGAAGATTAGAGATATTAATTTGAAATATTTATCACTATTGTTACCTACCAGGGCACTTATGTAAACACCGGCTATAAAGTAAAAATAAATGCGATAAATTTTCCAAAAGTCATTGAATGTTTTTTAACTACATTTTAATCAATATAATTTAGCATAGATAAAATAAATTATTAACTAATCCATTTTTCTAAATTTGTGAGGATTAACGGATATTTTTTTACTTTTTAATTATAAAATACTTAATGGTATGACACTTATTTTGTTATTCTCTATACATTTTTTTCTAATACTTTTATACAATGCTATAAAATTATAATAACGATCTCACACATTCAAAAGGAATTAAGGTCACTGTTAGGGCTGCTCTTACAACCGATGTTAAAGCAACTAGAACACTAAAGTTAGAACCAAAGTGCTTGGTCGGATCTTCAGTATCCTTTCAAATTAACTTAGCAGAAAGAGATACACCAATATATTCAGTCTTAGCTCAAATAGATTCACCAATGTAATCAATCTTAGCACAAATAAATACTCAAATATAATCAGTTTTAGCACAAGATACACCAATATAATAGATATTGTCATCTAGCAATCGTTTCTGCTTCGAACGATTATAGATAGGTTGACACTGCTAACTGCCAAGTGTCTAGTTCGGTACCTCTAATGCCCTAACACGGGGCCCCACTTACTTGCAGGGTTCCTGCAATTACCAGCCACTCCGGGCCCTATATTTGTTCGCAATTAGCGCCCGCACAGGAAAGGGGCCTTGTATCTAATACACGGTTGCCTGGAAGTACGTATTAGCGGTGGCAGTTGAATAGCCTTTCTTCCTATTATATGTATACGCGGTGTTTAATGTATATAGTGATATTTTATGCGGGTTTCTTGTGAGTTTTTATATTGGCAGCAAATTAACTGTATCTGAAGTAGTAATGGAAATCATAAACACTACACCTTCACTCGTCAACCTTTTGCAATTACACATTATCTGTGTACACATGTTAAAAGAAAAACGTACGCGTATGTAATACACACGCATAAGCTAATAGTTAATTTTTAAAGGGTATGTTTGATTTGCCAGCAAAGCAATAGTGTTTAAACATCAGGTTTAATGCTCTACTGCTTTAATTAACCTAGAAATGGTATCAAGGTTAAAAAAGCAGCAGACGTTTAGAGGTGAAATGTCCCCTTTTTTCTAGGGGCCGCCTAGGTACCCCGCCGGTACCAATTTATGCCGTAAAATGGTAGTGTTAAAACACTAACGTGTTCCGGTTTGAAGGGCACCGTATTCAGCGTATTTACCGGGTGGGACGTATAATCCTACTCACGGTAGGCAGTACGTAGGTGATACACTTGGTATTGCCGATGTCAATGGGCGCTGGTGACCATTTTCCGTCAGGTGGATCGCGTGTTCGTATGCAAATAAAAAATAATAGCACGTAATAATAAATATTTTGTCATTTTTAGGTGTTTTATAGTAGGCCATATGCCATTGTTTAGAATATCGGCTTGTCAAGTTTTTTTTTTTAAAGTAGGTACTCGTAAATGTTACTACTGTCTTAATATTATTATACTATATAAAACAAACGATATAAATCAAATGTAGACAAAACACTCGCCACTTGAACCACACGATCAAAACTCGTTAAGGCCTTTCATTAGGTACTTTCACTTGGGCATAACCGAAGGCCGGTTTTGACCCGAGGCCATTGGCAAATTGGACCTTCGGAGTGGGGGGAGGGGTGCACCGAGCAGCTGTTCCGGAGACTGACATTTCCGCGCGCTAGGGCTAAATTGCCAACACTCCGGGCCCCGAGAACCGACATCGCCCCGTCATTACCGCAAGTGTTTAAGCTGTCGCGAAAGTCGTTTAAAAGCACATATCTCATACGTGTCGCCTTTTAATTAGCGCCCGTTTTTATAACAGTGTAAAAGATAACAATAATGCTTCTAGTCTAATACATTTAAGTTGTGTAGAACACAAGTGTAAATCTTAAAATAATGATACAATATTTCCTGTCTTTCATATTTTTAGTAAAGTAAACATTAATTGTTATTATATACACGTAAACATCATATTGTCAATAACCAGACCATAAATCAGTCTTCACTTACGTAATTAAGTTTAAGTAGTTAAGTTTTTATGTAAGCATATGCAGTATCTTTAAAGGTCCTCTCTTAACCGAAACAAAAAACAGTAATAAAATTATGTATTTATTAATCTCTTGGTGAAAACAGTTATATTTCCATTGATTTTTACGTTTGTTCCACTTTATATCACGTGTCGAGCTAATTAGCTTCGATAGCACAACATTGCAACATGTAAACTAGCCGGGCATCGTCCGCTATCGGCGTATGACATGTTAATATTACACCAATACGTTACTGGACGTCATGAGAAGCTTTTAACGTTAACACACGCGGCAGCTGGTTGCCGTGGTGCAATTTTTTTCGCATTAATTTCCATCCAACATAATACCTAGCTGTTAATTCGTTCGCAACTATATTTCTTGTCAATTTACTGTCTGTGTGTTTTCTATTCCACATCATCATCGTCAACATGTGCTACTCTACTGCTAAACGTAGGCCTCCCATAGGCATCCCGCCACGCTGGTCCAATGCGGGTTGGTAGGTGAACCGACTTTTATATGCCCATCCGACACATGTAACGCCTTTACTTTTCAAACAATTGGGTGATCGTTTGAAATTGTCCTAACAAACCAGAATACAATGAAAGCACAAAGATCTTGTCTCGTGGGATTCGAACCCAAGGGTTATAAAACAAGAGCGAATACCGCTTGACAACAGAGGGGGTCTTTTGCCCATTGCAATTGCCAACGATATCGACTCGTGTATGAATCCTATTCATTGCTAATAACAGATAACTGATTGTTTAATCGCTCCAAGTCACGAAAGGATGTGAGCGTTAGTTAGTATTGTTGGTTTAAGTGTCTTTAGCAAACGTATGTATATTTATGATATTGCTACGGCAAAAGCGATGTACTTTATTGTGACTTATCATGCAATTAGGAAACAAGAGACGGCGGTCGCTTTCACAAGTGTACATTGAATTACTACGTATTTTTACTTGTAACTGATGTTTCCACAACACAATTGCACTACATCCAGCGACTTTGTTTTTAATGTTAATTAAAATTTTCGAGAGTTTCACAGAATATAATTTTTACAATTATATTTATTATTGAACACTTTTATCGGTTTTTGTTTTACTTGTAAGGACGTCTGCTGATTCAACATTCCTTTATTTACTAGTAAGTCCTCGGAGTTACCAAAAAAGGGATACTTTAACGACAACTTTACATTCTAAAACTTGGTGGTAATGAAAAAAGAGCATCAGTATATAATAAGAAATTTAATAGCTAAATTTTAAGTTTATATTTAGATATTACCTATGTCTTATCTTGTAATAACATGTAGTGAAATTACAAAATTCTTTATTTTTACTGCTTACTGTTACTATCCTTAATCTAAGTTATTTTTTTCAAATTTAAATTGTTTTAAGGACATTTTTATGGACAAAAATGTACTATATTCTTCAAATTAATTTACTGACACCAGAGCTCACAATATATTACTTGCTTTAGATTATTCTAAACATACTAGCATCCCTCACCGCTAACTTAATTGTAAACCATTTGGAAGTGCAAGCAATAAAGGAAAAAGACCTGTAAAGTAGTGTAGAACAAGTCATCGCCGTTTCCCTGCCTTAGCTGAAGACCTGAGATATTTGGTCTTTTACTTAGTAATTACACTAGTTACAATGCGTTTTGAACTAAAACAAAATAATTTCTTTCTTTGCAGCATTGCAGCCAACCCAGAGGAACTATGGAAGTGCCTTAGTTGGTTACCTTTATACAGGAAGCTCACTACCTTTAATGCTATTATCTATTGGTAGGACGAACATATTTAATAACTTTTTCCTATAGTAACAAGAAAACCGACGATTAGCTAATTTATTATTTTTTGGTCTTATAAAATCGTAAAATATAGTGTCATACTCCGAAAAATATAGTTAACTTATTTTTCAATCTCCAAATGCAATGCGTGCGCACATTTTATGAAGGCAAAGACTAAGACAGGCTTCTATTATCACAGTATCATATGCATTTACTTTGAATTATTAACTATATTAAGTTTTCAGTCATTTTTATCCAAAATTTTGTAAAAAGCAAAGCGATTTCATGAACTTTAATAACTTTTACTACCAATAACGGTTCACAATGATCAATGATATAACAATAATAGTATATTGGTTTTTACTATTTAAAAACAAGCTTTCTACATATCATAAGAAGTTAAAATATATATATTTAAGGTAATCGTATATCTGCGAGCACTAAGCAATTATTGTGTCTTTGGTTTCTGTATAATTAATTAAATATTGTCTTAAAAGAAATAAATTGTAATATAAATATAAAAAACAATCAGGAAACTTTAAAGAGAAATTAAAAATATACTTAAATTTTTGTATTAAACTGAATTTCATTAAAGTAAATGTTTGATGAAAAAATCAAATCAAAACCAGTAGACTTTAAAGGGATACACAAATTTCGCGCCCATTTAAATCATAGCCTTAATAATTAAACAAAAACCAAATCAAATAATAACACACAATGAAAACAATTGTCAATTGCCTATGATTGGGTTGAACTGCATTTTCGACGAACATGTCATAAATGTATACGCAATGAAGATATTATAGAGCGATATGTGCTACTAGCTATCATTAATTTAGCTTTTAAATTGTTCCACGAAATACCCACAAAGAAAATTAATTCAATCTAAAAAATCAAATCAACTTTCAATTTTATTACTGGGCTAATAAAGTAATGTCATTGCTTTTAACTACCGGTCGAACAAAATATTAATAACTTTTGTACCTTTAAAGGACAAAAGTACCAATTTTTTTTTATTGAACAGCCACGACACTGAAGTTAATTACGTTAATATCATTAATACAATAACGAATTACATATTGAAAGTAAGGTAAAAATATACAATGTGACAAAACTAACTGTTGCCCGCGACTTTGTCCACGTGTAAATATATATTTATAGTAGCCAGAGTTATTCCCAGTTACATCAGCTGTCTTCAAGTAAAAGTCCCGTCAAAATGGAGACCGGCATTCCCGAGATTAGCCAGAACGGACGAACAGACAGTCTGAAGATATTAAAAATGTTGTTTTTTACAAAACGGTTATTTTTATGCTACAAACAGATACTCCATTTAATTTATTTGTATAGATAAACGGTTGTGCACGCGGGAAAGTAGAATTGAAGTACGTACAATGCCTTGTTACTTGAGGGTCAGACAGTTTTTGCAGTTAGTTGTTGCTACGTGCTTACGCATTGCATTATCTGCTGCACAGGCCGTAATTGCTTTGTGAAAGTCTTTCGAGCGTTTTTAACTTAGACGGTGTTCATGTAACGTTTAATATTTAATTCAAGTCGCACAAAAAACCAATTTACTTGACGCTCCTTGCATTTGGGCAAAAAATCGCTTTTAAGAATTGTGTTACGAAGCGAGTTTGCTTTACTTGTATTATCCAGTCCCTTGGTTTCTATGTGTTATTTTTTTTTACAAATGCCTTTATTATAATAGCATTTCTGATTAACGTTAAATCGGCGAAAGCTACTGTTTTTTGGTCACAAACATTGATAAATATCGAACGAGAATAAATCAGTCGATGACCATGCAAAATAAAACCATGGGTCGAAAATAGTTCTTTTGATTGAGCTCTTTTTTGAAGTTAAACTTTAACAGGTGTTACTTTTTTGGAGTTTTCTTTGTTATTAAATGAAGAAACGAGACGTGCAGAAAATTAACCTGATAGAAAGTGAACCACGTAAGATGTCACGTCTTTACGTCTCGTTTCAAACCAGTAATTCTTTGTCCTTTAAAATGGAAGTTTTTTAAAATAATTGCAGCAACCATGGGTGTGGAAATTCCGGAGGTACTACTCAGTCGATAGTCAGCAATGTAAGGACTGTTTACTATTATACATTTCCGTGCACTTTTGAAAGTCAGTGGCAAGGTTTTATGGACCCATTAATCAAGATTCTGTACTAATCGGTAGCTACAATAAAGCAATATTCGATCCTATCACGGTGTCTATTGTGGAGGGTAAATACGCCTTTGACAACTTCACGCACTATCTCGATTCATCATCATCAGCTAATTCAGTCGAATGCAATGAACATGAGGCTCCTAAAGCTATCTTTTCGATTTAGGGGTTTTTGGACTGTATTCCTGATGTACACCTAGAGCAATAGGCAGACTGAGAAAATAAACTGATGAAGTGAACCTAACACACTGTTCCAAAACAATTATTATTAGATGATCATCTAACTCCTTAAAACGTATCAGTCTTTAATGATCTATAAATAAATTTAACAAAGTTGTATACAGGAACGTTAATGTGTAGTTAAAGAGTATATTACATTTTGATTTGTAAGACTACTTGATTAGAACATAATCAGACCCTGTAAATGAACTAGCAATATTCGTCCACAGCTATTTCATAGTGAGGTAAAATGTAGCTTTTATGTAAAAGTTTTGAACAATCATTTATTGAAAAGGACAAAGAAAGATCTTCCATTAGGGTTTGACCATCTTGAGCCTTCTTCTGAGGTCAAGGCTACTATTCCAAACCTGGTGGTAGATCATTTGCTAGCAACAGTCAAAACGTAATGCTTCATATTGAATAAAAAATGTTGAACTTGACTTTGACATTAACTGTAATGCAAATTCTTTCAAAATGAAAAACTTTTAGCATAGTTTATTCTTTATAACATTGCTATACTGAATAGTTTTTTGTCTGATTTCGTATTGGTGTCGTTTTACTGTAGATTTAAATAATAAAGCCCGCAATATATCGCTTTAATAATATAAAGCTAAATAACTAGAATAATTAAAAATAATGTTTTCGTTATCGGACAATTAAAGGTTAATTTCCGAGATAAAACTTATTAACTTTCTAAATTTAAAAATAATGTTTCCCTAATTAAATGAATAAGTATAAGTTAACTATTATACAAACTTAAACTTGATGGTCTACAAAAAGTTGTAACTATCACATACATCATCAGCTTTTATCCACTGCGGACTGCTCCATAATACACCCTATCCATTGGGGTTTGACCATCACCACGCTGGTCCAATGCGGGTTGGTGGTGGACAACTTTTTACATGCCCATCCGACGCAATGGATCATCTTTTTCAGACAATTAGGTGATCGCAATGCCTAATCAACTAAAACAATGAAAATTTGTTGCGTCCAGAATTCAGAACCCGACCTCGGTTTCTAAAGCAACGCCCATACCACTGGCTACGGGGCAGTTAATAGATGCAACTATAGTATGATGCAAATAGTTATAAACAATTACATTACAAATGAATCGTATATAAAAATCCAAATAAACCTGAGCAACACTATGACATCATCCAGCAATCAATTACTGAGCGACAATGCACTGACAATAACTCCATACTTTGGACCTGGCTAGGCTATGACTTAGAGTCCGTCCTTTTATAAAGAACAGGGTCTTCTCAGACAGGGTATAACACTAAAACACAAGTACAACACTAAACATGAATGTGGAAGTCTACGTTTACGATAATTTTACCTAAATTTATCGATATCACTTGCGAGTCGTTTTTCAGCTTTGTTTATATGACTTGCGTACGAAATTTTTCAAAACAATAAACTTTCAAAATGCCATTCAAATTTATTACAAAAATGTCAGTAAACACCGCCATCAAAAAAAAAAGTTCCGGCAAGAAGAAAATGAGCGCCCACAAGAAGATTACGTTATTTGATTAGACCTAATTACATTTCTGGCCGTAATTAGCTTGCACGTATCATTCCCTTTGTTTTATTACGGACTGGACAATTTCATTTTCGCTCGGGCAACGAATAATTAATCAAATAGCAGCTCTATTTCTTTGTCGATAAGGTGGATTTGTCCTAAACCGACGGCGAATTGTATAAGTAGTATCGTCTTAGGTCGAGATAAGCTGCTATGTTATTAAGGTGTAATTTACGATGTAAATTATAGCGATTTGTTAATTTTATATGCGGCAGTGTTATAGACTGACGACGGCTCATTTACGCTCTCGTTTTATTTATTATTTTTCTAGAGATTAATGTTTTTGCCACGGCTGACATGCAGGCACGTCTACCGCTTCTTCGAAATGTAATTTGCCGCGTGCGCAAGTAATAAATTACATATATTTTTATCCACAGGCCATCATATTAATTAACGTTTACTTTTGAATACAGCATTGCAATTTAAAGGCAGCAGTGCAAAGCGTTATATTGAAGAAGATTGTAATTTCCTAGTCAGAACGTACAATCATAATTACAATTAAAGTCTAACAATTTGGTCGGTATTGGCACCAAGAATTGAACCTTGGACTTCTTAATTACTGCATTAGAAGGCCCAGAAACTAAGCCACTGCGGTTCTCATGTGTTACATTTTATTATATTACAATAGTAAAAACAAATATGCATCGCTTATCATAGAGGGATTAATTTAAAAAAGGAATAAATTAAAAATGTGAACTAAACGAATACGACTGACGGGACAACGGTCACAAATGTTTTAATAAAAGCATTGCCAGGAATCCTCTTTGACGTTGAGCTATTTATCAACTGACAAAAGCCTCGATATCGGCCAACACAAGCCAAGAGTGTTGCATTAAACATACCTTTATAGTTTCTCAATTATCGGATAAAATATCGACGTTGAAAAAGTGACAATATGTCTTTACGAAAACGTTGTGCAGGTGCATTTATGGAGTGTTAATTTTATTTCACATTTCTTGTCTTTTGTTTAAAGTTGAAAAGGTTAAATAACAAAGTTATATTGAGGATTTTTGATTTTGAAAAATATTGTAACTACTCTAATGTTTTATTACTAAAACTTAAGTTAGAAAGGCGCCCGTAACAACCTTATATTCGTTTCAACTTCTGCATCTTTCTACAATATTTCATTTTACGCATCGTGTGTTTATAACAATTTTCAATGACAAAACGGCGTAGACGACTCAAGTTCATGATGTTAAAGGAAACAACTGTATTGTAACGTATATTTTTCTATAAAAGCAATAGTACAAGGTTGAGCAGATAAAAAAACGCCCGCATCACGTAATCTACACGGAATATTAGACAGGCCGACGTCAGTAGCCAGCAAAAACTTAAGCAAACGTTATTAATTGCCACATTGAAAACAATTACTTCTTAGTAAAAGTAAACTTCGACACAAAAACGAATTATTAAACCTTAATTAGATTTATAATTTTATTCGATTGACGTAAATCTTAATAGCTTTCGTAGAAAACTCGAAGTAGGTTCCGCGTGATTATGATGTCACGACCGTGCTATTTAATAATTATATGCAATCAACGCTTACATTCATTTCCAAGTGTAGTAACATATATACCAAATGGAGTAACGTATAGTGTATAAATATTTTTTTTAATTAGCAATTCTTACTCAGTAAAGTTACTTGGAAAGTTAACATTTTGTGGTAAAATCTCATCTGAACTAAAGTGATAGAATTAATTTGTTTATTTACTGTTTGTTTCATAGAGTTTACACATTAAGTTCTTGTTTTGGTATTGATTTTTTATGTTTAATACTGTTCAAGTGATAAAAAGCGCTGCACACAAAACGGCCCAGTACGTACGGCCTCAAAAAATCCACTACCGGTTCTATTTGCCTAGTTTATACACCAGAGATAATGCCCTTCAAACCAGACCTAAGTAGCGTTTACACGTTAAATTATGGATATATTTCTTACCTACCTTTTTTAACCTACCTAATTTTTCCTGTTGAGTGTCTCGATTGATTAGTTGATCTAGCCTGTAGTGTCTCTATTCTTTGGCTAGAAAAAGTCCCCCTCAACGCTTTCCATTCTTGCCTGTTCTGTGCCAATTACTGCCAACTGTAGTCGTAGCAATGCAGTCGTCTTTCCATCATATGGGTGGTCTGTCTGGTAAGTGTCATTTCTTGACAATTCATGCATAAAAACAGCATTCATTATATTTCCTACCTTTGTTATTCGAATACAACATAAAACTAGTCAATGACTACATTTTTGAAGTGTCTTAAGCAAATAACGTCATTATTGATTATACATTATTATTAATTGATTGATTTACTTAATAATGTTTCGCCAACAAAATCGATAATCCAGTCAGTTATTGCACTATGGTGGCATATAATTTATCTTGATTGTAGCAAACCATAATTACGTGCAATAGATAAATAACTCTACCTGCATTAATTTATTTTATATATAATCTACAATTCAATGATGTTAACTTCGTATACAATCGTATCGGGGAATATTTATGTTTAATTATAATAAATGGTATGGTAAATTAAAATTGAAATAAGTAACTTTAGTCCCAATCGTATAATGAGTTTTATAATTTTTGCTTTGTTTTAAGAATAACTCATAACATACATACATCCATAAAACCATAGTTCTACTAGCTCTGCCCCTGTGATACCCGCTCATCTCACCATATTACATTTTCTAATTTTTTACGCAACTTTCTTATTTTTTATACATAAACACCTTCTCCTGAGAGTGCAAAACACCACAAAAAAAATTACCAAAACCGGTTCTCTTGTTTACGAGATTTTCGCTTAGTACATTCAGCACATTGACACATTCCATGATTTATTTTTATATAAAGAAGAAGATATATATTCTCAATTACAAAGCGAAACACGTTGAAAATTTCGTCTAAAGGCGCAGCATACCAAGTGTAAAGCATAACGCAATTATGCTTATTAAACAATGCGGTAAATTTTATGCTGCATGTTTATTTCTGGTCGTTGCAATCCTAACGAGGAGTTGGAAATGTTCGCCTCACGCGTATACTATCGCCCAGTATCCTTTTCATGTTTGATAAAAACGTTAGTAAGATTACACTTTTATAGTATTATCATTTTTTTATCTACTCAATTCATAATCAGGAAATATATACCTACTTAATTGTTTATTTTGTTATAGCTTGCAAATCAAAGCCTTGTTTATATAGAACTAAATTATTTGAAATACAACTTGATCATTTTAAAGAAGGCTTTACAATAAAAATATGTATAACATATTTAATGAGACTAAAGGTACAATGATTTCACTGAATGGTGAAATCATTTTACCTTTAATCTATTACTTCTAATTAACTATTACCATGCAAATACCATAGGAAAGCATCATAAGATTACGAAAATGAATTTGTCAATCAGTTAATTAAGCACTTAATTGCAATTAATTTAATCTTAGTTAGTACACGATAACATGTAACTTAAAAATGGCATTAAACTCAATAGTATATTTATTTTCGTATTGACTGATAGTTTATCGGCTTTCCCTTTATCAAAGTATTTACAATCATAAAGCGTATGTTATGTTTATTCAATTCATTAATATCGATTATTATTATCATATCTGATCAATTCTTACAATAATGAATGGGTTAGGTAATAACGTAATAAAATTAAATGATTATCGAAATTCATTCTGTTACAAAAGAAATATATTTATAAATTACATTCAATTTTTCATGATACTTCTCCGATTTTAGTTGATCATTGCCTTTAACAATATTATAAGTAACTTTTCAAATATCTTCCACAAACGATAACACGTCCTTACATAAGTCGTCAAAATGAAAAAAAAAATTTTTAGCTGATTTACGATTACGTTTTGCAATCAGGAGTGAAAATATGAAACTCACTAGTTGTAAATCTTATTAGAACAACGACCCTCGTCCCCGCCTTTTTATTTCTTTACTAATAAAGATGATTATTAGGTTAAGGGCGTGTGCTTTAAAACGTCGTGGTCGTGGGTTAAAAAGTCGGTCCACTCACCAACCCGCATTGGAACAGTGTAGTGGTATACGGTCCAAAAACCTCTTACCGAGGAGGCGCGCGTTAGCGGAGGCCTAATCCAGCGGACAATACAGGCTGATGAAGAAAGAATAATGTATTATTAAGTGTTTCGGAATAAAATATTGCCTCTTTTACGGTAAAACAGAGAGATAGTTCTAAGATTATTACATCGTTGATCAATTGTTACTTTCTCGAATTGTTATGCAAGCGTTTGTGTTTTCACAATGCCGCCATAACATCGCAGTTGAATGGATTCCGTCGATATGAGTGCACAGGAAGTTGCAATATCACTTGCCCTGATAACATCGCAGTTGAATGGATTCCGTCGATAAGAGTGCACAGGAAGTTGTAATATCACTTGCCCTTATCGTGCCCGTTGGCAATTAGGTGTTGTGTGCGAATTCGCTTTGTGCCATTCATAAGTCTCGCGCCGCGCGGGTGAGATCGTGTATACGTTGATTACAATGGGAGTCCTCTGTGAGTTCTTTTGTTTTATTCTTCTTTCTTTCCTTCTTTTCTTATTACTAGATGTGTGTTCTTCTTTTCTATGGTCACTTCTTTTTACCTGACGGTTTTTATTTGCGTTT
Source organism: Lamproptera curius (assembly GCA_029286875.1). NCBI lineage: Eukaryota > Metazoa > Arthropoda > Insecta > Lepidoptera > Papilionidae > Lamproptera > Lamproptera curius. Next base: position 1,237,358 of record JAGSMT010000102.1, on the reverse strand, counting down.
GTAAGATATGTTGTGTGTATTTTTAGCGAATTGTCAACTGACATTACATTATTGTTAACGGGTTCTAAACACTATTTGCGATTATACGATTGTTTTTTAATGTAAAATAGTTTTTATTGAGACAATATGATAAGTTATTGCAAATAAAACATCAATATTTTTGAACGATATATACAATATAACAAGAATATGTATAAAAATAAATATTAAAATTATCTAAAATATTTTATTTGATGAGAGATAAAGGAGAATAATAGCGATTGCATTTTAATAACTATTTTGCTTATTTTATTAAGAAATATCTATCATGAAAGTTTCTATAGTTTAGGAAATCTTTTACCAAAATAACTTTTGGTAATCATGATAAATTATGATTTTGTACTTGTATTATAACGCAAACCTACACCTAATTCATAGCCGTATTATTCATAATTTAAATGTGTCTTCTGTCCTGGGGGCTTAATACAATATATAAGGCCTAATAGATAGGTTTAATCATAGAAGTTTGTATTTTTACTTCTTTCCTTTAATACAGAATAGTTCTCTTTTTTTAGATGTATATACAATAGTGCAGTTATAAAGAACAGAAATAATGTAACGTACTAGTGTTCGTCACTGTATAATTAAAATAAATAATTTATAACTGGACCAAATCAAAACCGTTATTTAGGTAAAGAAAATGACTGACGGAGCCAAAAATTTCATATATGTCCGAATAGATTTTAAGATTAAACTTTAAAGGTACTAGGTTCCCTATAGAGATCGATACCCACCGCGGTGCCTGTTTCTAGCGCAAAGCGGTAGAGTTTAAAGGTCGCCGTAGCCAGCGTATTTACTAGATAAACCAGACGTAACATCCTATGTCTCACGGAAGGCAGCGCTTTGGTGATACCACTAGTATTGCGAATGTCTATGGGTGCCAGTGACCACTTTCCGTTTGGTGGCCCGACAGCTCGTCTACATTCGTTTGGAATTAAAAAAATACATTCGCATTAGCGCTGAATACAATAATTTTTATTATTTCAAAGGCAACATTCTGTTAGTATGGAAATTTGACGATTTTTTATCATTAAGTTAATATCTGAAGACATTTTCCTCAACAAAACAGATCGATAAACGAGCCACTAGTGATTTTAAGATAAATTCAACGAAACAATAATTCCTGGAAGTGATTAAAACAGATAATAAACCATAATGAAACATCAATTTTTATCATAAAGTGACATCACTCACATGTTATGTCACGTTGCATTAAACAATCACATGAGGAGGCAAGGACATTGTTATTTTTACAAACAAAAAAGACTTTTCCACTTGTTAGCCGGCGATTGTAATGAAATATTAAGATTCGATATCAGGCTATGAAACAAAATATTCCGTTAAGTATACGGTACTATCTTAAAAAATATTTATTTAAGTATACTCTCAATAAATAATCGTAATGAATAAACCATAAGCTAGGTACTAGACCGATTATAAAAATTATTTTGCCATTACAAAACTTTATTATTATGAAGTAATATTGACTTTTTTATTATAAATAGCTCAATTTTTTTAGAAAATTATACTGAATCCAAATTGAGCCGTATGAAAATTAGCTCGTCTTTAATCTCCTTGAAATAACTCTATTTTTTAATTTGTTATGTCAAAATAGGAATTATCCATACTTAAGTTTTATTTAAACAAACGAATAAATTAAAATTTGTACAAATCAAGCGTTGAAAACCTTTACGTTTCTGTTTAATATAGCCATGTTAATTATAAATTAATGAATATCATGTTAACAAGTGAAATTTTAATCAAAAAATGTGACCGACTTCAAACAGTGCCTATACAACCATTTTGCGAGAAACTGCCTCGCGATTTCTGCTACTGCATTTCTTTAAAGGTATTAATTTAATCGAAACGTCATGTCAACGTAATTTAATCGTAACGGTTTATCCATATAAAGTGAAGAATTTTTAAACACGTGTTAAATAATCTTTCACTACATTACCCTTAATGAGCGTTGAATATGCCACATTACAAGTTTTAACAATGTTTTACATTAAAATTGTTATTTTAGGTTATTCTTGAAACATAGATAAATGCGCTCGTGGATGTTATTATAGGCCCTTTAAAGGTGTACATTTACGTAGACCATACTTTAAGTCCATCTTTTCAATTTAATCGTACGAGGTTGTAATTTTGGGCGCTATCATTTTTTTATTTGTTAATTATCATCATTAAAAAAATGGACCAAATGACAGATAATACCTATAATTTAAAAAATAATGAATAAATTCGGAGCACTAGGAGCGAGTTAAACTAAATTAAAAAAAGAACGCTTCGAATTAAGTACTTCCTTATTATGAGAAGTCGGTCAAAAACTGTATCAAAACAAAAAACATACCGGCGCTAAAATATAAAATCCTATATGTTAGATATGATAGCAATAACCTAACGGCCTCCTACACAATAGGCAATCGGCTTAGATTAAGAGTGTAATTGGAAAAATTGCGTACCGAATTTGTCGAATATGTTGGCGCCTACTTTTCAAAGCAGCGGCCGTAATTTAAAATCCCGCGGGGACACAACTTGACCTCACAGTTTTCTTCCTGATGTTAAGACCCTAAGGCTGATCGGGCCATACCCAATTACTTGAAAAGAAAAGTTATCCATAAATATTTTTTGCATTGTATGATAAAAATTAGGTCGCGGACTTTAACGTCATTTTTGGCATATCACCCTTTGCGATGAAGAATGGCAAATTCCATTCCATGTTAAAAATGTTATCCAGGTGATTAACTCGGATATTCCTTAGTAACCACAAATAGTAACGTACATTACTAAATTTTAAAGCGCGCTTGCTTTCTTATATGCCTATCGGGATAAAAACTAATTAAACCAAAAAGAAAATTACCAATATCTAAGTTTGAAATAAGAGAATCCGAAAAGGTGAATATCTGCATTAATTTCCTTTTAAAAACAACCGGACTGCTACTTAAAAACTGTAAATATACCATCGTGCTCATTAATGAATTAAAATTATATTGCAAGATAGAATAATCGAGATTTAATTAAAATTGCGCTATTAACTAATTGCTTGGTAATCATTCATCTGATATAAGGTCGGAATTAGCATTGTAGGTAATGGTTTGACATCATGAAACAATAACGCCTGTGAAGGTTACAAAATAACTCGCATTAATAAAAGATAACAATTAATAAAAAAATTTAATTGAGACTTTAATAATTGAATTCGTACAAACCCATGTAGCTTAATTTAATTTATAAGAAATTTATAAGAATTTACAGAAACATAATGTTACAATTTAAATATTTTTGGCAAGACCACAGTTCTAATTAGAAAGTCAAAAATTGGAATTGTTCACTAAGAAGCTACCCAGAAAAGAAACGGGACAAACAAGGGACTCTCTGAATAAATTTTTCCTTTTATTTTATTTTATACAAAAATAATTGAGAAATTCTTAATCAATGCGCGATAATTTTAGTTATGAAATTACTTGAAATTTTACTTGTAAACAATATAAGATAACGTGGTTAACTACATATAAAAATGTTCAAATTACTATAATAAATTATGAGTCGACCGCTTCCCTATAGTATTTTCAGCAAATATCTTTAATTTAAATAACGACAGTTTCTTTTCTTCTACTCTAGGTTCAAGCGTTTTCGTTCATCGCAATCATAAATCTTATTTTAATGAAGTAATACTAAATTATAACATTATTTTCAGTATTCAATTCATTAAACTAAATAACTCCAAAACTTGCAAATACTGAGGCTTTCGAGACAACTTTAGCCACAGGGAATATGTAATTTTGAAGGTACATTTAAATAGAATAATTTGCTTCTTCTACGATGACGTTTGAATTCGTGTCAAAATATCACATATTTTGTTACTAAATGTAGACCATTTAGTACGGTAAGGCTGATATTTCAGTAACTTGATAGCATTGAGATGCATTGTCACGAAACGAAAAATCGTTTACCCTCGTTCTGTAGGTGGTAGGTCACTTTTTTTACATGAGACCGTCTACGGTGAAACCAACGCGGTGCCAGTTTTTTCCTCAAAGCAGTAGTGTGAAAACACTACTGGTTTCCGGTTTAAAAGGCACCGTAGCCAGGGTTTTACTAGGTACACGAGACTTAACGTTGATCATTGACCAAATCGACTGCTCGTCTGTCTGCGTAGCCTATAATATAAAAAAATACATGTGGCTAACATAAATCTGGTGTTTCATAACTTTCTATTTTTATATTGACTTATAAATGAATTATTTATTTTGTTATATCCAAAAACAATGGGCATGGTTAATAACATTAAGGGTTTACAAACGACATAATAGTTTTACTTTATGGCAGTACCTCGACCACACAATTAATTGACTTTCTTGATAAATACGTACAATATTATCACCTTCGCAAATAGAATATGTTCAGTAGCCGCGTAGCCGATATTTTGAAGTAACATAAATTAAAATTACAATCAGTTAATTAACAAACAACGTTCTTTACATAAAACAATATAACCGTCGATTTTGAAACAAAAACATGAATTTCCGTTATAAAATTGCGCAGATGCGCTTTCCTGTGATGTCAATAACACGTAATTGAAGCACAAATTGTATCTACTCATCTATTATTAATAATTATTCTTGCAAATGTATGAGCGGCGCACTTTGAAGCTGTAACTCGTTGATAATTCACTTCTTATGGTACCTAATAACATCTTATTAAGAGAGCGTCGTTGTAATGAACGTATAGTGCAATTAAACGCCTGCATTATCGTACACTGCGTTAAATAATTGATATTGTTTCTAAAACACGAGCATTAAGCACAGTCTTGATTCAACAATTAACTCAGAACAAACGCTTGTAATATTATAATTGCAAGAATTTAATTGATGTTAATGAATGATTCGCTGCGATGTTGATTATCCTGCCCAATTAGTACAATCATTTTAACCGTAACGAAACAAGTGACCGAGTTTTGGTACAGAACAATTTAGTGGGATAATTTAGTTCCAATTCTAGTTTTGCCGAATTATGTATTAAAACGTAAAACGCATAAAGCTTAATCAAATATTTTACTAACAGATACTTTGTTTCATATAAAATAGTACGCTACATATTTTATCATATATGTGGCAGCTCCTTGATTCAATCATCTAATATTCAACGAAAGATTAATCAAATTTTTCTGTAGTATCGTGATTATTTTAATGTATTATTAATTATACATATTTTTTTAAATCTATATATTTTTTAACATTTAAACATTTTTGTATAAAACAAAAGAAGGGATCTGGAAAAATGTATATAACGTATCATATAAATGTATCCATGTAAAGTAATCGTACATTTTTCAAAAGTCGTTAGGTAATTCATCAATATAAGACTTTTTAATTCATAAACTTATTTCTGCAACCAAGCCGAAATATGTATCATCTCATCATGCATCCAAATGTATTACAGAGAATAATAAAATGCATAGTATTTAATTAGCTTAATATTCTTTCAGACTATTATCCTCAAGACGCCTATCAGAAGTACACTGGGATGGGGGTGTCAGAAGCCAAGGACGACTCCCCCAGGACTACCCCGGAACTGTCCAGGACCGATCGGTCTCCTGGGTCGGAGCGACCTCCTCCAGGGTCAGCAGACAGCGATGACGCTGATGAATTCACTCCAAAACGAAAGCAGCGCCGATACAGAACCACCTTCACCAGTTTCCAACTTGAGGAGTTGGAGAAGGCCTTCTCAAGGACACACTACCCAGATGTTTTTACTCGGTAAGAGTTGTAATTTAACCATTTCTTCTACGTCTTACGGTTAGTTTTCGTAATAACTTTTATGTACTACGGATTTTTCGTTTTCGCGATGAAAAAAGCTAAATATTAAAATCGATGGCTTACCACTCATTTTAATGTTTAGCTTCTTTCAAGGTACCTTGTAAAATGGAATGTTACGTCACGTTTACGCAGTAGATCTTACAATATTTCAATCAAATTTAAAACACATGAACAATAGAAAAACATCATACGTTGCACTGCCTCCGTAGCCTAGTGGTATGGGCGTGTGCTGCTAAAACCAGAGGTCATGGGTTCGGATCCTGCGGGGACGCAACAAATTTTCATTGTTGTTTTTCTAGTTGGTTAGGGTAATTTGGGCCGATCACCCAATTGTCTGAAAAGTAAGATGATCCATGCGTCGGATGGGCATGTAAAAAGTCGGTCAACCCACCAAACCGCATTGGATAGGGGTGTATTAGGGGAGGCCTATGTCCAGCTGTAGACTAACAAAGGCTGATGATGTATGTGACACGTTGCATTTAATCATCGACATGTTCTTATATCCTGCTAATTTCATAATTGCGTCTTATTTTATTTCGATTACTAGTTGCATCTGTAACATTATTCTGTACGATAATGAAAAACTAATTGCAAATACAAACATACAGCCTGCTTAGTCGGAAATGGTACTATAATTCCATTGGAGTTGTATTAAACCTGAATATATATATATGATGCAATAAAATTTGCACATGCAAAATATAGTAATAGTCTAATCAATTTTTGGTAATTATAATATTACTATTAGTGAGGTAATGAACAAAAAAACAAAAATTGTACCATGGTAACCAGTGAAGACGTTGAACCTTGCAATTAATTAATTAATTCCATGAACACATAACAACAATTTATTTTTATCAAAATATGCATGTATGACAACGATAAGAAATACTGCAATCTCATGTTGCTTTATTGTTATCGACCTATTATCAATTAGCCAATATAATTCATGTATTAAATTAATCTATTTTTGGTGCTCTAATCTTTCGGCATTTCCGTCTTTAGATAAACTACAGCGTGAGCTCGGAATTATTAAAGTAAAGTATTCTACCGCAATAAAATCGCTAGGTTTAAACAATAATCACTCAAGATTCCATGACGAACTAAATGTTGCAACGTCCTTGGCCATGTTGATCATCAGTGATCGTTAACGCATTAAGGAATCTTGATAATGTCTGAAGTACACTTTTATACATCACCTATCGACCTATTTAAATCCTTCCTTTTCTATCAAAGGTGCTCGAAGTCTTGTGTTCTAAGGTAGTTCTCCAACTTTGTGTTGCATAATAACTCAATAACACCACTTCAATCTGGATTTAGACCAGAAAGCAGCACCACTACCGCTTTTCTAAAAGCGACTGGCGACATTTGAGCTGCCTAGGAAAATACCAGTCTTCATTTTGGTGTTAATAGACTTTTTCAATGCCTTTGATGTCATCAGTCGTGTTATCATTTTTGCTATTCTTTCTCATTTAAGGGTTACAAATGAAGCACTGGTTTGGTTTGCATCTTATCTTCGAGGCTGTCAACAGTCTGTTATTGCCAGTGCCAATTATTCTCAAAATGGCTCAATCTTGCTAGTGGCGTACCTCAAGGCGGTATTCTATCCTATTTTAATTCCTATTTTCATTAATTTTGTTACACCAGAACTTAGATGTTCGTGTCATCTTTACGCCGACGATCTACAATTTTACTTTCATGGCACTTTAGATAACATAAAAAATAGTCCAAAAATTTACGATGACCTTAAGGTATATAAAATGGAAGTTGGTCCAACAGTGAACCCATTTAAGTGTAAGGCGATGATATATTTGCATTAACCATACTTTAAATAAATTAAATTTACATAGCCTGCCTGATAATTAAATATCATATAATAACTTTCAGTGACAGTATTAAAAACTTTGGTTTGATCCATTTTGAACTGATCCAACACTGAGTTGGAAGCAACAACTAACTTGCCGTATCACAAAAAATTACAGGGGTACTAAGTATCTTTATCGATTAAAAAGTTTTCGTCCCAAAAAACTAGAACAAGCTCGTATTATTCCATACATAAATATATAACATGTATGTGTATATATTTATGTATGGAATAATATTTATAATAAAATCATAAATTTGTTTAAGTGGAACCAATTACCTATTACTATGTTTATTTATATTTTCCACTGCACCTACTCTGGAGTTTAATAACCTCCTAAGGTTGGCTGTTAAAAAATTCCTTAGGCACTAAGCCCGCCTGTGTACACATTACTTGTGCAAAAAGTAAGAATAAATAAATATGTATTATTTGCCAATACCATAAAAACATATTTATAAAACCGAAATCAATAGTAACAATAGTAGAAGTAATCTGTCATTTATCACTTATAAAGCTTATATTATAACGGAACATAATCGCCATGCACTTTAATCTTAAATCAATTCCAGGTCTTACTTGACTTTAATAACTTACGATAAATATTCATTATAGACATATAGGCAGAGTAGATAATACTACAATGCTGCTTATATCGAATGCGAAACGGCAGTATGTGAACACACACGTTTGTTTCACTTTTAAGGACACTGTAGTTAATCTAATTGTGTGTAAACGAGACTTAAAATGACAAGTGTGTTGTTTTGGTTGTTTTATTGCAATTCTAATGTTGCTAATGAAACAGTATCTTTACATCAAGTGAACATCCTTTGAGTTGTCAAATCCGTTAAAAAAGGAATTGGACACAATCTCGCCCTGTACGAAATTGCTCCCTTAAGTACTACTCCTCAATGTATTATCATTATAAACAAGTAACTGGCAAGATGATTGCTTATTAAAAACGTATTTGGCTCTCAACTTTTTTCTCTTTGTTCCAGTGAAGAGCTCGCAATGAAGATCGGATTGACAGAAGCGAGGATACAGGTATTAAATCAATTAAGTTATTTACCTTACGAGCTGCTCGGTTAATTATCGGTGGTTTCGTTCGATTATGTACACGCGATAAGCTGCCGTTGCCATTAAAGGTGCAATACAAATGTTTTGACGCTAGTTAAGGAGAAACGATTAAGTGACCGCAACGTTTTCGAATCTAATTTCAACCATGCCACTGTACACTTTTATCTTGTACCAGCGTATGTCGACGTTTTCCAGGTGACTGTTTAAACATTTTCGAGATATATATATATATAATATATAATATAATATATATATATATATATATATATATATATATATATATATATTATATATATATATATAAATATTATATATATATATATATATATATATATTAATTTTACCATTTCTGTTTACATCTTGATTTTAACGGATGGTTAGTTAGACATACTAAAAGGTTAAATGATATATTGTTTGCCCATTTTTATGATTTTATATATATATAGTTAAAAGGGATCACAAGAAATGTTGGCTTTATTGTTTGTTTTGTAAATTTAGCAAACATTGGATCCAAAAACTCTAAAGTCTGTACTAATAAAAACTACCGGCAACAGTATCTCCCTAATGAAGGATAATAAAACAGTAATCACTGAGAAAAAGGGTTTCTAATTAGATATAAATTGCTACTCTAGCTGATAGGTCTTTTACAAGGGACCGTCCGCAGTGCCGATTTCTGCCAAAAATCAGTAATGTGTAAACATTACCGTCTTCCGGTTTGAAGGGCACCGTTGACAGTGTAACTTCTCGATAAACGTGATTTTAAATCTCATGTCTCATTTCAATAAGCTGGCTAAGAGTTGTATTGCTTTACGTTGCCTGACGTACATATATCACACTTCTTGTTTATACACAAATCGCACTGTCTACAGCGTCTTTTAAACCGGAACAATGTAGTCTGCAAACGACTACGCAGAAATAGGCAGAAATTATTTTCAATTCTACTGGATCTACGGTTTTTTATTCTACTTATAAGTAGAATACAAATCTAAACAACATATGAGTAACGGCACTATAAGTAAAACGTGTAAACATTAATAACCAAGTACACAGGCATTTCCGCCACGTAAAGATATCGTCTCGACTGACAAATGTTTTAATGCATTGCAGAAATAATGGGCAACGCTTGTTATAGCATTCTCACGTACGAATTGCATTAATGAAATGTTTATCAAATGGCACATGTGAATTGAAGTTAACATTTAGCAGTATTCTTAAATGTAAACAAAATTAACAAAGTAAGATGATGAATTATCTGATAACGTATTTATATGACATCCATTTGTCCATTTTTTTTAATTCAAACTAGATCAAAAGTAATCCATTTTTTTTGCATAAAATCTAAACATGTATATGGATATATTTAACGGGTACAGTTAAGCTATTTAGTTTTAAAGATAAACAAACAGGTTCTGGAGTAAAATCGAAATGTGATTAAAAAATAATTCATTAAGCAGCGTCCGTAATGGACATATTCGTTACTGCCTGTTATTTTTACTCGTTTAAAGAATACAATATTCTGGGAGATGCTGATATATGCAAGTTATTATTTCGAAAAAATAATCAATATAGTGACTTCAATAGTTTTGGTTAACAATGTAAAGAAAAAATTGGCCTGATTTCGATAGCACCGCTTATTGATATACTTTATTGCCTCTCGGATAAAGAGTAAATACGTGCAAAATAATTATCTTTGATTACATTATATGTGCAATGGACACTTTTAATGTTTTAAAAATAATGAAACAATAAAACTTTCGTGAGACATTACGTGGAACAATCAAATACAAGACCGAACCTATTAGTCCTTCATCGAAATGAGCGGGATTGGACGCTGTTCGGACTTTACGATGATATTCTATTTTATTCTAATAATAATTAAGTATTTGACCCATTTATTATAACTATATATATCAGTACTCTATTTTAAACATATTATTTTATCAACGCGTTTATTATACATACATTTTTTACGGATTTTCGCGTTAACTATTTATATTTATTTCCGACGTTTCGGACTCGTTCCAACATCCATGATTACGCCTCGTGATTGAAAAGAGATTTGATATATACTTTTATTCATTGAAGTGACGATACGACAAGACATTCACCTGATGGTGATTGATACGCCGTAGCTATAAGAAACGCAGTGTAAGACTAGATGTTACGTCCCGTTTATTTAGTAATTACGCTGGTTGTAATGCCTCTCAAACCAGAAGACTGTAGTGTTTATACACTACTGTTTTCTGGTAGAGATAAGCACCGCTGTGGTACATCCCCAAACGGTCTCTTTTAAACAAGAGACTTATCACCCTTTTAAACGTATTACTAAGCGTTACATTAGCCTTTAAACACCTAAGACCTAATGCGATAATAAATAATGAATATTATGTTAATTCCATTTAATTAAACGTTTAAGTTTCTTACGGGTCCACCATAAAAATTCTGTTTCATAACATGCCATTACATAGTAAAGGATACCGACATAGGCGGGAATGCCGGGCGGCGGGCCATACTCGGACGTTAACAAAAACCTAACATCTACATCAACGCCGGTGCAGAATGTGGAAATATTCACGGAATGTCTTTTATGTTGCTATCAATTAACATTTCCCGCTGACCGGCATCATCTCGTTTTAGCGAATTGTTTATTAAACGCACTCTATTTCGAAACTTAGACGTAATGGCGGTGAACAACAATTTTTTTGCCTCACGATTCGACCTTTTCGAAAACGTATCGGTTTTATGGTATTGAATTAAATGTAACGTCCGTCGACACATGTTAGTTGTAACTGATATACATAAATTATGCAAAAATAAAGTGCTGGCAAAAACATCACAGTCGTACGTAATTGTTACTGCCTGTTTAAGTATATCTTACATCTGTCGATAGGGAAATGAGTTTTCAAGATACCTATTTAGAACAATTCTCTTTTATCAGTATATTTAATTACATAAAAAACTGCACACAACGACTGACAGCAGGTAATCGAATTCAATTATAAATATTAACGCAAAACCGAAACAACGGGATGCGCAGACTGGATTAATGCTACTTTAAACCTGCCGTTAAAAATAATTAGCACTAAGAATAGCTTGAAGAATTAGCAAAGGCTAATAGGTGAGAAATTATAATCGCCCGACAAAGATCGCTAAACTGTCGCCCGTTGCAACCGGATTGGGTGCATTTAGGGACGCGGCATGCGCACAGTCGGGAGATGGTCATTACCTTAATACGCCGCTCTGTTAAGCTATTAAAGCTGGCACCTGGGACGAGGCATCTTTTTGTGGTGCCCGTGCGCCGCATTCCACCAACGTGTTTGCCTCCAATTACAACGTTTACAATTCGAGAGAGCAACAGTATGAAGTCATATTATTAAAATGGTCATTGTGAACCCAATACCTCCGCTAACGCCATTTGAAAAGGACCTAAACACAGATATTTATGAATCGCGAATCAGCTGTCTTGTGTGATTAAATTTAAGCGTCTTTTTGTGGTTTTTATTCGCCACAGCATCCGCCGTAGCCCCGTCGACATTTGCAGAAATGATGCTTTCATTTTTTACCAGCTAACATTTATCATAAGTGAATTAATTTGTATTAACATAAAAATAAGAGTTTACATAATGATTGTATGGTATCGCATCTTCTTTTTGTGTGTCGTTGAATGTTTGTTGCATTTCGGAAATTTATCAATCAAATTTAGTTTTTATGGATATGTTGTGATGCATACTGATTGTAATTGTTTTTACTAAAATACGGATAAATGACTGAGGATTTATTTCGCTCTGTCCTTGGTTTATCTTCGGAGTTTATATATTTTTAATAAAACATAACATGTTTCAAACCAGCGTAGGTTTTTTTTTAATTAGCAAGAATCGATGCTGTGATTAAAACGTATCTAAAAAATAACTAGAAAAATAAGTAAAACCAATTGATTAACAAACATATCATAGAATAGTGCGCATTTAATATCCATAAAAGCATAAGCAATTATACTGTATTTTCTCCTCGTATAAATGTGTGTACCTTTATATTTTATGAGTAATTCTTGTACAATAAGAGGAGAGTTGTAGAAATGCAGGAATACATTGAGGAAAGAATAACATAAAATATTGTAACCGTGTTGAAGTTTTATCTCAAACTTTTCATAAATTGATTAACATTTTGAGACACTAACAGGTATATACAAACAACGGTGACCTAAAAGTATTCGCCACTTTTTCCTTCTAAATGTCAAAATGTATAATATAATTGAATTTTGCACAAGGCTGTTAACAATAGAACTCCCGTGGCGATATGAGCCGGCTTTGGTAAATTTACAATTCATATTTGAATATCGAAAAAGTGAACAACCTCACTGTCGGCTAACCGAAAGTTTTGCTGTCGTTTTTATTTGTTGTTATCAAATGAATGATTTGTTGTGATTTAATTATATATAAATGGCAAAAAGAATAAATGATTTAATTTATGGCATTTATATATTGTAAAATTATTTCATCCTAATGAAGTTAACGTAAAAAGTGTCCTAAAACTTCTGTTTTTTTCAATAAAAACTTCACACACACCTAAAAGCCTTAAAAATGTAAAGTATATAATTTGTTAAAATAAATAATGACATCTGTTTAATTTGCAAAACCAAACACTTTAACCAAGCTAAACAAAAAAACATTGTATTAAAGCACTATAACAAAAATAATTTTCGCAAAATACAAGTCTATTAAAAATCTATTAAAAACATTTATTCTCTTTCGCGGGCGAAACCTAGGAAAACACCACCGCAGTGCCATATCAGTCCAAAATCATACGAAAGTGTTTGCAGACGATCACCAGCCAACAACTACGAGAAATAATCTTCAATAGCTAATACGTAGTTGAAGCAAAAAGGCACCTTTATGGTACTCACCTAGGGCAATCCTTAAAAATATGGCGCGTTTAATTTTAATCCCCTTCCAGGTGTGGTTTCAAAACCGTCGCGCGAAGTGGCGTAAGCAGGAGAAGGTTGGTCCCCAGGCGCACCCCTACAACCCTTATCTGGGGGCGGCAGGGGCGCCTCCACCCTCGGTCGTCGCTTCGATGCCCAACCCCTTCTCGCAGCTCGGTTTCGGTTTTAGGAAACCCTTTGATACAAGCGCCCTGGCCTCGTTTAGGTAAGGTATTAATGTATTTTGTAAATAGTAGTCCATAAATGTATAACTCTGAACATTGATTTCAGATGATAATTAAAAATATGAATTGAATTGCTATTATGAGTTCTAATAATAATTAATTAATTATACAGTATTGCAAAAATAATACGCAATCTCACAATATTCAGTGTTCGGCACAAAAATAATCACATACATAATCTTTTGTCATCATAGAATTATTATTATTTTTTTAAATTTCTGACTTTGGTTAGTGTAGAAAAAACGCAATTTTGTATTTAGTACACATAACTCTAAATAGCAACAATAAAAACTTAAATCAAACATAGAATTTTGTGTAATATCAAAAAAAGTCTTACAAAATTCTAGACCGTAGCTTTAACACTGTTCCTTTGCTTCAGGTACGGTGGAGCACCCGTGCTGAGCACGCAATACCTAGGGGCACCCTTGCCCAGACCGCCCCTGTTCAGTGCGCCCATGTACTCCAGCCCCCCCTTCCACTCGCTCCTCGGTCTAGCGCCACCACGGCAGTCCCTGACCCCCCACCAGTCTCACCCCCCATCTCCCCCGGAAGTGAGTCCCCCACACAAGGGCCGGAAGTGGAGAGACGGAGCTCAAGCATAGCGGCTTTAAGAATGGCCGCAAGGGAACACGAACTACGGCTGGAAATGCTGAGGCAGAGACACCACACAGACCTGATTAGTTGAATATTGGACCTGATCAGCTGTCACTGGCCGCTACGTCACTCTATTTATTATCTGTAAGACGATCTTAAAAATATCATTATTATGCGTTGTCCACGCGAATACTAAAGAAATCGGACCAAAATGTTTCATATTAAAAGTTGATGGTACCTCTGTCTGTCTGACCCTTGACTATGGACGCTGGGAAGAAGCTTAAATGTCGGGGATAATTAAAAAAAATTAAAAAGTAATTATACGTGACAAAAACCCTAAAACTGTATTATTTGTCATGGGTGTTTTAAATCATGTATATAAAAGAAATTTTGATGTAAAGCTCTACACAAATATCTTTTAGATAGTTAATATCAAGAATTATGTAAGTTTTAACGCGTTGTAAGATAATATCTGTATTATTTTAGTGAATTGTTTTTACCAGCAATTTTGGATAACCTCGTGTTGTTTAACTCCGTCCAGATGTAGCCTTATTGTTATTTATTATAGCTGTAAGTTATTGGTATATATTGTAATTATTTTAGATGTAAGGGATATTTAACAATCGTTAAAATAAATTTTAATACAAGTGTCTTATAGAATCTATCGATGAATCAACAATTCATAATTTAAAAGAAAAAATTCCAAGATTGCCCGTCCAATATAGAGTTTTTAAAAAAAGGTTAATTGAGATTTACAGGAATTCATAATTGAAAGTATATCATATTCTTTTTTACTTTGCTGATATTACTTAATCCTATTTGTATTACAAAAACGTTACGTATAAGCCATAACGATACTTTATGGCTTTAGTTCGCCAAAGAAATAATTTCGTCACAAGGAATATTCAAAATTCGATATGCCGACCAATATCCTGTATGAATAAAGAAAATTACAGTTAAAATGAGAGTTTGTTATTTGCTACTTTCCTTGACTTATAGTATGATTCAAAATGATAATTATTCTTATTCCAATTTACGTTAATTAATGACAAGCTATAAGTAATACAACACAAGTGTTAAGGTATTTTTAAATATTACCTTAGGGGTAAGGATATTTTCAATAAAAGTGATATTTAAAACTAATCATAAAACCTTTTTGCGGTAAATAGAAAAAAAACATACTTTTAAATTATTTTAGTATAGTAATCTTAGACATTTTAATTAGATCCTTGACAATATTTTGTCACTATAGTGGAACCTAAAAAGATATATTATTGAAATTAACATATACTTAGATATCCTCTATTAGTTTTTCTCAACAAAAGTCAAATATAAAACTAGCCAATACTGTTATGCGCCATTAGTTTGTTTACATTAATTTTATTCAATATTGTCTCTGGTATAAATAAAAAAATGTTTAGTTCATAATATTCCTGAACTTAATAATACTCAGAACTGAATGCAATGCTCCAGCACAACAATCTCACTAACTACTACACCAAGCGGGTGGTAAATTAAATTAAAAAGTTAAACCAAGAAGCATAAATTAAACCGAGCCAATGATCCGATAAGTACAAGAAACAATCACAACTAAACTGAAGGAGGTAACCGATTCCAGCTTTCGACGTCCATAGTAACATTAATCACAATATAATTACACGTCGAATTGAAAAATGTGGCAGCTAACCGCTCTGACTCTCAACCATCCATCATGAGAGCGAAACAATACTAAACGCTCATCAATTACGCAATACGAACTAATTATATTGTAATTCAATAAGAAATTCAATTATATCATCTATTAAACTGGCCCGTGGGAACAGCTGCGTGGGTTAGTCTATTGAATGGACCACGACGGAGGATTAGCTTTAGGTCTAGAATATTCCATAACTAAAATAATAGTACTAACGATATATTTGATTGAAGCTACTAAAAATATATTATATGTTTTCCAGTGCACTAGTTTTTAAAATCTGTACGCCACTCACTGATAAATAAGTATTATTGTAATTTTTTGCAACGTAATGTATGTGAGAATGTAAACACGAAATTCTAAACGAAGGAGATATATTTCAAATAAAAGTTGAATGAAGCACAAAATATGGCTTTAGTAAAAAAAATAACATCACAACTAAAAGTCATAAAAATAATAAAGGTCGTATATCTTCAGATTTGCGAACGCTGTAAAGTTTTAATAACATATAATAAAGATTCTATTCTATTCTCTATTTGTAGCAACTTTTTGATTTTCTTTTCGTAAAATGTTATTAAAATGTTGGTACTCATTGCGTTACCGTCTTTAGTGAATTGCGTAAACGCTAATGAGTTTCGGTTTAAAAGGCAGCATAAGCTAGAGAAATTAATGGATACAGTAGTGTAGAAAATTGGTTTATCTAATGTCTCATAATTTCGATCGATTTGTGGTGTGTAACACCGTAAAAGTATGGTTTGCATCATCCTGTAAACGTTCTTCCCATCATAACGATTTTCAAAATTTTCCTGGGCCTTTATGTTAATCTTAGAGAAATACTAGTTGAAAGAAGTAAATAATGATAGTATTAAATAATGTAATTCACAATTTGTAACCACTATAAGAAGTTTATCTAAAATGAATAACTAGACAGCTGAGGTCATCATGGCAGTGGGCCGGTTAAGAGATCAGAAGAACCGATGGTCGTTGGGCCAATAAGATTCTGGAGTGGAGGCCGCGTTCGGGAAGACGGAGCGTTGGTCGTCCCCCGACCAGGTGGAATACCGATGTCCGTGCAGTAGCCGGTTCAAGTTAGCAACGAGTAGCAAGGGATCGGCCGTTTTGGCGTTCATTGAAAAAGGCCTACGTCCAGCAGTGAACGTATTAAGGCTACGGATGATAATGATGATGAAGTATAAATAATACAAGTAATATCAGTTTTTTTAATTTCCCATCCTTCCCCTTTTTTGAACATGATGTCTAATTTAGGATTTAATAAATACACATTTGCCTGCACGTAAAGATATCACATTAAAGTATTATTAAAATATGAAGCTTCCTATGGCCATATGTGTAAAAGTTCTCAAATCCTGACCCGTAGGCTTTGGAGAGAATCAGTGCTTAAAAGCTAATAAATCCATTAAGGTAACTAAGTAAACAACAAAGCGATATACGTATATGTATGTAAAATTATATAAAAATAGTTCACATAACACAAAAATAATAATACAATTTACATAAAAAAATATGTAAACTAAATTATTTAACTCCCAAAAAGTTAGAGACTGTTCGTTGAATATTTTGTTTTCATGTCGACGGATTTGGTATGTGACTCTAACATGAAAGTTATGTAATGATTAAATAATTTTAGAAGTCTCAAAGAGAATTCCAAAAAAGTAAAAATGATGACAACAACTGAACATCTTTTATATTTAAAAAACATTGAAATGGCTCACGTGACCCCGACAACAGCCACGACGTCTTGTACGGTCGAGTCGATATTTCAGACCAGTCTTTAACACACGATCTCGGACAGACGTAATGCCAATACCGAGATTTCTTTTCTCAAAATACCCGCAATAGAAGTGATATTCGGACTTTAGTATATTTTTTAACCTTTTATATGGATTGCAAGGTAGTGAGAAACGCAAGACCCTTGAAATCAAATTCTGCCAAACATCAGCGGTTGTTGCCTATTTGCTTGTGTAATTTAACTGTGTAATATAACTTTAATTGTAAGTTAAGTTTAAAGCGAAACATATAATATGCATAATGCAGCGTAAGACGCCAGGTCTTCGTCGTCCTGAGGCAAGGAATGTTACGTTCTTTAAATCTTTTTAAATTTGTTTGTAACTTGATTATGCTCTACAAGATCAGTGTTTGCTATTGGAATACAATCGCTTCTATTGTGAGCAAGAATATTAGGGCTTTCCGCGATTTTATCGTCTTTTACGTGTCATTACATTTCTTTAGTGAGTTAATAATTAGGTTAGGTTAGGTAAGGTTTTTATTGTAGCTTCTGTAATTAATATTTGTTTATCATTTCTTTAAATCAGTACTTACACTGGTGTCCCTAACCGGAACACAACTGAAATTCAAATTATCTTTATTTTCCAAAATACGATACAAATAGATTTTTAACAAACAATCAGCGTATTTCACCACACTGACCTGCAAAACCTTTATAAAGTAATAGCTTTTAAAATCAGTTTGAATAACATAAAACGGAATAGTTAGCGAATTTTGCAAATCATCAATGGCATGTAACGAGCAATTATAAAAGTTTTATAATGCGTAACACAATATAAAGGTCCTATTATTTAGGTCATATTACTTATTGCGCCTAAATTTAGCTGCAACTTCCCAATCTTCGCTCCTCATTCATCTTTAATATCCAAAATCCTACACTCAATTCTTAATATCAAACATAATACTTTTGTTTCAAACTATCCTGCCATCACTTGTGCAAAAGAATGCGCACATAAATTTCAAATAATATATCACTACGCATAAAAATCTATTGCCGCCACTAAAGGCGAAGTATAAACTAAAAACAAATGTCACCTTTGTAAATCTAAGGAAATTCGTAAAGAAAATTAAAAAAAAATTACTAGTTTCGTTACTTAGTAAGAAAACTATTCGCTTAACTTTTCGTCCAAATACACCATATATTATACCCAATAGTTCCGCGAACAAAATCGCGGTTGTAAACTGTTATATAATAATTCAACGCCTATCTAGACTTACAAAATGCAAGGTTATTTCTCAACATGACAAGTAGTTATCTTGTTAGCATGCCTTTTAGGCTAATTTGTGGTTTTACCTTAAATCCGCTGCGTTAATAAATATTACAAGATACGCCGACGCAGTTTCAGAAAATACTTGAGGGCTTACATGATGTTTTATTAATCTGAACAAGCTGTTTAATATACTGACATTGACATAATCCTTCGTAAACTTAATAACATACATAAATCAATTTGTTTTTATAGTTAATTATATAATTGATCTTCTTTTACGAATGTATTGCGTTTATTTATAAATATTTTATTTTGGACGCTCCATCCTTTATAACGTCCATTTGATTACGAGGCAAAATAAAGCTTGCCGACATATTTCACCAAAGAGCTTTCTATACACGCAATAAATCCTAACAACAGCAATAACAGATAATCGTAAAAGATTATTTAATTTATAAAGCTCTCGCGTAAAAACAAGAAATCTGAATGGTAAGTAAACTATTACACGGGTGTTTCATAAAAAAAACATGCTATCCTAATTTATACTGGTAGGATTCATTATTACAAAATTTCATAGCGGCATTAAAAAGTTGAATTACTTTAACTGAACTGATTTTCACTGGATCAACTGCCTCCGTAGCCTAGTGGTATAGGCGTGTGCCTTAGAAACTGGCGGTCGTGGGTTCGAATCCTGCGGGGACTCAACAAATTTTCATTGTTGTTTCCTAGTTGGTTAGGGCAATTTGGGCCGATCACCCAAATGTCTAAAAAGTATGATGATCCATGCGTCGGATGGGCATGTAAAAAGTCGGTCCACCCACCAACCCGCATTGGACCAGTGTGGTGGGATACGGTCCATACCGCTTAATGGATGGAGGTGTATTAGGGGAAGCCTATTTCCAGCAGTGGACTATCACAAGCTGATGATGATGATGACGAACTGATTTTGGGTTCAACTATTCCTATATGTATTCCCGTATGTTATATATGGGGATATAAATAATACTTTTTGTATTCTGTGTACATATTTTGTGTGAACATGGTATACGCATTGGATTATTATTAATTAGTATTCATAAAGCCCAAATCTGATAGTGGGCTAATGAAATATAAACAGGAACGTGGGTTAATTTAATTGTAATCGAATTTTTATCCGAGGGAGCTCATCCGCTCGCCACGCCTTTAAACAACGTTGGTGCAAGTCACAAGCGCTGGCGGAAACTAGTTATCACGTTACACTTAAACTATTAATGTACATATAGAGCACACTAATAAATTAAAACATTATTAGAGTTAGGTAACTTTAATGAATATGGAATCAAGTCTGGCACTCAAATCGTAAAGAAAAATACAAATATGTAATATTAACAAAAACTGAAAATTAGTACGACAGTTTTTCCGAGTGCTCTTTTACAAATTCAAAGATACTATAGGTACAAGTTATAAAGAGTATTTCAAAAGTTCTTAAATTAAATAATTAATTGGATTTTTTGATAATAAATGTGGACAAAATCTATTTATGTATTTTTTTTTCTCGTGGTAATTCTAAACTATTATGATATTTCGTCATATATACATTGGATGAAGCAACAGTTTCTGTTAAAATACTTTAATTGCATAGTGTTTCGGTATCAAGCGCATCGTAGCTGGTTAAATTACTAGGTCAAAGTGAATTATACGCCATATTTATTGTGAAGAAAATGTATATATTACTACAAAACGAACATCACGCTTGTGTTTACGCTTTTTTTTTAAATTAGCGTAAGTTTTTTATATATAATAGTGTATTTTAAAACCTATACGTTTTAAAAATAAAAACGTACTTTCTCTATACCTTCTTCTCTTTATTACTTTATGATTGATCATTGCCAAGAACATTATCACAGAAAATTAGTTAAAAACATGCTGGATGGACCTAATTTCAATTAAATATGTAAAAAAGATCATAGTTACCAAAATAATTACAAAAAAGCCAAATAAATATTTATATTCCCAATTGCCACTTGCACCATTCTAGAACATTCGACGGGGCGGAACATTGCCAAATCTAATTATGAAGCTAAAAAATCGTCTGATGCATTTTTGTATGCTCAACAAAAAACCTTTTTATAGCTTTGCGTGAAATGGGATGCCCGTTTTAAAGTTTGACGTTTAGTAATTATAATTTACGATTTATTTACAATATAAAAACAACGTCGGAGAAATTCAAATCGCTTTGTCAATGTTTTTAATTTTATAGGATAAAGAATAAGAAAAAAATGTTTTTATGGCAACAAAATAACCTACATTAAATACCGTCTTTTGTGTATTACGCTTTATATCTTGAACCCAAAGATCAATGTATTGATTAGTAGATAATTGATCCCGCATTATGCTCACCTAATATACAATAATAATAGTAACTATATATTGCTTTTTAGTATATATAATATTTATTTTAATAGTCACTATCGTTACCTTTTATTACACCCAATATATTCAGATAAAAGTTAATTCCTATCTCATTAATATGTAAAGACTCTCTACCTAAAACTATTAGTACTCAAATATCGATATGACGGCTTAAGAAGCAAAGTAAATGGTAACATAATGAAATAGTAATTAACACTATAACCAGATCTCTGTCTAGAGAGATGTAGCAATAACAAATCAGTGTTCCTAAATCTAATTAATTTCGTTAGTTTTACCGATACCTTAATATATGATACCGTTTTGTACCCGATAAGCAAAGTCTCGTGGGTACCACCATGGTACCGGGGGGCGGATTACGAAGTAATTAAACAAACACGAAAACGGCCGGACTAGTTAGTGAAGTACCGCCCACCGCTAATCAATTCTCATAATTAATCGATACGCCCGCTCCCTAACGGCCGACGCGGACGTGGAAACGGAATATCGATAACTTTTATCGCTTGTCAGACAATCGATTAACATAAGTAATTATGTGCGCTTCAGCGAGTACAATGTCTTTCGCTGGTACAAAATACGGTGGCACCATATACTGCCTTTGAACAGTGATGGGACTAATTAATCAGGCAACTGTAATTACGTAAGTCTCAATGAGTACCTGTACTAAACCTTAGCAAAATGCAGTGGCAAAACGCATCGAATTTGTTTACGTAAGATTATGTAATTTCTATTTGTTTAAAATTTTTGTCTAAATTGTCTAAAAAGTAAGATAATCCATGCGTCGGACGGGCATATATAAAGTCGATCCACCCACCAACCCGCATTGGACCAGCGTAGTGGGATACGGTCAAGACTCCATTAGGACTCCATTAGGGGGTTTAATGGAGTAGGCGAGCAGTAGAAGAGGCATATGTCCAGCAGTGGATAAACACAGGCTGATGATGATAAATGTGTAATGTACGGACTGTAACTACTTACCATAGTAGATTAATTAAAATTTTGTATGTGTATTCAAGAAATATCCTTGAATATTCAACCGCAACATGATTACTTTTAGCCACTAATCACTCAACACACCGTTGATTACAGTACTAGAACGCCTACGGAATAAAGAAACAAATTAATCGTTACTAAATTAGCAATGTCTCGTATCGAATCAACAACTAAATCGAAGACGAGCTTGATCGTAAAGATAATTCCTTTTAATAGATACCACGTCAGCTCGTTAAATTATTCTATTCGGTAACAGGCTATGGAAAATTTTAATAACTAAATTTATTCTAATTCCTTCGGTTAACGCAAAATTGAAAGGTTCGTTCTGCAAACAGGTTTTTTAGCTTTCCATCAATTTAGCAATAAATTTTAAAAGTGGCTTTAGTGTTTCAGTTGGTGCTTTTAATCATAAATTTATTACGGTCTTTAAGGTCCTAAGGTGGTCTAGCGATATTGGCCCTGGCTTTATAAACCGGGGGTCGTGGGTCGAAACGGGAAACAACTATGTGTTATCGTTATTTTCTGGTTGGCTATGACAATGGAGGCCGATCACCCAAGTGTCTGAAAAGATAGATGATACATACGTAGGATGGGCATGTAAAAAGTCATCTACCTACCAACCCGCATTAGACCAGCATCGTGGAATACGGTCCAAAAACCCCTAATGTAGAAGGCATAATAGGGGAGCCATATGTCCAGCAGTGGATTAACATACGCTGATGTTTTTGAATCTAAGATTTATTTTTATAAAACTTTAGGTATCTTACAAATGCATCTTAACTGAAAAGTGCTTAACTGAAATACCGCATTACGCATTAATCTTAACCCATAAATGGTGTAGGATCCCCCGGGATCTAGGGAACAGCTCCCATCAATCAAGGGCTTGCAATGGTCATCAAGAAGCGCCACAATGATTTATGTGGACCGCGCGCCCGCGCACCCATCTAATGACAGACGGTCGTGACATGATTTACCCCTAAACTAATGGTTCTCGTTTCGAAAAGCTTGTTATAAATAATCGCTATGAATTGATGCTTGTATTTATTACGTTATTGGCTTAGCATAAACAATGTCTATTTTGGCAAGATCGAACACGTTCGTATTGGTGTTCTCAATTATCACACGATAATTAACAAATGGGAGGCTCATAGGCGCCGAGTGGATTGGTGGCGTATTACGCTTAGATTCTTATGGGCAGGGCTTTTTACTTAGGCAAACGTGCTGCTCGTCTAACCAATAAATCTAATAACTAAAAACGATTCTGCCAAAGGTTTTGACGGTGTGACTTTTCAGGAAAGCGCTTAACCGACCTGATAATATAATACCTGTTTAGAATCACATTTACAAGAAATTTGAAACCACTCTCATTTTAATTCACATAACTTGATATTCAAATAAAATTTGACACGTGTGCGTGAGTTTGAATACTTTAATAAATGATACGTTTAGTAAACAGATAAAATTTAAGTTATCGAACTGAATTAAAGGACTGAAGTTTTATTTACGAAAACCATACTTATATATAAACACATGATTTCTTTATTATACATTACAAGTACGTCTAACGCACAGTGCCCATAAATCTCATTATGATCATAAAACTTTCATATATGTTAATGTTGATTCATATCTTACATCTTGTTTAACCAAGCCGATTCTTAACAGGGTTATAGGCAGATTAAAATAATGGAAAGAGCAATCTACGACAGCCCCGAGGATATTTCAAAGTTTCATCATAAATGAAAGTGCGTTAAGAGTCCTAAATTGGAATAATAAATTGGATATCATTTCTCATACTAGACGGGGCAGCGTAAAAGCGGGCTGACGTAAAAAAAAAGGAAACATAACCATAGACAAATAAAGAGAAATGAGCCGGACCGAATGAAATTGAATGCTTCGGTTGTTCATTTTTGTTTTAAGCATGCAATAGTATCCGTTGTAATATCCAATTATGTTGCGCCCCGGACTATTTCGATTTTTTCCCGCGTTCGGGGTAACTCTCTTGGACTAATTAATGATTTCCTCACAGTTGGAACTCGGGTTTTTTTTTACGTGTTCCTTATTGCCTGGTAATATTTTAATTGATGACCTTTCCGATTAACCAGTCAAGCTGCATAATTGAATGACTGTTCCCATCGGCGAATAGAGGCCGCGGTGAAGGAACGAAACGACGGTAATAAAAAAATATATAATTAAAATGTTTTATACAAACGCATAACTTGTTATGAGTTAAAAAGGCGGGAAATGCCACTTTGTTTGATATTTAATTGTTCTAATCAGTATAACGTAGTAATCAATGATTGAATTTTGGTGGTCATTATGCATTTTAAATGTTTTTTAAATGTTATCCTTCGCAATTTTTTTAATAACACAATAGATGAATTACATGCATTTTTATAACATTTCTAGTTATAGTTCACTATTCAATATAAAATCTAAATTCTTATAATAATATTAACTCCTCAGCCTTAGCCGTCATATTCCTTAGCGTTTAAATTATATTTAATTTCATTTTTAGTCACACTTTATAACAATTTATTAACTACGTGGACTTCCAGGCGGAATTTTGAAAATCCTTATACGGATTATTTTTAATTTCGCAGTATTTTGTTTTCGAAACAAAGATAGGGCCCGTAGTAAAACCTAGCTTCAAT
The DNA here is from genome assembly GCA_029286875.1 of Lamproptera curius. Taxonomy (NCBI): domain Eukaryota; kingdom Metazoa; phylum Arthropoda; class Insecta; order Lepidoptera; family Papilionidae; genus Lamproptera; species Lamproptera curius. Next base: position 1,212,036 of record JAGSMT010000102.1, on the reverse strand, counting down.
GCAACGTTCGATAGTCGAACATAAAAATGCATTTAGCGTGCCTAACAAACATTTATAGCGAATCCTCGATACCTAGATCGCATCAATGTAAGTCGAACAACTGTGTAGATTTATTACACACGGACGTACAAAGAGATCGGCGTGTTCATTAATCGCGGCTATAAACATAATTGCAGCCATAAAATTATGGGATTTACCATCGTTAATGGGTAATTTGTGTTTCAATTTGATGCAAGCGTCACGAGGCACACTTCATTATATTATACAGTTACTATTAGGTGACTAACCGACATCCTATGTTTTTATTGAAGCGCATAACGCGAATAGTTACGTAGAAAGGTGTATTCTGTAGAGTTTCCGCAGTCTCCGCTAATATTAATAGCATCACGATGTTACAAGGAAATCGATTATTACATTAAGATTATTCGTGTCATGCAGATGAGACACGTCATGATTTATGTAATAGGAAACGAATTAAATAAAAATAAAATAATATTAACATGTAATTTTTTTATGAAATGATACCCTTATATTTTTTTCTTATTAGAAACAAAGTAATTAATTATATTACCCTTCACATATTATATAACACAACTGCAGTACAGCAAGGAACTGCTTATTATAAAAATAAATCATGATCATTATTCAAATTTGTATCTATGAATCCTAATCTGACGTGATCTGGTTTTTAAAAATAAAAGATCATTTGTACATGACATGTTTTCTTGATGTTATAACTAAAATATTACTAATACTATTGCTAATATATTTCAAAGATTTGTAATGAACAATGAAAAAATTTTAAATATTATTTCAATATATTATAAACACTTTAATATAATGACGCATACTTATTAGTTGGCAAAATGAAATTGTCTATGGAATAGATACCAAGAATAAGCCCGCGCAACTTTTACCCGCCAGTATTAAATCTGCACAGACTATAAAACAGCGCAGAGACAATCTCCAACATTAGAGCGTAATAAACAAAAACGTGAGATTCCTCTGAACGCGGCAGCGTCGTAATAAATTACGATATTATTATACATTAGCAGTAGGAAAGAAAGTTATTACGTGAGTGTTCAGAATTGCTGTGCAAAAAGTCCGTTAGCGACACGTGTTATTATTCCGATATTATTGCGGGCATGATGAAGTCGTCACTCGGTGACGATTGGCAATTATTGTGACAGTATTCGTTCGGATTGTGCGACAAGAACGTGTAATCCCTTGAAATGCGATGCTGAATGTGATATGACAAGAAAACATCAGTCGGACGGACGATAGAGACGTTAAAATCATCAGAAATAACGTATTCCTTACGATTTATATTCTTATCAGTAATTAGCTTTGGTATAGTAAGGTATCTTTTCCAACGAAGACCTTGTTGTGACATTCACATGTCATAGTCGATAATAATAATTCAAATGGTGAAAAAATATACCACATTAATTGCAATCAATAATTTAATACACATTAAACCATTACTATATAATCTCATGCTTGTAACCTTAAAGTCTGCCGTACTAGCGATAGTAAACTGTGGATGTATCATAACATTTATAACGACGACATTACGAGAGATAGAATACAATCAATTGCCCAAGAGTGAGGTTTCCCACACGGCATTTACATAAAACCACTGTTTCGTCACGTAAGCAATGGCATAACACGCTAACGACAATAAGACAGCTCGTGAAACGGTCACAAAAATTCAATTACCCATAACTTACTGACATATCCCTCGGCGTAGGCAAAAGCAATCAATGATTATGCCGGAGAAGAGAGAACAAAATTCGAGTGAAAAAAAATAAACACGCCGCCCGGGATAAGCATGCGAGCTTGATTAGAGCTGATGTCACGCCGATAAAGGCCGTAAACTTGAAAATTGAAAAGGTAAGCTCATTACAAATGCCATATTTTACGATTTTTAAGCAGGCAGGTGAGCCCCGTGATGGGGTGTAGGGTGGCAATTTTGATTCACATACAGAGACTGTCCCTTCACCACTGATGGCACCTTCTAAATTTACCTTCTAAATGACTGATATCAATTGTAGCTGTAATTCGGTATTTACCACTAATATCCTTGTAGAATTATACCCAAAATATTGTTATTATATCACTCATAATAAATTGTTCAATCATCATCAATTGTTAAAAAACTGGTCGTATTTAAAGACAAACACAAGTACATTTAAACTAATTATAGTTTAAATTCTATTTATATAATATAGTTTAATTTCTAATTAATAATAATAAGACTTTACTAAAATTACTATGGTCTAGCTTATTTAGAATAAGAATAGATGCGTATAAACTTACTACTAGCACCGAAGCGGCGTTATACATGTAGTGACTATCACTTATTATTACACATTTCGACTGAGAATTGATCAATAAGAACGCTAACCTATGTCATTACTTTGTTGCATTTGGTTTTTCTGTTTACATTTCAAGCCCAAATGGGCTAAACCACAGACCTAACGCCCAAATAATCTTTAGCTTATACTGTGAACTGGTCACCGTACACGCGTGCCGTCCCGCAGGCCGCGCGCCCCGCGGCGCCAATCTAATGAAATAAACTGAAAATCAACACGATGCCCGCACCGGTCACGCTTTGTGCCGCCGCCGTCGCCATCACGATATAATTAACACCGGGAACCGATACTATCCTGCCGTATCCCACGATACCCTACATTCGGTCGCTGTTACATTGGAAAAATTGGAAGAAAAAAGGCAACCGAGTGTCATAGTATTGAACAGAACAAATCTGGTCACGACAGCAGATTGCCAACACATTCAACATATTCTATTGTTACAAGTAAAATTTTAGGCCGTCTTCCCGATAGATAGAGGTACTTACTACTTTCAGAACATGTTTTTGTTACATATTTTTTCTTGTTTGTTTACTTATGTTAAATTATTTTCAATAAAATGTTTAAGAGGTATTATCGGAACCACAAAAAACCTTACTATTTTACATGTTTAGGTGCCTATAATTATGTCGATTTTTCACTGCACAGTCAATCATCGGCCGAACATACGTCAAATAATCAGTACATCGCTTCAACATTGACGTATTCAAATTACGTAACAGATTTAATTTTCAATTCGAACTTGATGCCTATTAATAGGAACAATATTTCAAATGCTCGGCGATCGGTCGGCTACCAGCGTCGAATCTATCCGAAGATCTAACGAATTGAATTAAACGCATGTATCATTTGTATGAGCTCTGACCCTCAAACTTGTAGACGCGGACTTATTCTGTACGGCTGACAAATTTATTGGTATCGGAAGAGTTTGAAACGACTATTGAATAAAACATGTAAAAAGTATTCGGATATGGAGATGTTAAATTTAAAAAAAAAAGAATACAATCAAATGTTTTCTTCTTTCATGGTACACCTCGTTAACTTAACATGTGAATAAAATATATAATTTTGTATGATAAAATAAACATTACTGAATATATAAAACCGTGCGGCAAGATGGAGTGACGACACTCGCACAGGTGTGGACTGGATGAGAATAGCCGAAGATCGAAAGCGGTGGCGTGCATTAGAGGAAGCCTATGTCCAGCAGTGGACGAACACAGGCTAATGATTATGATGATGATGAATTATAAAACCTGCTAAAAACAAGAAGGAAATCTTTTATCATGTTGACCTTAAGCTTAAACAGGGTTCCTCGTCATGTAATTTACTCTAATGTCACTATAACATTAGCAACTATAATACGAAGATATATTAAAACATAGTAAAATGTCAACCTCAGCCTTTTAAACCTTCGAAAAGGCCAATTATTGCGACCTCTATGTGATTTCGCGCCATCATTTAAGATTTCCTCTACCTCATTTACATGTCCTACATGAAATAGAACATGTTTTATAAAAGGAAATTGTTTTATAACAATCATCCATCAATCTACGCTAACTTCGCCGCCAAAACAATATTGTTCTGTGTATTTTATCCGAATAAGCATTTTTATTTGTGTATTACAGCATTACAGTTTAATATATCAATTAGAATTAATCTAATGTTGTAAAAACATAATTTACATTTACGCTTTTTAAGTAGAAACACCCAAACGAACCTATCAAAGCTTTGCCGCTCAAACACGATAGTAAAATAGAATCTTTTCGATATTTCATCCGAATAAGCATATTAATTCAGAGCCATAACACAATAACGGTAGGGGTTCACGCGCACAGCACGACTCCTGCTCCAAATATTAGGCAGCCGAAACAATATGGTGGTAATCCATTACGTGCAGCAGGTGCCAATAATAACCTTCCAGAAATGGATAAAGCCGCGCAGGTGACTCTCAAATAATAGCGAAAACGTTAATGGAATGAAACAATCGATTAACTCTGAAATGATGGTTTAATTTTTAAAGTTTTTATTTAAACAATGGCTGGCGTTATAATGTTAATAGAATTTAATATGGGGCGCAAACATAAGGGTGTTTTATTTTTCGTGGATCATTAACACAATATATGTGTTTCAATTTAGTAACAAGAAACTAATGAATAAATCGCATGAAAATATAATTATAACTTATTTTCAAACTATTCTATTTAGTTAAATTGGTTCACAAACGTGAGTATACATTATTTCTAAAAGTTTCTGTAAGTTTCGCCGAAGCAAAACAAAAACATATCAAGAAATGAAACGCTTTAACGGATATTATTTGTAATTTACCTAAAGCCCAGTTTACTTTGAAGTATTTTTACGTAAGTAAATTCCCAATCTACCTAACAACCGAATAAATGCAGCATGATCGTAATTGCGTACATCATATGATTCAAATATTAAAATTACTAATAATCTAAAACACACTAACTAATGGATAGATCCTATCAATCACAGATATCTTGTCTTCGCCCGCCCGAAGCGTTACACCTAACATTACGTGCTGTAATGAGTTTACCGGAAAATTACTACGGTACCGGACAATTAGTACTGTCCGGCTAAAACGGGCATTAATACCAATGTGAGTGATCGCACGCCCCGGGCAACTGTCACGGTCCACAACCAGTCTATCTTCACCTCCAAAATACAGTTCAATCACTTGATATGATGTACCTTTGTACACTGGATGGAAACGCACTACGCCCTATTCATTTGCGTTGTTAAAATGATTGACATATTCAATTAGCGAGGTGACCGACAGACCTCCCAGCTCAGCTCATAGATGTTTAGTTGCCAGTATAAGCTGATCTCGAGATTAATCTGATCAGTTCCACTTTCCAAAGTAAATGAAGGGTGGGGCGGTTCCGCTTAGACTGGGGCTTTATGTAGAACGGTTCGTACCGCGGTTTGAATGTTGTTTTCTGCAATTACTGAAGGGATAGCGTGTCTTTAGTTTAATAGGCCTTTCAGCGTTGCTTTGATTTTGATTAAGTGAAGAGTTCTCTTTTGGTATTGAACTACGTTTTAAAAAGTAAGAATATCTGTTATGTTTGCAGATAAAGTAACAGCAAACTGCCAATGATTTATGGCCTAATTTTAAGAGTTTTGTGTAGAAATTGTAAATAGATTTCTGTATTTTAATAACGGTAGACGTTTACATTGGAATATATTTTTTGTGAATAACACAAACTATACGAGGCGGAATAAATTTAAGAATTTATGAAACCAAAATGCAATGTACATTTTGGTTTCATAAATTCAGAGACCTAATTCACAATGCAGGACGTTCATCTTGTGGTTAGTGAATTCATAAAAGAAAACGTGCAAAAATCCGCTCACACGAGACAATATATGTTAGGTCTCGTTAACCACGCTAGCTACGGTGCCGTTCAAACTGGAAAATAGTGATTTTAACATACTACAATAAATAAACAACTCGGTGATACTACCTAAATCAGTCCCTTGTAAAAAGAAGATCTACCAACTTCAGTTCATCCTTTAGTCTGTGGAGGGCTCAAAATGGCTCAATCAGGTAAAATTCATGAATAAGACCTAAAAATAAGGCAGTAAGACATAGTTTTGCTGAACTAAATATTGCTATTAATAATTGTCAGTGTGTCAAATATCACTTTACGTTTTAATTAATATTTTTCTCAAAACAGAGGAAATTTGGTGAATTTCCCATCAAAAATTTGGCATCTCATATTTTGTTACTTCCTAATTTAGTTTAAATTTATCCTTCATAATGCAAAATAGCACCATGACATACTACACAACAGTTAATAACATATCTATAAGAAAATAGTATTATGAACAAAACAAATACAAGAGAATTACATTACACGTGCGTACTTCGAAAGTAATCAGACATCGTGAATGTCATTGTCGTGTTTTTTCCTCGTTCGAGCATCAATAAGCGCGGCGGCGAGTCGAGAATTCCTGCCGCGTGTCCACGTTCGAACCCAATTGGACGTCTGTATTAGATCGCATTGAATTAGTTCACGGGTTTCGTCGTACCTTTTTTACATCTCGTCGACAATGCCATCGTGACCGAACGAATTCTGCAGTCGTAATGGAGTCGTACACAGCGATATCTTTCGTTGCTTTTTCCGTCGTTTCAATTATAGGTGACAATTGACATGTCAATTCAGTTTTTGGCGCCGAAAAGTGGCGGGAAATATTAATTATTTCTTTTTTGAAATTGTCTTTAAATTTAAGTCTGATAAATATAGTGTTATACTTTAATATACGTATAAATTTTTATTTTAAGGTTAAAACTATTTATGTATTTTATTACAATTTTAAATAAAATTTTCCTAATAAATTTGACGCATAAATAATAAAGCTATGAATATAACTAAAACACGATTGCAATAAAATTTATTGGTTCTAAAAATATAGAAATCGTATTAAATAATTTATTCTCTTCATTATACACCAATAAAAGTGATTTTGGCAAACAAGTTTCTGCCACAATCATCTAAATGATTAGTATTAACATTTAAATAATTTGCTAAATTGTTTAATTAAGTCAATAAATAAATTCTGCTTAATATATTCTAATCATACCCAGCTTTGATAATAAAAATCGTGATTGATAATTACAATTTACAGTTATTAAATTATAATTATAGAACTCGTTCTAATAAATCTATCTGAAATTTTCAACCGGCCGAGATTATTAAAAATGTTGTCGATTATGTTCTAGCATCATTGCTGCGAAAGCTATGAATTTATAATCTGTGCATATTAATATCGCTTAATGGAGAAGTAATAGATCTCTACATAGCTAAATGAGACGTAGCAGCCCACAAACGGACGCAGCGGGGGAAGATTGCGTGCGCATGACGCAGCGCCCGGTATACACCTTCAAACCTCAGTGATGCTAGCTTAATTTAAATTATCCGTGATACGCATATTCAAGGTCAGGAGTATTATTCAAAGTATGCCTTACCGTTGGCGCTCTCTTTGATGACTAAATCACTACCAAATCGTCTTCCCATTTTGTGTTCCCATGTAGAGGCCATTCGGCAATGTAATACCTGGCTTACTATTATGTGATTGCTCGGTTAATGTGACCATAGGAGTTGATAGTTTAGTTAATATTATGAACTCGATTCTTCTCAAAAAGATTTCGACTAAATCATCCGCTTGCCATTCAAGCACATCTTCTAGTTCACCCGGTAAATGCACTAGCCACGTTGTCCAATACATCAAAACATAGTAAAGATTGCTTTGCGGCAAACGTATGCGCGCGATGGTATTTCCAAGTATAGGTAAATATCAATCAAAAGTTGTTGCTGTCTTCAATAGTAAACAATCAAAATCAATAGCACAAACTAGCACGCACCTCAAATATTTACTTAACACAATTCAAATTTCTAATAAATACGATTTGCAATATCTACATGGGCTGACGACATTCGCAAAGTGGCCGGTGTGGGCTGGATGAGAATAACCGCTGATTGGAAGCGGAGGCCAAAGTCCAGGAGCGGACTGACACAGTCTGATGATGCTAATGATGACATGGACTGCGTTGTATGCGTAAATACAAATATATTTATTGAGATAAACATTGATCAAATCACATAAATAATGCTGCCAAAGTCGAAAAACGTAGCCAGTTTAATAATCTCATTGAAAATTGTTGATTAAAGCGCCTCCCCGTGCCTTTATTAATAGGCTTATGATTACGAGTTCTAATAAAAGCTATAGCGGCGGCAGTGGACAGGTTGGACGAGACGAAAGTCGCTTTCAAATGTATAAACAAAGAGTAGATATTGATTAGACTGACCATTCCAGTTTTAAAAATAGTTTTCCTATCTTGCTGTTATATGTTGAGACTAAAATCATGTAACCAAGTGGTCGTTTTACATAACTAACTTGCTTAATTACTTATTTCTAACATAAGGACAGTTTCGATATTGTGCTTAGTCCGAACGCAAGATAGAAAATATTCTGATTTACTGTCATTAATTATGGTGTAACAGTTGCATACTTTATAAGTGCACTTGAATACGATATGATTGTATTATTATTTAAAAATATATGGTACTAAATTCAAAGTAGCCAAATAATCCAATCAATATCGATGTGAAAACATTATTGTTTATGTTTTAAATCACATCGATTGTTTGCAATTTAATAATTTTATTAATACTGTTTTGTAAATACTTTATCTTTATTCATCTTCTACAATTACAAATAATATTATAGTACAATAATTAATGTCACAGTTAAATTTAACAGGTTCAGTTCAATTAAGTTTAATGAAATCCATCCCATTTTTCTGTTCTCTCATTCTAAACATTAAATAGATTCTAAATAAGTTTTAAGACAGTCCCTACAGTTGCGAGAAAATGTGTTTATCTGTATATTATAATTGTCTGTTACTCGACTTATTCTTTGACGCTGTACGCCTCGGAGTACTTGAATGATTGAATGTGAGGGAAAATTATAGGCTACATTGGTATGGACACCTTATTACAGCCCGCGAATTGTTAAAACAAGACGACTGACATTTAAGCAGTCCCGTTGAACGCAAAAAAATAAACAAAACATGTAAAATGGAATGAAAGCAAGAAATAAGTAAATTTGAGGTGAAACATTTTATAATGTTAATCTATCTTTCCGTCCGGTACACTTAATTGTAGGGTAATTTACATACACACATTTGAAATAACACCAGCTAAATATCAGTATTATTTTAGGTAAATAATTTTCCGATTATTTAAAAATCTTAGTTTCTGAAAACCTACCACATAAAGTAAAGGTACTTGATATTCTAAATAGCTGTATTAAACTGTATAACAACAATTAGTTACATTTTAACTCGTCTCAGAATCCGCCTTTCCCTCCCATTGTCCGGTCCGCAATCAAACTGTCACAATTGTAAACAAAATCCCGTCGCCAATTACAAGCGACCGGCGAACATTAGCGTGGAAATGGGCCCGCTCTTAATAATAGTGTTGGGTGCATGTTATAAGCCGTGATTACCCGCGTGGTAGCGCAACAAAATCCGGTAGTTAATTATCCCAAATTGTATAATAGTGGTGCGGCAGTTCGCGACGCGTAATTGCTTGCCAGAGGCGACGCCGCGACCGAAGGCGGAATATGCCTTTTTTTCCTCCTTAATTTAATTTAAATTAATCTGCGCTCGGAACATGCCGTGTAAAGATTCAAAAGTCACTTTTTCATCTTCGTGACGTCAGATTTTGCTTTATCATGTTCAGAATACTCAAGAGCGTAGAAACACTTAAACGGATGGAAACACGTTGAACGCTTCAAAACACATCAGCCTGTTAGTCGCCTCCTCCATTTAGGGGGTTTTGGACCGTAACCCACCACGCTGGTCCATTGAGGGTTGGTGGGTGGACCGACTTATTACATGTCCATCCGACGCATGGATCATCTTACTTTTCAGACAATTGGGTTATCGGTCCAAATTGCCCTAACTAACTAGGAAACAACAATGAAAATTTGTTGAGTCCCCGTAGAATTCGAACCCACGACCTCCGGTTTCTAAAGGATTTATTTCTTACCACTAGGTTACGAAGGCAGCCGAAAGCTGGAAACTGTTTACTAATATAGGTTGTTTTAAATATTATACAGTCTTCAAAACTTTTAAATACATCTTGCAATTGAAATATAATTTTTTGTATTAAATTTACACGGTAAATGCTGCCAAAAGTTTCATGACATACCATACACGTAATTGTAGATTAGTCATAAACATGACACGAACTAACTCCTTCTATTGTTCTTCAATAAGACTTAGTAAATGATGAAATTTATCTTATGAAAATAAAGTTTTTAAATAATATAGACAAAGTCTTATAATGAATATAAACATAATTGACATTTCATCATTTAAAATGCTAATTGTATGACGCCACTTTGTTGCTATGGGTAACTTAGTCTACCCGTGACCACGGCCGCTGGAAAGTGTTCGAAACGTCAGGAATTAAAATGTAAAATAAACGGATAAAATCCGTAAAGTAATTTTATTTAATAATCAATAATATGTCTTAGCTAATAAACCAGTTTAATATGGTTCTAGTATAGAGCAATTATTTAATAACCATGATGTCTCAAGATTGCGAGGCTTAATTGATTTTGTAATGCTTAGGAAGACCAAAATGGTTTTTGTCTAATTTTACCTGTCTTAAAAAAAAGCTTTAAAGTTTTCCATTATAATTATGAGTCCAATATCTAATCAGTGGGCCACATTTGCGTAATATTACAACGACAGAAAACCTAATGCGTTAAATTAAACATTTTTCTATACAATAAGCTGAATCTAGCGAAGAATGTCTTACTTTGGAGGAAGCTTTCATATTTAGAGGAGTTAGAGTTTTCTTATATTGTAATTAGCATAGTATAATTAGAAATGAAAGTATTTTCATATAATACTTCACAATGTGAGGAGTAATTCATTGTAATTTAGGTATCTAGGCAGATACGGTACAAAAACCCCAAAATGGAGAAAGGGTGCATTAGGGGAGCCCTATGTAGAGCAGTAGACTAACACAGGCTGATGATGACGATGATGATGATGATGCTGATGAGGTATCATATACTAACACTGCTAATAATTCACTGAATTCTTTGTTTGTTTCTTGTAAGAAATCAATGGCTTTTATATTTAATTTCATCGATAAATAATTCTTTTATAACAATTGCCCATAGCTCTAACCTTATTTAATAATGCCATATGAACCTTTTAAATTAAACATTGTAAATAAACAAATTTACTAAAACATTATTCAAAACACGGACATAAATAAAGGGATTAAGTTAAAACTTATTGGACATATTAAATTAGTTCAATATTACCTAAATAAAAGCGACTGTAGAGATTGCGACCAATTTGTAATTCGATGTATGTTGTCACTCGGCATTGATAAGGCGATATATTTATTGTAATTGGAATTGTGACCGTGGATTTTTGGAACAGATTATTTTGCTGAAATAAATCCATTTCGATAAATTAGTCAATAAAACTGATAATTAGTACTGGTGAAATTTCTAATAATTTATAAAACTTATATTTGATTTATAAATAAATCAACTATATCTGGAATAAGATTATATTTTAATTGTTGGACGAAAAGAAACCAATATCGTATATGCGCATCTAATCTAAATAAATTGAATTAGGCTCTGTTTGTAACATTGAAATAATCATTTCAAAGGAGTACCTACTTTTGATATATAACTGGTACATATTTTTTTTCCAATTTGTGCCAGTCCGTATTGTTTGTTGTATCTAATCATTGGCGGTACTTGTTACGTAGCCTGGGAGTTACTTAGGCAACTACTAAATACAGATTTATTTTCATTTCATTACTATTTGTTGCTTTACTTTACTTCTAGCTACTTTGTTACTTTCATCACTACTAGCTTGTGTTTTATGAAGTAGTCTTTTACACCAGAGTCAAATAAAATACAGCCTAAAGTGAAACGCGATTTTGAATCCGAACGTGATGTTTAACCAATAGGCCTGCCACCCACGTCAATTCAGTTAGACTTTGTTTATATAAGAATATTTTATATTTCATTGAAATATAATATATTATAATCTCAGAAAAATTAACTAATTATATTTATTTTTTCAAGTGTCTCT